>VXAV01008681.1:5324-38747 GCA_013399715.1 Alectura lathami | reverse complement strand
CCCGTGGCCCCGCTGGCCGCGCGGCGCCGCCTCTCATCCCTGCTGGCGCCGGTCCCGTGCGCTGCTGCTGCCGCTGCGCGATGAGTACGCCGCCCGCCTGCGGTTCAGGTGCCACCGAATCGTTTCCCAGGGCCTTGCTCTATGTCCCAGTGCCCCTGTATCTCCTACCAGTGCCTCCCAGGCGCTTTCCAGTGCCTTTCCAATATGTACCAGTGCCCAACCCTCTCCCACTGCCTCACACTCCCCCTCAATCCCTCCTGGTCTCTCTCCGTGCCTCCCAGTGCCCTTTATCCCCTCCCGGTGCCTCCCAGTTCCCCTCAGTCCCCATCCACAGTCCTCACACGGCCTCTCAGTGCCTCCCGATATAACGCAGTGCATCCCAGTGCCCTCATTTCCTCACCCAGTTCATCCTAGCCTATCCCAGTCCATCCCAGTTCCTCTCTAGTTCTTCTCAATCAGTCCCCGTTTCCTCCCAGTGCCCCCCAGTGCCCCCCATCCTTAAATCCTGCCCTCTCTGCCACGTTCTTGCTTGGGTCAGCCCTCTGCTGGCACTGCTGCGGCTGTTGCTGCTCATCGTTTCATGCACTGGGTTAATGACCAGAGAAGACATGCAGAGCGTGTGCCTTCAGCGTTGTCCTTTGGGCCAGGAGCTCACGTGAGACGCTCTGCCCCTCACGGAATTGCCCTAGCCGCCAGGTTAGGGGGGCATTTTGTGTCTGATGTAAGGGACGTAACTGTCCCTTCAGGTTTAATCCTGCTCCATTGCACCAGAAATGATGCTAGGTGTTTTATGGCAGGGAGCAGGACGAAGGATGAGATGGATGTGAGCCCGTCTGTCAGGTGTTACTGTGGGGGGCACGTCCAGTCTGCTCTGCTACCCGTGTCTGTCTCGCCGTGATTTGGGTGTGCTCGTTGCTGTCCCCTTGGCGATGACAGTCTCTCTGCAGCTCTGCTGTGCGCCTTATGGGCTGGGAGGGTTTAAATCCATTTAATATGCATGTTGGCTTCATATCAATCTAGTTTCTTAATAGAGATGCCAGGCAACATAAAGCATTTGCCTTATGAGATTTTATTAATTGTATATAGAATCTCACTAAAGACGATATTACAGTATCTAAAAAGTTTTAAATTTTGAGAGTTCCAGCACGTCACTCGAACAGAAAGCCCTGATGGTGGCACAGCTTTCCTCAGAGCATTCTAGATGGGCTTTATGAGTTGGCTGGTTGTTCTACAGGGGCAACTGAGCACGTGCACTGTGCATCAGCTTCTGCTTATCTGTCAACTGACTGGTCAGCATTTACAGTCATTTGCTGCATCATTTTGAGTGATTTAGAATTAGACAATTTTCTAAACTCCTATAAGATCATAATTCGTTTACTTTTAAGCCAAAAAAAAAAAAAAAAGGATATGAGTGATAAGTGATTTGAACATTACAATAATGTGACTCTTCTTAGTAAGAGTTTGAGATTTCATGTCAGTGAAAACACAAGCCCAACGCCTCTTATCTGTGGGTACTGGCTGTTAGCGTTGATGTGTAGAAAACCGTGCAGTATCTTCTATCATATAGGGTCATGAATAATTTTAGTGGCTGGTTTATATGCTATCTTTTGTTTGTTTGTTTTTCTTCTTCTGTTCACCCTGACCTTTTGAAATAAATCTCTTCCTGCCTTGGCAGATAAGAAGGTTCCCCAGAGGCCGTGCGCTCTGCGTCATCCCTTCGTGGTGCTGCCTTCTCCGTGGCGTGCTGCTGTTCTCTGGTCAGCCCACATGTTTGTGCAGCCTGGTGTGTTTTCCAAAGGGGAGTGCTCACGTTTCTCAGGGTCTTGAAGCTTGACCAGAGAATTGGCACATTCCGTAAGCCAGCTTGTTTGAAACTCCAAGAGAGAAACAGGGAAGCGGTGACACAGGGTAAGACGTGCGGCGTCACAGGGCGGCTGGGGCTGGAAGGGACCTCGGGTTCTGTTGGGTGCAGGCCTGCTGCAGCAGGGCCACCCCGAGCAGGGGGCCCGGGGCCACCTCTGGGCGGCTTCTGAGCACCGCCAAAGGCAGGGATGCTGCCAGCCTGTTGGCAGCAGCAGCCCGTGGCAGTGCTCTGGAAGCGGTGTGGGCAGAGGGTGCAGGGGATGCTGCTGCAGGTCGCTCGCTCGCTCTCCCTGGCTCCAGCTGCGTGCAGCTCGTTCCTGAGTTAAGGGCGATATCAGCTCTTATCTCCTGGTGCCCCTCTGTCCTGGCTTTCCACGGCTATTCCATGTCATGGCATTGTGTACTAAGCTGGCAAAGGTGGGAGGGCTGCTTGAGGGATCCCACAGCCCCCAGAACGCTCCTGTCCCTCCCCACATGGTTTCTGGGTTCCAGGAGCTGCACGGTGCCGTCCCGCCTCTGTGGAGCCCGCCCAATGCCTCGTTGTGAGCTGCGGTGCTCCCCAGCTTCACCCCGCCCGTGTCCCTGCTTGCTGCGTGGCGCCGCCTCTGATGGCTGCCGGCGCCGGTCCCGTTCGCTGCCTGCCGTCGCTGCGTGGTGAGTACGCCGCCTGCCTGTGGTTCTAATGCCAACGAATCATTTCCCAGTGCCTTGCTCTATGTCCCAGTGCCCCTCTATCTCCTACCAGTGCCTCCCAGTACGTATCAGTGCCCAACCCTCTCACCGTGCCCCACAGTCCCCCTCAATCCCTCCTAGTCTCTCTCCGTGCCTCCCACTGCCCTTTAACCCATTCTGGTGCCTCCCAGTTCCCCCCAGTCCCTATCCACAGTCATCACACACCCTCTCAGTGCCTCCCGGTATAACGCAGTACATCCCTGTGCCCCTGTTTCCCCTCCCAGTTCATCCCAGTGTATCTCAGTCCATCCCAGTTCCTCTCTAGTTCTTCTCAATCAGTCCCGGTCTCCTCCCAGTACCCCCAGCATATCCCAGCACCCCTATTTCCTCACCTCCCTGCACATTCTAGTTCTCCCAGTGCCTCCATATGCTCTCCCAGTGCCCTCCCAGTGTTTCCCAGTCCCTCAGTCCCTCCCGGTGCCTCCATATCTTCTCCCAGTGCTTCCCGGTATATCCCAGTCCCTCCCAGTCCGTCTCAGTCCCTCACAAGTCAGAGGCTGGTGACGCCAGTGCTTAGGGAGATTTAGGAGAATAAGCTTAATTAAAGCACTACGTGAACAGCCGCCTGGACCTCTTGCTCTTTTCTTTCCCGCCTGCTCGTGCCTCGGTTTTACATCCCAGGCTATCTGCATGTCTTCCTATCTCCTTTAAAAGGGGGAAGAAAGAAAAAAAAAAGGAAAAAACGAAGTCTGATTTCTGGAGCCAGGAGTCATGTAGGGGACGTCTGCTGACCGCTGCTCAAAGCTGGTGTGGACGCCGGCGTCTGGCTAAGGATTCGGTTTGGATGCTCCTTGGCCGCGTGCACCGTCGGTGCACCCGGATGCACTGCAGCTGGCTGGCAGGAGGCAGGGAAGCAGCTCCCGGCCCTTCCTGGAGCCCTGCATGCACCAGGAGAGGAGANCGTGCACCAAGAGAGGAGACATCCCCGGCACCCACAGGAGGCATCACAGGCCCCAGCGGGTGCCTGCGGCGAGGAGGCAGAAGTTTCCCTGCCCAAGGTAACGCATTGGTCTGCCCAAATTGCTTCCCTCACCCTCGAGGAGGTAACAAGGAGCTGAGTAGCATTTGTTGTCTCTGGATAGACGACTCATCCCAAACTGGAATATTAAGCAAAGGACTTGGGGTGTGTAAATTAAGAGCTGGGAGCTAAGGAAATTCTTGCAGGAGCCATAAGGCTGCTTACTTTCATTCTTGGGTAATTGTTAGATGTTTTCCTCCCCTCTTAAAGACAGCAAGTTATTTTTCAAAATGTAAAGCTGCACGTGGATGTGACAGCAGGGACACGGTGGTGTGTTGTGCCTCGTGGCCCGCCAGCAGCGTATGGGGCCCACCACTCGCCCCTCCCACAGCCAGCACACCCCTAGCAGGGGCAAGCAGGTGCCCGGGGTGCATGTGGGCAGCCAGAGGAGCCAATCCTTTTCCAAGGAGAAGGCCAACATTTGGAAATTGGCTCTGCCCAAAAAAGCAATAGCCTCTTCCAGATCCAGGAGAGCAGGAAGGGATGTTTCAGGCAATTCCCCCCATTCATTTAAATGTGAATGGGAAGACTGGCTGATGGAGTGAGACTGGGAAATGTTACTAGAGAGCAAACTACAGGTTTGTGAGGGAGTGCATGAAGGGGAGGGGCTGACCGCAAGGTAGGGGCAGCGGGAGGGGGGATGCGTCCCTGGGCTGATCCTTGCCATAGGGAAGGGCAGATGTGGGATGAGGTGCTGGATGCAGGATGTTGTGGACTAACCCCTCCACCTGCGTGTGGAGCCCCCCCCACCTCGAGGGGTCCTGATGCTGCTGTCACACGGCAGATTTAATTAAAGGCTGATTTAGTTACTAGAATGGTTTGGTTGCAGCCTGCACACACTGTTGTCTTGTAATTCTTGCCAGAATTACACATGCCATTAGTACATGATTAAACACAACGCCTTGTGGTCTGCTGGCTGAGTGTCTGATGCCTTATGAACTTTGTCACTTCATGCTGGTCGGAGGCAAGTGGAAGAATGGAGCACAAGGATGGAGCCAGGCGGTGGCTGTGGGAGTGGGCTGCCCCTTCTCCCCATTACACAGGGCCCTCAGTCCCGTTGCCAGAGCTGGGCTGCTCCAGTTGTGCCCGAGGAGATGCTCAGCGCCCAGCCCTCACGAGCCTCAGCCTAGAGGAGCAGGGCAGGTTCAGTGCTCGAGCCAGTTGGCTGCAGCCCCAGTGACCGCTTTCAGGCTGGGCTGCTTCATGCTTGATTCCTAAGAACCTCCCTTGCATAGGGGTCATCCAGCATCGGGGCACCTAGGTGAGTTTTAAAAATCTGTTCCCGCCCTGCCGCTCCAGTTGCTGTTTGATCCCTCGCTGTTTCCTTGTCCTCTCCATTGGCATAACACAGATTTACCATTCTCCCTGTGTTGCACAGCGTAAAAAGGCTCTGTGTGCCAGCGGCCCCTTGACAGGCAAAGGAACAAGGGAAATAAAACTAGGAGTGGGTCTGCCAGCCCCGAGCACAGCTCAGGGCAGGTTCTGAAGGGAGAAAAGTAGTCAGTGCGTATGTGTGCACCAAGGAGATGGAAGCTCTGACTGCTGAACGCTTATCACCATTTGCACCCTCACACCATTTGCAGCCTCACGCCATTTAAAAAAATCACAGCCTTTACACACCCGGGCCTTTAGCACAGCCGTGCTGTTTGCACGCTTGAGACATTGCACACTTGCACCCTTTGCACGCTCATACACTAGTCCACCTTCCATTTCCATACTCATGCCTTTTTCACACTCCATTTGCACGCTCATGCCGTATGCCCTTCTGACGTTTCCACATTCGTGCAGCTTTCACACTCATGCCATTTGTGAAATTGTGGTCTAACACACATGCCATTTACACTGTCACGCATTAAAGAAAGGGTGCACCACGCGGTCCTGGGAGTCCTCTAAGGCACCCTAGAGCACGGGGAGAAGCTCTGGAACGTGTCTCGTTGGCTCTAGAGCTCCCTGTGCACCTGTAGGAGACCCCTTGGGCACAAGAGAGGAACCCAGGCTCCATGAGCATCTTCTGGGGTTCCCGAAATTAAATGGGACGCGTGTGGAAACGGCGCCTGCAGTACCGGATTTCAGCCGCCAGGCGGCAGCAGCAGCTGCAGCCACAGCCACGGCTCCAATGCGCATGCGCGGAGGCTGCGCGCTGGCATGCACATCTCCCTGTCGCTACACCAATCAGGTGAGGGGATTTGCGCACGGGCCGCTGGGAGAGCCGAACGGCTTATGTTTTGGGCGAGAAAATGGGCGAACAGCAAGGAGCCGGTACTGACGACATGGGGCAGGAGCACTCGGAGAGGAGGACTTCTGCGGGATTGCTCGCCCTAGGCTTTTTATGGTGTTGTGCCGTGACGGCAAGGAGCATGCGCAATACCGTCCGGAGGTGCGCATGCGCGTTGCCGTCCTGGAGGGGAGTATGCTCAGTGCCGTTCCTGGGAGGAGCATGCACACTGCCGCCGCGAGGGACGGAGGATCATAGAGCTTTGCAGATTGGCGGGGCAGAGCGGTGACGGAAGGGAGCCGCTCCTTCCGGTTTCTTGCGAGCATGTACAGTACCGCCGCGGGGATCGGGGGCTGTGGCGGTCCCGCGTCGCCTCGCTGTGTCCCGCGGCGCCGCCAGCCCCTCCTCGGCTTCGCCCCGCCCGTGGCCCCGCTGGCCGCGCGGCGCCGCCTCTCATCCCTGCCGTCGCCAGTCCCGTTCGCTGCCTGCTGCCGCTGTAGCTGCGTGGTGATTACGCCGCCCGCCTGCGGTTCTAGTGGCACCAAATCATTTCCCAGTGCCTTGCTCTATGTCCCAGTGCCCCTCTATCTCCTACCAGTGCATCCCAGTGTCTCCCAGTCGTTTTCCGGTGCCCTCTCAGTACGCATCAGTGCCCAAACTCTCTCCCAGTGCCCCACAGTCCCCCTCAATCCCTCCTAGTCTCTCTCCGTGCCTCCCACTGCCCTGTAACCCCTTCCCGTGCTTCCCAGTTCCCCTCAGTCCCTATCCAGAGTCCTCACACGCCCTCTCGGTGTCTGCCGGTATAACACAGTACATCCCAGTGCTCTCATTTCCTCTCCCAGTTCATCCTAGTGTATTCCAGTCCATCCCAGTTCCTCTCCAGTTCTCAGTCAGTCCCGGTCTCCTCCTAGTGCCCCCCTAGGATATCCCAGTGCCCCTATAGCTTCTCACCTCCTAGTACATCCTAGTCTCCCAGTGCCTTCATATCCCCTCCAGGTACATCCCAGTCCCTCCTGGTGACTCCATATCTTTCTGTGCGTCCCAGTATATCCCAGTATCTCCAAGTCCGTCTCAGTCTCTCATGAGTCAGAGGCTGGTGAGGCCAGTGCTTAGTGTCTCGTTGGCTCTAGAGCTCCCTGTGCGCCTATGGGAGACCTCTCGGGCACGGGAGAGGGACCCGGGCTCCATGAGAGTCTTCCGGGGTTCCCCAAAGTAAATGCGACACGTGTGGAAACGGCGCCTGCAGTACCGGGTTTAAGCCACCAGGTGGCAGCAGCAGCACAGCGCTGCGGCTCTATGGCACATACTCACAGGTGGTGCTTGGATATCGAGAGTCCTCACAAGCCCTCTCAGTGCCTCCCGGTATAACACAGTACATCCCAGTGCCCCTGTTTCCTCTCCCAGTACATCCCAGTGTATCCCAGTCTATCCCAGTTCTTCTGCAGTTCTTCTCAATCAGTCCTGATCTCCCCCCAGTGCCCCTATATCTTCTCACCTCCTAGTACATTCTACTCCTCCCAGTGCCCTCCCAGTGCCTCCATATCTTCTCCCAGTGCGTCCTGGTGTATCCCAGTCCCTCCCAATGCTGCTATATCCTCTCCCAGTACATCCCACCATATCCCAGTGCCCTCCCAATGCCTCTGTTCCCTCTCCAAGTACATCCCAGTATATACCAGTGCTCCCCAGTTCATCCCAGTGCTTCCATATCCCCTCCCAGTCTCCCCCAGTCACCCTTAGTGTTCTCCCAGTACATCCCAGTCCCTCCCAGTGCTGCTTATCCTCTCCCAGTACATCCCACTGTATCCCAGTGCCCTCCCAGTCCATCTCAGTCCCTCATGAGTCAGAGGCTGGTGAGGCCAGTGCTTAGTGAGATTGAGGAGATCAGGTTTTAATTAAAGTACAACATGAACAGCCACCTGGACCTCTTGCTCTTTTCTTTCTCACCTGCTCGTGCCTCAGTTTCACATCCCAGATTCTCTGCATGTCTTCCTCTCTCCTTTAAAAGAAGACACGGGGCAAGAGCGCTGGGAGGTGAGTTTTGTGGCAAGTTTCCTCGCCCTGGCCTGAAAGTGGTCAGTATGGAGACCTGCGACATAGCGTTGTTAGCCAGTAACTTTGCAGGCTGGTTAAATGTGTGAGTGTGTGTTTTTTGTAGTTGTTAGTGTGGTGTGGGACTGATTGTTGCGAGTTGTTTCTTTGTATTCTTTGTGGAAAGGTTTTTCTTATTATTTGTTTCAGGGAGGAGTAACAATAGGCTGGTTTTTCAAGCTTGGACATGTAGCAGTGTTGGGGAACAGCTGAAGGAGTTGTTTGTGTGGGAGACTGGTGTAAAGTAGTTTCTGAGGTCAGGGATGCTGGTAAGTGTGCAGCACCTCAGGTTTTAGGGGTGTGCTGTAATCTGTGTTGTGGTGGACCTGCCTGGCACAAGCACTTAGTCTGCAGGAATCATATCTTGTCTTATGGTACACTTGGGGGGCATGGCAGTTTGTAGGGCACAGTGAGAAACCTCTAGGGCACCCTAGAGCACGTCTGCACGCTCTGGGAGCACTCTAGCGTGTCCCACAGTACACTCTGGGATCCAGGCAGTCCAATAGGGCACACTGGGAAGCCTCTAGAGCATCCTAGAGCACAACTGCAAGCTCTGGGAGTGCTCTAGGGTGCTCTAGAGGACACTGGGTGGCCCTGGGTGACGGAAGAAAATGGCGGCTTTCACCATACCTTGGTGCATCCTGGAATGCACCACAAAATGCGATGGAAACAAAAGAAAATGGCACCCTCCGCCATGCTTCGATGCATCCCACAATGCTTCGCTAATTGCCCCATTGAAGCACTTGGATGGGGACTGGGATATACTGGTTTACACTGGCATGTACTGCGTTCTACTGGTGGGTATTGGGTATATACTGCCAGCATCTCATCTGGTACCATCTTTTATTTTTTATTTAATTTCCATAGTTTCTGAAATGTAAAATTATATTTTCATCTTGTTCCCTGCCCGCTACACTTCCCATCTCTCATCTCTCACCTTACACAACTGGAATGCTCTTGAGGATGAGGACTGTCTCCATGGTCTCTGTACAGTCTCAGATATGACGAAGACCTGACTCTTGATTCAATTATTTCACTGTCTGGATAAATTCATTAGCAAGTGTTGTGCTGGAAGTCAGCCTGGAACAGACATTCCCTGATGTCCTGGGTCAGGAGTGAATATGCTTTCTTGCAGACAGACATCCACTGTTCTCTTTAAATTTGGACTTAAAACTGTATACAGTGATACCATTCCATGGGACCCATTATGAATCACTTACCTGCACTCTTCTGTCTGATGATGTCTGCTTCTGTGAAGCATATTTGTGAATGCAGATGAGGCAATCTAATTGTTCCATCTGATTTTAAAAATCTAGTGAGTGAGATCTGTAGGCAATACTTTAACTTTCATAGTCAGTCCTGATAAACTTACACAGTGCAGAGACTATTTCTAACTGCCTTCGGAATGTCTTTTGCCTGGCAATAACTTAATAAGAATGCATTAAATAATGTGGAATGGTAATATTTACAGAGTATGTATTTTCTCCCAAGGTTCTGAAAGTGTTAACAGGAGAGGAATATCCCTGTGTCTCACTGAGATACAGCTATCTCTGAGACGAAATGCAGCAGATATTTAACAAGCTTTAACAGCCTACAGACAATTACAATGATTTAGGACCAGTTCTGAGGGATAATATGTACAAAGGTAGGCAGTACTGGGAATTTTATAATGTTAATGAGAGTCATACCGGAATGGTAGGTGGGCCAGAGCAGAGGTAGTGACAGTATTCAAGAAGTACCAGTGCAAGCTCCTCATTTTTGTTTTGACCACACAATGGTGCCTCTGTTGACATAATCTTCTCAAACGCTCTGCAGATTGATCAGGGACTGTTCCCTGAGAGGAGCATGATACCAGATTAATCACTGCTTGCTCTGGAACTTGCCTTGTTTTTCAGCTTGGCTCAGGTTGGTTTGGCTATTTTTTTTCATGCTTACTCTGATTGCATTTCCAATTGGGTCGGTAGGTAGGTTCAGAAGGGAATAATTTCTGTTCTTCACCATTGCACAATTTACGGATTCCTGTCTCTTAGGCTGTAGCCTCCTGTACGAGATTAGGAGTAGGAAAAAAGGAGGCCATGCATAAAAGCTTCACTTGGGCTATAATTTTCATTTTCACAAGATGTGAGCTTTCTTTCTAACTGTTTGTTGTCTGCTGCAGAGCTGCTCAAGGTAGGTGACCAGATGGCTGGATTTTGTTTCTGCTGTCTGGAATACAGGATCATGCCCAGTGTCCTGATTTAAAAATAAATAAATAAATAAATAAATAAATAAAATTCTATGAGTTTTTTTTTTTTCTTTTCTGGATTTTATTTCTGTCATGCAAATTCCTTTATCTTTCCCCTTCAATGATATCCAGCATCAAGGCAGAGCCTAAGGACACCAGGAACAGTCCTGCATCCATGACACCTAAAAGCAATGTGCCATCATAGTCCACAGGATACTTCTGTTACAAGCTCTTTAGAGAAACCTGAAAGGTGAGTTTTCTCAAGGGAAATATTTTCCATAAGTGAATATCACAGCCTGGCTGTCCGCACCCTGGTCTGACATTTTAAATATCTAGTTCTTAGAGTTCATCATCCTTCTTATTCAACTACTCACTATGTGATAGATGCTGCCTCTCTCTGCTAGACAAAACACTATTAATACAGTGTTATCTGATATCCTGGAGTTAAAATCTCAAGCACCAAAAGCTGAAAAACAGACTGCGAAATGAGCTTTCTTTCCTGAGAAACTAACTGCTTTCTTTCTCTCATTTTTTTTTTTCTTTTTGCATTTAACTCTGTGCTTGTAGCCAAAATTGCAGATTTCACATCTGTCTGGTTTTCTCTAATCACTTTGTCATCTCAAGGTCATGCTCATTTTGCTGTGTTTTATTCTCAAATGCTCTGCTGTCAGGTATTTGCATTCCATCCTGTTCTCCAAAGATAAGTCATGCTATACACCTCGCCCTATTGCATGCCTTCCAGTGGTGCACCACTGTCTCTAGGGGAGACAGTCAAAAGAATGAGACTTGGTCTTGTAAGGGCAAGAGAAAAGATGAATTATGCTCCTAAAGTGTGATCAAGAGCATTGGTAATGCTCATTTTGTAAATTTGGATCAGCCTGTAATAAAGGCCAATTTTCAAAAAGAGAAAATGACCTGCCAATCATCTTAATCAGTGACTCACATTGCTCAGAAAATGTAATACCTCAGATGTGGCAAATGCTAAGTGCTGTAGAGCCTCTCGAGTGGACTAGTACATTAAAATTAAAGTCAGTTTTTGAAATTATGGATTAGGTGTGCTGAGGAGAGATGTAGAGGTACGTTTTATGCATGAGAAAAGCAGCAGTTGCTTCCAAAATTTAAGTCTGGGTAAAGGCATACATTCAGAAGCACTGATGCCTAGTGTCCATCTATCTGCCCCCACCTCCTGGATTAGAACAAAGTGCGTACAAAATGAATCTTGGAAAAAAAAAATGAATATGCAATGCTGTTTTGATTAGGTTGAAGAGCTTTTGGCATGCTTGCACACAGATACTCAGTGTGTTCTTCCAAATTTTCATGTGCTCCTCTCAATGTGGCTGTAAGTGGATACGTTCATATTTTAGTCTTAGGTGCTTTGTTTAAAAGTCTAGGTCTTCCTAAGTCTCTCTTTCTTGGTGGAGTGAGAAGTTTCTCCAGAGAGCTGCTCAGAGTACCTAGTTTTACCACAAATCTAGCCGTCTTAGATGTCTTTGTAGGTGCTGTGTAACTCTAATTCATAGGCTGTCTCTATCTTATTCTGTTATTCAAGCTACTCCTTCTGCATTCATGCTTCTTATGGGTTCTCTGGTGTCAGTGTTTAGAAAGCATCTAATTCAGCCATCTGCTCAAAGCAGTACCCCATAACTTGTAAAGTCATTCATGCTTAGCAGTAATAGATATTCTTTTTTTTTCTCCACTGGTGCAGTAAACATATTGATTCCTCTTAGAGAATGTGAATAGAGCAGATCCAGAATTCTAGGAAAAGTTTCAGAGTTGATTTCATTTTGTTAAGATTCTGTTGAAAATGTTAAAGGTAACCTGCATTGCTAGGGATGAGCCATAAGCACAGATTCAAAGGGACAGTAACCTCTAACATGGAACAGAGAAAGCAGTGGATGAGCAGAAACACCACATTCAGTGGAATCAGAACAAGAATCAAAACTATCTTCTTAATATAAGACATTTCTTCTGCAATGTCTTTATCCTAAGTCTTTCAGTCATTTATTTCAGTATTTTAGTAAGGTGCTATGCAGCTCAGAAGTGCGGGAGAAGAGACTTTTTGTGTTATTATGCTTAGCAGATTCTCTTTGCTGAGGCACATATACGCAACATGAACAATTCTGGTCATTGGCCTTCTGATCTTGATGTTCTTCACTTACCACTGCTGAAAACAAGCATATATAGCAAGCATATATAACATGATATAGTGGTTCTAAGTGTTGCTGGGCATCTTGTTACAGAGCTTCTCTCTTCATAAAGACACAGAGTCGTCATGCCGTTAATATAATCATTTTCCCCTTCTTGGCTATATACTCTATGTATTTGGTGAAAAAAAATATTCCTTCACCATAAAGAGTGGAACATCCAAGCTGCAACTTGCATTACTGCATTTAATTTGCACATGCTGTCATACAACCCCTGCAGGTCATAATTTAGTGTGGATGTCATCACAGAACAACTGTGCTGGCCCTGTAATTGTTGCTGGGTCCAGAAAAATTAGTTGCTGACCTTTCCCAAGTGCTCTTTCTGTTGACTACTAAAAACATTCAGAACAAAGTTGCATGCACCCCTAAGAGTGCAAGCCAGATTCTTATCTGCTTGCTAGCTCTCAGAATGTTAGCACAACTGTGAAGATAGCAGCAGGTATTTCATAGGAGAGATCTGTGTATTCCATTTATACCCTGAGGAAGGGTGAGCTTCAGGTCCTGATTACTGGTACTGAGCTAACATCCCTTCTCTCTCTTTCAACAGTTGGCTATGGTGAATCATGTTCGTGTAGCTTACAGCGTGCTTTTAACAGAAGAGTGAGTTTCCATCTGCCTGTAAGCTCCCATGTGGACATGCTGCTGACCACTGCACAGCCTACCTCACCGAGAGGTACTGTTGATGGAGGTAGCCCACTGCTGTTCTACACTGTAAGGAGGTGATTAGGAATGCAGTAGTGAGAAGGTAAAAATACATTGTTTATTCCACTGGTTCTAGGATAACAGTTGCTGAATGCCTGCAATTCTGTTCCGCATCTTATCTCTTTTAGGTATTACTCGCCTGTGCCAGTTCAGAGCAAAGATATCAAGCTGCTGCTTCAGTACAGAATAAAGGTAAAGGAACTGCCAGTTCCACAGTCCTACAGACCATGGAAGAAAACCTCATCTTCATAAATGCAGTGGGGAAAGAGAGTCCTGGAAAGATTTGATGGGAAAGTTCAAAACCAGAAGCGTATGAAAGGTCTGTGTATCTTTTCAGGGTGAAGGACATAGAAGTCATATTAGTTGAATTGCACTGTAGAAGTCTTAAATATTTCTTTCCTAAGGGTTGTACAATAGGGCAGAGAGAAAGACAGACAAATAGATGCACTCTCCTGGCTGTCTCCTTTCAGCTGCAGGAGCACAAGCTGAAGCAGCACAGAGGCAACAGGCCTGATGCTAGAGGACTAAATGGGGGCTGTGAAAACCTGAGTTCTCATCCAGCAACTTAGCCAATGGTGCTGTAGACAGATCAGTTCAGAAAGTGTCTCACTTACTGTCCCATCTGTAAAACGAGGATAAAGATCTTGGCTTTCTTAAAGGACTTGGTGATCTACTCATGGAATAGTATAGATGTATCTGAGTAATCAGGGCTTAGATTGGTTCTGTATAAAATGAGTTGAAGCAAGGTCTTTGGGAGAACAGTACTGCTCTCCACATGTCAGTGTTCACTGCTCTGAGGTTAATTCCTCAGCGGGGTCTATCTAGCTTGTCCATGGTTTGTAGACTATTGGCTTTCAGTTGTTTGCACTACTACTTTGGGTAATGCTTAAGAAATGCTTACTGTCAGCTGTGATAAAGCTTTTTGATGAAGTAAAACAAAAGTGAGAAGAGAATGCTTTTATCTGCCTCTTTCTGTGAATGATCTTGAAAGCCTAGATAAATAATGCAATTCTTTGTTACTCAGCTATTGGCTTGTGCAAGAGGATAACCATCTTTATTTTTTTTCAGTCTGGAGCAAGGCTCGTGACTTGTGCTGAAGATCATGAATTTAAACCATCTTGTTGACCAGGGGGGGAAAACTGGTATACAAAGGCAAAACATAATTACTTCCTATAGTGAAATGCTCAAGGAAGTTGTTCAAATATTTGGTAAAAGCCTGATAACTGTTGTTCATATAGTTGCCTGAGGAAGAGGGAGGTAGTCTCTAGTAGCTTCCATTTTTCAAAGTCCTGTCCAGTCCAGGGTAAATCAGTGTTCAGTGTCATCTAAGCTAGGCTAGACTGGATGGGGCTCTGAGCAACCTGGTCTAGTGGGAGGTGTCCCTGACCATGACAGGGGAGTTGGAACTGGATGATCTTTAAGGTTCCTTCCAACGATTATATGATTCTAAGCCTCAACCTTTGGCTGTCCCTTATCAGGGAAGGCCAAACTTTATGTGCCTAGCCAGGTAACTCAAGGCATACTGATGGGTATGCAGCGACCACGGTGTGTCCTCTTTCTGTCTATACAAATACAGCCTTCCCGCAGCCCCCAAAATAACAAGACTGACCTCTCAAGTTTTACTGTCATTTAACCAAACAGTATTCCCTGTAGCTGGACAAAGGCATCTGGATACCAACTGCCTCTCCATGTTTGGGATCATAATCTGTAAATTTTCCAGTCTTCACTGTAGTGTGACCACAGCACTGATGTGGAAGCCCTCTCTGAATTACCTGTGTCCTTATATCATCACCATGCTCTATTCTGTTGCACAGTAGATGCCTGGGAGAATGACTTTGCACTGAATGTACATAGTTTTAGTAACTTTAGTTGGTCTAGGACAATTAACGCTGGCTAGTAATCACATTGAGATTGTGTCGTATCAATGTCTCCCCTGTTACTGTTTGAGCAGATGGTTTCTGGAAATATAAGTATCCTTTATGTCTAATGTGTGCCATGAGGTTCTAAATCTTTTCAGTTTCAAAGATTACATGTTCAAATAGTGCTCTTATATCCTTGTTATTATAGTGGGTTGCTATAGGCAAAAGGCAAGCCCCTGCAAGGTCCTCACTAATTCCATGGATACAAATTTATAAGCAGCTGAGGTAGGTTCCTTTTTAGTTCAAAAGTCCTCATCAGCAAAAAAAGGGAGAACAGAGCCAGTGAAATAAATCATGTTTAGTTATTTATGAAGGATCAGATGTGAAGCCAGAGTTGGAGGCAGTGGTTCACTGGAAACAAAATGTGACTCCATTGAGGTCAAAGGAGTTTGCAACACAATTCATCTGCAGCCCCAATTTATTTTTAGTTTCCCTGTTAACATTCCTTCTTACGTACTTATGGCATGCCCTTCCCAATATTCTACTCACCCAATTAATTTCCCTGCCCTTTCTCATACTTGCTTTTTCCTTCATTAGGAAGTGTGTTCTTCTCAAATTAAGGTTACTACTTCTGCTTCCAATTTCACTGAATTGCTGCAATAATTCTAGGCCTTCCTTTCCTCTTTCACCTTCTCTCTTCATCAATCAGTTCTCACTGTTGTTGAGTCTATTTAAAAACCTGTATGTGTATGCCCTCTTTCTATGTGTGCACATAAGTGAACAGAAATCTAAATGCTTGAGGACATTAAATATCTGTAGCAGAAAGAAACCAACTGTACCAAATTATCCTTCATAGCAGTAGCAGAGCCTGAGATTATCATCTCATGCATCACTTCCTCACCACAGACTGGTGTAAATGTGTGTTGTTGATTGGTGCCAGATTGATTAGTAATCCCCATGTCTCTGAACAGTTTCACATAGAAAGTGATCTCTTCTTAGTCCTTAGATAAAATTTTCTGTCAAAGAAATGAGTGGAAAAAAAAACTCCTACAACATTGCTTTTACACAAAAGAAGTTTGTAAAGGAGTTTTCTTTGTTAAGAGGCATATGGTAAGTGCAAGAGATACAAATAAACAAAGTATTTATTGTTAAAAGCTTTTCGATGACTCACTCAGCATCATACAGTGAAGATATGGTGGCTACAGAGTAGGAGGAGTTTCTCCTCCATCTCTCCTTGTGCATGCATTCGCTCAGTCACAAACTCACAGTTGTATTTTTTTTAATGGAGTACTTCAGTGAGATTGGAAAAGTTGTTAATCATACAGCATCTGGCAGAACAGATACATCCTATTAAACAACAGAGCAGTTACAGAAAGGAGACCTCTTTCATCAGGAAAAAACGAGCCTTTCCCCCTTTCATCTCTTTGTACTGCCATTAAAGGGGTTCTCAACACAAACAGGCAACAAACAAACAAACAACAACAAAAAAAAACCACACACCAACACCTCACTACTGTTTTAGAAAAATTTGGAGTCCTAGCATATATACCAATATTTTAACTCAGCTTCAGCAGAATAAAGTCTAAACAGAGTGGTATAAAAAAAGCTGTAAACTGAAACCGTGCATGCACTAGAATGACTGATGCTGTTAAGTGGAACAGCTGAATCCCTGTTGATACCTGTGGGAAAAGTTTTGACAATATGTCTCCAAAGTTATACGCAGAACACTTGGCTGTGCCCTGCATGCCCATTTCCCAAGCTATACACTAGTTGAGAATGACACTCACACCTGAACTCTACATGTACATATATTCACATGCACACAAAATATACAAAATAACATAAACTGTGCTATTTCCAGCAGTACTCTGCACATTTTCCTGTGCTATGTCTTAATGGCACTTCAGTGGCACTCTGCTCCATTTTTTTACTTCCTTTTACGATTGCAGTATTCTTTTCTCTATTCTGCTGGCATTGTTTTCTCCACAATCAACCATTTGCTTTTCCTTTAACTGCCATGCCAACACTTCAGCTTCAAGATATATTTCCCTTCTGTTGGTATTCCAGAAATTGTTTTAACCCTGTCCTAGTTTTGTGCTATATTTTCTAACAATCTATACTATCATCTATAAATTAACTACTTCTGTGCACAGATTTTATTTATTTAGGTACTTATTGTGGTGTGCATATATTTGTTTGAATGAATGTCATNGTCCTAGTTTTGTGCTATATTTTCTAACAATCTATACTATCATCTATAAATTAACTACTTCTGTGCACAGATTTTATTTATTTAGGTACTTATTGTGGTGTGCATATATTTGTGTTGTACTGCGGTATAAACCAAAGAACCCAAGATTTTTCTTGTCATTTTTTTCATCCAAAAATACCACCATCTTGGAAATCAATGAATTTATCATTCAAAATCTGCTGCAATTACATACTTGTTCAGTACCACTAAGGTTCATTTTCACATGCCCAAGCTGCATTTGGTCCAGTTCCTCCCAGAATTGTTCCATTGTTTCTCCTCAAATATAATATAGTGTTCTCCAAACAAACAAGCCCCTGGCTGCACTCTTGGAACGGATGACAAAATTTCTCTCTGTTTCTCTTCAGTAAAAGAGACACAGTGTGTGTGCATGCTCACACACACACTTCAGTACAGCACTGGTAAGTAACATAGCTTCACCTTCCAGTAGTGCTGTTCTGAATCCACTGTGCAGCAGCAACACATTACTTTCAATAATTTGCTCTGAAAGGCTTGTAAACAGACCTATCCAATTAATTCTAAAGAGAGATTCTAAAAGCAGACAGAACTCAATTATTTTGCCAGCTGTGGTGTGTGACATGAATTTCTCTATACAAATATTTGACACTCAAATGGCCGAGTTCTCACAGTCAGAATCCCCTGGCAGATGGCATCTATCCCAGTTCCATGCCCTTCTCATATCATCACTTACCTTTCTCTGCATTTATTATTCCTGGAGACTGAATGCATCACCTGAATGTAGCTGCTCTGTTTACCACATACAGAAAAAGGTTTATACACTGGACAGCATGCACACAACTGACACAGCAGAGTAACAAATACAGAAGCACAGTAGCAGATGATCCCCACTGTTTTCCCTCATATTTTTTTTTTTTTGCTGGTAGTCCAATTAGCAGAGTCCTACAGCAAATAATATTTAAAGTTATTAACTGTCTGGCAACCTCTCAGCCCCTAGCTAGACTCAGTTTAGGACTGCAAGGTTTCAGGTTTTAGTGTAAAAGTAGGATTTTAACAGCAACAAAAAAGTAAAAATGAAAAAAAAAATCCAAACCAATCAGTTCTCAGGAAAGACCCTGGGAAAAGAGGTACTGCTGTGCTTTTCCTTACACCAATGTTCTTGCATGGTGGTACTGCCATCGTATGACTGCAATCAAATGTAAATTTTTGCAAGACACCTCTGAACACAATGGACAGACTGAAAGCTATGGCACTGGTAACATGAAAGCAGAAGTATTAAATAAAGCAGTGGGAGGGAAGACTGTCTCTTCTGTGACTGGACAGAATAAAATTTTAAGTCCAAATATGAAAGAAAAGACGGCAGAAGAGGACATTATTATAGCAAAATTACTTAGAGGAGCTGCCTCCATTCCTTGCCACATGAACTTTCTTTCCAAGAAAGTGAAAGAAAGCAGATGAAGAGGAGCAGCCTAGAAGAGGATTTTGAGTGCTACATCATCAGGACACAGAGTTACACTTTGGCAGCTGCTTCTTGGACTAGAGTTAATGTTGGTTCATTAATGACAAATCAATCAATGCACTACAAAAAGCCGCGTGGGGGGAACAATTTAGTGAAGATGTCTCTGCTTCCGAGTCAATATGGTGTAATTCCTGTAGTCTGAATTTGTCATATATTTGCAAAGAAGGTGGTTTCCAAGGGATACTTCTCTATGCTATTTAAGGCTGATAGTACTTCATAACTCAACAGCATCCTATACAATCAGCACATACAGTGAATGGAGGAACTGAAGATTCATAGGGAAAGGCAGTCTACCTGCGATCAAAATGTAAGACTAATCCATGGGCTCTGTTAAGACTGTGAAGTAAAGAGAAAACTGCCACATTATATGAAGTTAAGCCTCTTGGTTTCTGAACCAACTTATTAAGGAACTTCTTTACAGTCTTGATCCTTAATGGCACACAGAGAGAGAAACATTTAAGAAATCTATTTTACCTGTAGGCTTATTGTTAATATCTGCTGTGTTCCAGACAGGTATCAGCAAAGCACCATTAAGTTATTTGCATTTTCTCAGAATGTCTCATTTCTTGCTTCAACTTCAGCTTTGCTAACCCACTGAGAAGGTCTAAGAGGCTTCATTCTGCAGATAATTTTCTTCCTCTCAGTACCCCACATTGATCATACCCATGTATGATCATAAATCATATATGATATGATATGATGATATATCATAAACCATAAATCAGTCTACCTTTTCGTGCAGGGACAAGGGAAAGAGGGAGTATTTGGGAGTTTGCAGAAGAAACGTCCTGACTGTAACTTTTTTCTTCCAGAGGGGCTCTTCATTCCAGGAGTTAATATTCTCCTAGTTTGTCATTTTACATGGTGTAATGGCTCCTTGCACTGCTCCAGCTGGAATGAAAACTCTGTTCAGAAATATTAAGCGTTCCACAACTATCAGGGCTACCTTGTCTAATTCCAGAGAAGTTACTATTTGAGACTCTTAGGTAACATAGGTTGAGAATTACCTTTATTTCTCTAAATCTGTAGTCTCCTATAACACTCAGTTCAACCTCTCCCATCAATACCACCCATGATTCTATGCATTACTCATAAGGATTTGCTGTGTAGTGTCTGAACTTCCAACTAAAACTCAATGATACAAGTTGATGAATGAATCTTTAATCTTCTTTAACACTGACATCTGTATGGAGCACAGGAATCTTCTGCTGTCTACGGCCCGGAATGGTTTGGGACACCTCCCATGGGCAGTTTTTTCAAGGGTCATTCTAAAGCTGGTGTTCTGACTGGTTTGTTAATGGCACATTTCCATCCAGGCAGGAAGCAGGTCCATGCGTAACAGTGAGCTAAGTAACACTGAGAAGTCCACTCGTTCTGTGGTCATGATGCCAATGTGATCTTTTGAGCAATACTTATGTGTTGCGCACTCCCAGAGACTGTTCCAGTTCCTGCCGGCGCTGCTGAATCTGAAAGAAAAAGAGAAACTGTACAGTTCGGCGGATTCAATTGTTCAGTGGCAGGAAGATTCATTTATGAGCCATTAGCGTGGCTAATTCCTTCGTACCTTGCAGTAGAAATATCTGCTCACAGCCTCTTGAGACCATGGCTCGTGATAAAATTCAGCTCTGCGTTCTTCTTCTGGGTTTCCAACTACATCAGTCATCACCTGTTATAAAAATAAAAATACTTTTCACTATAGCTACTCTACCATATAGAGAAACATTTAGATTTACTTAGACTGAAAATTTTTCTACACTACTACATTAGAAGTATTCAGGACTGATCTCTAAGCCCAAGGCAAATGGAAAATAAACAGCATGTGTGCTTCTCACCAAAACAAGATGGCCACATGCAAACTGTGAACAGCTCTTCAGCTCAGCTTCAGAGCTGTGCTACGGAGTAATTCAGGACACCAATAGCTGCTCAGGCTAAGTGCCACAGATCTCTAACATTTTAACAGTAGGGGCAGTTTAGTTCCAGTGGTTGTCATTCAGGGTGAACACTGAACAACTGTTCTATGTATGCAGCTACAGAAGTTCTAGAACACCTTAGTTTGTAAGCTCTTCAAGCTAGAGGTACATTTGAACATTCTTTTAGATGCATCCCCCTTTTGAATACAAATAACAATCATAATCTTAATAGTAGATCTTTGGAAGATTATTGATTAACAAAATCGATATTTACATTTGAAAGACATATATTAAGATAATTTCATGGCTTCATTGAGGTAACTAGTTTTGAGGTGTCTGATTTAAAGAAACAGTGTCAAGCTTTGTGAGAAACAAATTATTCTTTTGCTGGCAAACTTCTTTACATTCCACTTCTTGGGTATTTCAAAGCTAAGCTAAAAGGCAGCTGATATTTAATCTTCTATTTCTTAAATAAGATTAATTACAAAAACTAACAAAACACTCAAATTATGTTACTGTGCTATAGAATCCTCCTGATAAGTTGCTTGTACCTTTAATCTTACTGAGTACACCAGAATATTCCTGTACTTCCATCTTACTGTCTAATCACAAATTCACCTAGCCCCCTCACTGGAAGCAGAATACAGTCTAGCCAGTCTTTCCTTCATACTTTCTGCTCAGAGATACCAGTATTACACTCATTGTCTTTTCTTCTACCAATTTTTCACCCTGGATGTTTTAGGCATACATGCTGTACACATTTAACTATAGTTCTTACATTCTGGTTCCACTCTTCAAACCTTAGCTCACCTTAAGATCCCTACTTTGAGACCGGAGAAGATCTTGGATATATCCTTTGGGATCTTTGGAGAAACTCAGCATGAAATCACGTTGTATTTTTAACTGATTTATGGATTCAATTGTCTCGTGAATCTAACAGGAAAAAATACAGCATGTTACTAATTCCTTGCATGCTTCCGCAACTCTGAGGCCAGTTCCATTTTTACAGTTCTTGTAATGTACAAAGATGACAATTCCACACCAAAGACTAATGAAAGATCCCATGGAATTCTCCCTTCACCCCATCTTGCAATTACATTTTGGTTTCACACATATTTCTGCAATACAAGTATATACAGGATTCTTCTTCACTTCCTGCATTGAACAGCTGGGTGGCACACTATATACAATACCAAAGAGCTGAGTCTTGCCATGATGTAATGATTTCCTGTATATAAGCAGTCTTTTTGCCAAGTCAGGGACTTTTCTGGAAAGGTGCTAGATAAATATATCTTTAACGTTGTCCAAAGCAAGAAAGCAATTATTCCCCTGGTTAATCATTGTTATACCTTTAATAATCTGTTGAGATGCTTAAATGTTGTGCTAGTGTTTGCCCAATCAAGTCCATGTTAAATAAATTTACATAACTGCCATGACTTTTTCTTGTGAAAAAGGTTATTAATGTCACCATGGCTGCAAAAAGGAGTGGGAACAATCAGAAATTGAGAGTATGGAAGGTTTATAAGAAATGAGTTGTATTCTCAAATATATTATGAAAGAAATGAACATTAACCAGCAAGGAAGAATGAAGAGTCCAAAGAGGAGTCAAGGACCTGTAATTATACCAGATAACAATATCAGTTATGGTCAATGAGAGGACAGGTAATGAATCATTTGCACATACACAAACAGAAGAGCAAATTTTTGCTACCCTGTTACCCTAAAATTCTAGCTTGAGATTGCAATCTTGTCTCATTAAAATTCCTTTATATATCTATTTTGCCGAAAGAGCTAATGTGGCCAGGCACAGAGGGGCAAAATACTCATCGCCTGATCTGGCTATGCCACCAAGGTCACCAGTGTGCGCAAAATTGCATTGTGTGTTAACAGAAGGAAGCTACTGTCAACTTAAAACCGTCCTCATTTGGGAAAATGAAGTAGTAGTCATGCTAGAGAGAAATCTGTTGGCATGCACCAAGTTCCCACTAGATGACTCTGTGGCAGCATAGCAACAAATGGTACAGACAGCAATACAGAAATCAAGGTCTGCTTACCCACAAGACACTTCAGTAACTTTACTAATCACAGCCTGCACTCTGCTGTAGCAAATGCTCAAAAAAAAAAGGTGATACAGACATTGAAAATGAGGAGCTGGGCTTGAAACAATAATCCTCTGCAATGCTGCATGCAAGCTTATACAGGCTGGGATCTAAATGGCTGAGCAGCTGCTCTGCTGAAAAGGATCTTTGCCAAGAGCCATAAAACAACAGACATTGTAACAAGTTACCAGAATCCATAGGACTGCTGGTATTCAAACCACCTTTAAAACAATATGAAAGCAACAGCTGAACATATTTGTTTGCCTTAAAAGTAAACAGAAACTGGGCACAACTCTACCTCACACAAATCATCTCTGTTCCACGATACCACACCTTCTCTTCCCTTGCTCTAAGAAGCCACTTTTTTATATCTTAAGCCATGCANNTCCTTGTTCAGTAAACCAGGATGTAACTCTGCCAAATCGTTCCAAGGGATTTTTCTGCAATATTTTTCTGTTTTCTACGGTTGCTGCCAGTGCAGTGAGCAGCTCTGCAGCAGCGCATGCACAGCACACATCTGGAAAATGTGTGCAGTACTCAGCAGTGGTTAAGCCACACTTCAAGTATGTGCTCAGCTTTGGGGTCCTCACTACAAGAAAGACATCCAGGCCCCAGAGTGTATCCAGAGAAGGGCAGTGAAGCTGCTGAAGCACAAGTCTGATGGGGAGCAGCTGAGGGAACTAGGACTCTTCAGGCTGGAGAGACCTTATTGCTCTCTACAACTACCTGAAAGGAGGTTGTAGTGAGGTGGGGGGTTGGCTTCTTCTCCTAGGTAACAGTGACAGGATGACAGGTGATGGCCTCAAGCTGTGCCATGGGAGGTTCAGGTCGGATGTTAGGAAAAACTTCTCTGAAAGTGTGGTCAGGCATTGAAACAGGCTGCCCAGGGAGGTGGTGGCGTCACTGTCCATGGAGGTGTTCCAGAAATGTGTAGCTGTGGCACCTAATGGTCATGTTTCAGTGGGCATGGTGGTGATGGGTTGTCAGTTGGATTAGATGATCTTCGAGGTCTTTTCCAATCTTAATGATTCTATGGGATTCTCTTAGCTTTCCTTCATAGACATTTAGCAAGACATCATGACATCTCTATAAAAATTTATAGTCAAATACTTTATATGATTCTTGAATACATTAAAAAAGGGCAATGGTGAGCAGGAATTCTGAGTTTATTTAACTCTGCAAATGCCATAAAAGACATTCATTCTTGAAAATTACCTAGGGCACAAAATTACTTAGGGCAGAACAACTACATCTGCACATTTAAATGTTTCTGCATTTATAAGTTCTCACTACAGTCAAAAGAGATCATGACAATACAGCCACAGTGGAGACCACGTAACAATTCATCTTGTCGTAAAGCAGACGTTTGCTATCTAGTCACTTGCACCACATGGACAGCGTACAAGAGAGACTTAAAATTGTTCAAGGACTAAATGTAATGCTGAATACCTATTTGCCCAGATTGTCCTAGCATTTCAGCTTCTTTCTCTTCTTCCTCCACAGTAAAGAAGCAAGCATCCTGGTCAGCTCACTTGGAAGTCGTGCCAGTGTTACCAACCCAGCTATTCCCAATGTCTTTGGTTTACTTCCCTCTCTGTTCATACCCAGCAAAAGACTGTTGGTTAGCAACTCTTTACCTCCTCCTACTGGTTTCTCTTTCTCATCACCATGAAGCAAAAACAAATTACCTTTCCTTCCCAATTTATTATCACCATTATTAAAACCTCAATTTATGCCTGTGCATGAGAATTCTGTAGCTCAAAACAATGCCATCCCTCATCTGAACTACAGTATTCATCTTTCTTCCCTCACTATACATGCTGTATTTCCCCACTTCCCTTGCATCTTACTCCATCTCCTGCCTGTTCAGGCTCATGTTTCTCACTCCACTATCTTATCAAGCCATCTTGTATCATCACCATAATCTTACACTCATCTTCTTTGCCTACTATTCATGTCCAGGTAGCAGGTTAGATTTTATTTTCAACAGTCAATGTAGAGAAACAGGCACTTTCTTACTGTCACTCATCTGACCTATTTGGGGTCTACTTTGGATAAGATTACTTCCTCCCTTATTTCTCTAGTGACTTGCAAAGTGAACAATGTCTGACTTTTACAAGTTTTTTTTCCTTTTCTCATAAGATAGAGACTCTCCTATCAGAAGATACAGCAGTTAAAATTCCTGTAACACATTTTAATTACATTTTTCTCTCTGGTCTTGCTAACTGTAATCTCAGCTTGTTTATATCCATCAGAAGACTGTTGCTCTTCACGCTTACCAAGCAGTTGACTTCCCTAGTGGCTTTTGCTTCTCAGAAAAAAAAAATAAATTAATTCTGTGATGCCAGTCTTAATTGCCAACTTGTTGCATTTTCAAAGATGTATCTTTCTGTTTTGTGTCAATTAGAAGAAAGTAAGATCTGGAGGTAAAATATTGGGAACTGATTTGAATGTGGTAATCAAGAATCCTCATTAGAAAAAAAAAGAAAGAGTACCTTTTGTACTGAGGATAAACTCTAAGGCCAGGCAAACTCTACACATTCATACAAATTTGACAAGCAGGCCTCACTATATTCATAGAGACATCTTGAACATAAAATATTCTGCTAAAGCTTAAAATACAAAAAGCTGAAGCTCTGTCTTTAAATATACAGAATATCCATCTAGATGAGAAAAATGATTCCTACTGGCTATAACAGCTAGGAATATTGCACTTCATTGAGCAGTCCTACAACAATATACACTGATCCTAAACAGCAGAGCATTTTTGGGACTGGGGAGGTTGCTCCCTAAGGGTTACGGGATGTAGGATAAGAGCATCTTGGGACTGCACAGAACTTGGCATAGCATGTTTAGGGAATGAATCGAAGGTGGTGAAAGGGATGGATCTGTGTGACTTGGGGAAGAACAACTGCAGAAAAATAGATAAGGGGATATAAAAGGACTCATGTATAAATGATTTGCTCATTGACATGCTCATCCAGCCATCTCCTATGCCTGATCAGAGCTATTTGTCCTACCACGTTATCAGATTCCATTTTTAACTCTTCCTGGGTGAGGAAGTCTTTATTCTCCGTGCCTGGGGGGTCTGTATGTCAGCAATTGCAGCAAGACCATGGTTTGCTACACCTAGGTGCCAGCACCTGGAACAGTGCAGGTATGCAAGCATGTGAGCACTAGCAAAGATGTAGCAGGAGTAGTCAACAAGTAGGGTAAAGTGGCCTGGGAACCATAAGGGTGTGTGTCTCTAAGGGCGAGGGGCCAGAGGAGTCTCAGCCAGCTGCTGGAGGGACTCCGCAGGTCTGGGAGATGCTAAGGGTGAGACCAACTTGTGTGTGTAAAATGCATCTCTAAAGGTCAGGCCACAGCAAGGTGGCAACTGGGGAACCAGACAGGAGAGGCCCAGGCAGCTGCGTATGTATGTGTGCGTGTGTGTTTGTGCATTTGTATGTTAGTCCCTCTGTGTGGATGTGATGCCCGTCTGTGTGTGAGGCTACCTGTACCATTATTTGGAGTGGGGCTGCAGCTTTGAGGGCTTGTATGGCCAGGTGTCAGCAACTGGGGGACTGAGATCAAGAGGCAGCTAGTGGGCAGCAGTGTCCATGCCCAGCTGCCAGAAGGACATATCTAAAAACTTCCACAAGCTGAGCTCCATCCTGCTCAGCCAGAAAGGGATTGGGATAAGATGGATGGTGATCTTTGTGTTTACTAAAGGGCTCTGTATACGTTTCTCTGTTGGTCTGTGTTGCTAGCCATATATATGTATATATGTGGTGTATATGCACATGCGTATGTCTGTGTGTATGTGCACACCTACTGGGAATACACGCTCAGCCTTGTTGCTGGTTGGATCTGGGATAACGGAGCTGTGTCACCCTTGCCTCTCTCAGGCTGTCAGATCCAGCCTAATTCCCCTAACACATACTTTGGAAGACCATACCTGATCCACATCACCTACTCTAAAGTGTAAACAAGCCATGTTAGTTTTCCACAGAACACAACAGATTTACTAAATAGTTCAGAGGGTTCTGAAATCCTACAGCACCTAGAGCAGCACACATGCCAGCAGCACCTGCCAGGAGATTCATTATACTGCCTGTGAAACTCTGCTTCTATCACCCTGACAATGATATCAGGCAGTGGATCAAATCCTAAAAGTGAAATCCACTTATCCCACTGTATTTCGATTGCATGTAACTGATTCAACCCTTGAAAGCACATCCAAATGAGAAATCCCTTTCTCACATTACTTTCTTTGATGTGTGGCACCAAAGCCACATGTAGGTACACTACATATATACATATGCCATTGTTTACTCCTGGGTAGCAAGTACCTTGTTGTCCAATGCTGTAATCTCCTGTTGGTTAGCTGTTGAGAGAAGAAAACTACTCATCTGTCCCTTTAACGGGTCTTCAACTTCTACATCTATGTCATAACAAGCCGTCTTCTTCTGATCATTGGGGTCAACACTACAGAGAGGATAATAGAAGATCATGAGAACTGTCATAATAAATCAAGAGTTAGTACCCATCCAGCCCAGAATATACTTTTTGCAAAGGACCATTGCAGATGCTGTGAGAAGAGGTTAAGAACAGGTTACCTTTATATATATATAAATCTCCCCTCTCTCACCCAGAACTGTACACTACCATTCTGGAGTAAATAATGACATTTTGTTTGGTTATCAGTTTCATTGCTAATAATTCCCAGCTACTTATTCAGAGGTAGCAGAGAATGTAGGGACCATCACCTTGTAAAGGCAGGATCGATTTTTCCTACATGCATTGCTTTGACTTTTAAATACAGAACTTTTCCATTTTACTCAAGAATATCTTACTTGTTCAACACTACCTGCCTACTTTCAATGAACTCTTAATCCAAGACAATTTAATATCTCTAAAAGTCTTCTGTGAAAGATCTTGCAAAATGTTTTTGAAAATTCAAGTACACAAAGCTCAACTGGAGCTAACACTGGCCAGTGTTGTGTCAGACAACAAAAAAGGCTTTTTTAAGTATGTCAACAGTACTAAAAGGTCTAAGGAAAACATTGGACTAATACTTGATGAAAATATAACCTAACAAGTAGAGATGAGGAAAAGGTGAAGGCATTTAATGCCTTTTTTTTTCCCCAAAGTTTTTAGTATTTAACATCTTTGGTTGCCTGGTCCTCTGAGCTGGAGGACCGTGACTTGGGGAGCAGTGATTTTCCACTAGTGGTCACCGAAGTCATAAGAGACCAGTTGTAACAGCTCAGTTTTGTAAATCTGTGGAGCCTGATGGGATTCATCCAAGAGTACTGAAGAAGTCAGCATATGTTAGAGCTGGACCTCTCCCAACAATTTACCAAAGGTCTTGGGATACTGAGGACGTCTCTTTTAACTGGAGGCTATCCAATGTTATATCTATCTACAAAAAGGGCACAAGACCCAGAAAACTACAGACCTCTTAGTCTTATCTCGGTACCTGGAAAAATAGAGAAGATTATCCTGGGTGCTAGTAAAATGCATTTAAAGTACAAAAGTTGTTATCAAGCACAGTCAACATGGGTTCATGAAGGGAAAAGCCTGTCTCAGTGATTTGATCTCCTTCTACAATAAGGTCACCTGCTTAGTGGATGAAGAGAAGACACTGGATGCAATCTTTCTGGATTTTAGTAAGCCCTTTGATACTGTACCTCACAGCTTCCTTCTGGACAAATTGTCCAAATGTGAGTTGAACAGGGTCACACTACGCTGGCTGATGAAGTGGCTGAACGGTAGAGCTCAAAGGGTTGTAGTGACGTGTGGCTACATCTGGCTGGCAGTCAGCCACTAGCAGTGTTCCCCAGGGCTCAATTCTGAAGTCAGTCTTGTTCACCACTTTTATCAATGATCTGGATCAGGAGTTGAATGCATCTTCAGCAAGTTTGGTGACGATACTAAACGGGGAGGTGCAGCTGACTGTTCAGGGACAAGAAGCCTTGCAGACGGATCTAGATAGACTGGAGCATTAGGCAATCATCAATGGCATGAAATTCAGCAAGGATAAATGCTGGTTTCTGCACCTGAGACAGAAGAATGCCAGACAAAGGTACAGACTGGGAGACAAGTCCCAGCTCTCTCAGCATTTCCTCATTAGCAGAGCTGCTAAAGTCTCTTCACCACCTTTGTGGCTCTTTGCTAGACTCTCTCCAGTAGGTCCATGTTTCTCTTTTATTGGGAAGCACAGAACAGGACAGAGTACTCCAGATGAGATCTCACCAGGGCAGAGTAGAGGGGGAGGATTACCTCCCCTGACCGGCTGGCAATGCTCTTTCAAATGCACCCCATGATACCACTGGCCTTCATGGCCATAAGGGCACATTGCTGGCTCATGGTTAACCCATGGACACCCAGGTCTTTCTCTGCAGAGTTGCTTTCCAGCACGTCAACCACTAACTTGTGCTAGTGCAATGGGTTATTCCTCCCTAGGTGTCTTTGTCGAACTTCATGAGGTCCTGTGTCCTATGAGGAAAGGCTGAGGACATTTGGCCTGTTTAGTTTGGAGACAGGAGGCTGAGAGGCAACCTTATCCAGATGCCTGTTGAATTCTTCAAAGAATATAGACAATCATGCCTTCCTCTTACAGAAGCTATACTGATTTCTCCCCAGTATATCACATTTATCACGTATATTAACTCCATTCCTAATTACAGTCAGTACCAATTGGCTTTCAGTATCCAGGACTGTTCTTGGTATGTTTTTTGGCACCACGTTAGTTACCTACCACCCCTCTGGCACTGAAGGAGATTTCATTAATAAGAAACATATCGTAGTTAATAGTTTTTCAGGTGAGTCCTGAATGAAAAACCACTTGCTACTCTTCATCCATTTTGTGTTACATTTCTTTCCATTTGAGACCTTAGTGTTATAATGTTTTCCAGATACTCTTCCCACCTGCCATCCAAAATGCAGACTGCATAGGTATGGGACCCTCCCTAATCTCTAAAGTTAACACTGATCAAAATAATGAATTCTGATTTCATTATCTAACTTTAAGCTGTGGACAGTCTTCAAAGAACAGGATTTTAAAACCTTCTTAATAATTTCTCAGTTTAAGTTATTCTTTGGTAGACCTCCTACTTCTAATACATTTGAACCAATCTTATTATTTATTTTTTCTTCTTTAACTAGATAAATGTCAGTGTCATTCTTTGGCTTGCTCTATCCTAAGTTTATATTTAACTCATTGNTTTCTTCACCAAAAAACTGTTTTTCAACACAGTAGTAGAAATATTAAACTTCAGTCATTGCCATTTGTAATATAAAAAAGCTAGCTTCTGAACACTGTTTTTCAAATGTCCAGGTTGTGTGCACCTGCTGCAGGGACTAAAAAAAAAAAAAAATAGCTCAGGACCTAATTGAGCTTTTTAGACTTATAGGAGCAGGTCTTGCATGGACAGATTGGCATTAGGAGAACAGATGCCAGCAGATGGAGGAAGGTGACCCTTGCCGCCTACATTCAGCACTGGTGAAGCCACACCTTGAGTAGTATGCCCAGTTCTGGGCTACTCTGTACAAGAGAAACATGGACATCCTGATGAGAGTCTACCAAAGAGCCACAAAGGTGATGAAGGGACGAGCAGCTCTGCTATGAGGAAAGGCTGAGAGCGCTGGGAGTGTTCAGTGTGGAGAAGGCTCAGGGGGATCTTGCTCATGTCTATAAATATCTGAAGAGAGAGTGCAAAGAGAATAGAGCCAGGTTCCTTCCAGTGGTGCCCAGCAACAGGACCAGAGGCAATGGGCACAGACTGTAGCACAGAAGGTTCTCCCTGAACATCAGGAAACACTTCATTGTGACGGTGACCAAACACTGGCACAAGTTTCTCATACAGGTTGCGGAGCTTCCCTCTTCGGAGATCTCTGAGTCACCTGGACACAGTCCTGGGCAACCTGCTCTACAGGCCTGTGCTCGAGCAGGGGAGGACGTTGGACAAGATGACCTCCAGAGGTCTTTCCTAATCTCAGCCATTCTGTGATTCTGTGATGCTGTGGCATTCTACAAGTGAATCAGCAGCAGATGGACGACTAAGGAAAACTTGGTTCTGCTGCTTATTAGGTCAGGGGATTCAGTGGTAGAAGACATGGAAAACGACAAGGTGCTCAGTGTTGTTTTTGCCTTCATTTCTCCAGGCAAGTCATATCCTCAGGCTTCCCAGCCCCCTCAGCCTGTGTCAGAGCTGGGGGAGGAGGGATACTGGGATGGACCTTGACAGGCTGCACAAAGAGGACAGCAGTTCAACATCATAAAGCTCAACACAGGCAAATACAAAGTTCTGCTCCTGGGATAGAATAACCCCATGCACTGGTACAGGTGCAATATGAATGCAATATGAGAATATTGGAGACCTATGCTTTGTAGTACATTTGTGTAATGTTAAGAGTGTAGGAGATGGCTTGCTTCTTTGCAGAAATGGAAAATGCCACGTTTCTCATTCTACCTCCAACTTCAGGTGTATCAGCAGCAATGAGGACTGCAACTCAAGAGAAGTTCCAGCTTGACCACATGTAAGAAGATTTTACTTCTATAAGTTTTAAATCTGGTGCACTCAGTATTGCAGAGTTCCACTCTGTATTTTTTATTGCACTCTCTTTCCGTCTACATACCATTTAAAGTATTTACTCAGATTAAAGGCTTTCTGTTCATTTCTATTTAATTTCCACTGAAGTCCCACTGCATTTTTGTTGTTTTGTTTTGCAAAAACTGGGGATGGTTGGTGTCTGAACAGTAGTTCTAAAATGCTGTTATTTCGATAATGAGATCAGCATAGCTAATATTTTCATCTCTATGTGCATCTGAAAAAACCTAAAATGAGTAATTGCAATCTGGATGACCTTGTACAAGATAGGCCTAAGGATTTATCTGAACGAAGAGCATGTATATTTAAAATCACTAAAGAGTAAAAATTCCTGGTAGTCACTGGCAAATTGTTTCAGTGGTTGACTACGTTCACTGTTAAGAACTCAATGCAGTGGTGCAGGGCAGAGGGTCTGTAAGAGTCTGTTCAAAGCTTAACTGGACAAGAGCAGGAGCAACCTGGTAAGACTTGAACCTGCTTTGAGGTGGTAGGGGGTGAAGTCTTAGATGACCACCAGTAATAGCTTCTACATTACATTATTGTGTTTCTAGCAGTCTAAAGATTACTTATTCCCATTAAGTTCAGTGCCAAACTTCCAGATTTATTTGATTTGCCTGACACTGTAAAGACTCTATTACAAAAGCAACTCCTCTTCTCAGCAAAAGCCATACTTCCCCTATCCACAGCACTATCTCACTGCAGAATAACACTGTCAAGTTCTGCATGGTGCACACACTATATCAGAGAATGCTGCTATGCACAAGGTCCTCCTCTTTAGCTTCTAACAGAAATCATCTTGCCTCTAGGACTTCTTTGCTATATCTCTGCCCCTGGAAATATAACTACCAGTTCCCTGTCAGTTTTTTTTTTCCACAGATAATGACTACATGCCTCTGAGGACCTCAGCTTTTTTGCTACATCAAACCGGTCACTGAATCATCCTCACTGACAGGATACACGCAGCTATCAACTCACATGGTAGTCAAGCTACTTCTGGACTACTCTATTTTATATATTCAAATTAATTGAAAACCAAGTTTTATTTTGACAGCCTTTGTAACTTTTAAATTTCTTATCACATATACTACATAGTTGAAAAAAAGAAACCAATTTTAAGCACATTCAGGAATATTTGTTGTTAATATTCTGTAGGAAATAAAATTCCTAAGCTCCATTAATGGTAATCTTTAAATACTCAGAATCAGAGCTATGATCAAGACCACAAAGGAACCTGGAAAAAATGAAATATCCAACAGTAAGTTTGCAATCCTCAAGAGTCTCTTCCCCACTCCCAAGCTGTCACTTAAATATGGAATATGCTGGAAGTGCCCTACATATATGAAAGCTGTATATCATCTATGCCAAAAATACTCCTGTTTTGACAAAGATGCCAGAAAGGTCAGTACCTTGGTCACAGTGACCTCTGAATCTAGGCATTCTTTATATTAATTCTCTACAGGATCTCTGAATAGCTTGCATTCTTAGAGTACGACTAGCATCCAAATAGCTGATCCAATCCCAACAAAGCATGCACGGATTGACTACTGTATTTGAAACCATTAAACCATTGTACATTTTACATAACAACTCCGTGGTTAGAATGATTGCCCATGACATACAATATCATATTTCAATTCCCCTTTTTTCCTCGGAGTGGATTCACACTTGTTCTTCTTCTCCCCTTAGGAAAGAAACCTGGCCAACTCTCCCAATGTTACTTCCGTATGGATAAAAAGTGTAAGAAGTTTTGCATTCTCCTAGAGAATTGATGCCACCCAATTGAAAATAATTCAGAATTATACAGACCAGAATGACAAAGAGAACAAACACATCAAGTCCAAGGCACTCACTTGGATGTTAGAAAACCTGGATTCTGGTCCCTTCTACTGTAGCTGTTTCTGTATTTTAGATAGTGAGTGTTTTCTGTATGACAGCACTGAGCTGAGTGACCAGCTTACCTGATGATATGGTTTATCACTATAGGGTCTGGTGGGAGCAGCAGGTTAGTGAGTCTCTGAGGAATTTCAGAAAACTTTAGCCGTGGACAGTCAAAAATCTGGAATACAATAAAGCATGTTATCCTCACCTAAAACCTAATTTGCAATTAATAAATAAATAAATTTATTTTTAAAATTTATTTTAAAAGTTTAAAAAGGTTTAAAAGTA
>VXAV01008680.1:52746-64560 GCA_013399715.1 Alectura lathami | reverse complement strand
AAAAAAAAAAAAAAAAAAAAAAGTCTTGTATCTTGAGCTTGTCTGTTGAAGTTTCATTCCAGCTAATGGCAAGGCCAGCAACATCTGAGACAGCTGCACTGTCCCTTTAACATCATACCACATTTCTACCTCCACTGGCACAAATGTTTGCATACAAGAATTAAAGAAAAAGAAGGACAAGTGCTGTACAGCTAGCCAGCTCATGACATGAAGATGTAGGAAGACTCACTTGGGTCATTAACGTCTGTGGGATTATTGCAATACCCACAATGCAGTATGTGCAATCAGTAAAAACAAGACTGATTTTTGTGTGGACTATCAATAGCTTTGTGTGAGAGTATAAAATTCCACATAATTGCTATACTACCAGCAATACAGGAACGAGTGAGGACAAGCTTTGAAATGAAAGTCAATCTTATAGTCAGACATGCACCAACTAATGTGGATTGTTGCCAACACATTCACTTTGATATTTGTTCTGTCGCATTTGATTATACTCAAATTCCCCCAAGTCCTTTAGCTGAATTACAAATTATGGCTTTGTTTGGAAACAAATATGCCCACAAAGGCATTGTGTACCTTCTTGTGTGCAGAGTATGGTGCTCCTGACTACTGAGATTCATTAAAATATTTTGGATATTTCTTCTGTCAGTCAAATAATTGCAAGTGATAGATCCAATACAGTTGCCACCAGGAAAGAATTAAATTCACTGAGTGTACTTCAGATCATCATGAAGAAATATGTGTCAAATTGCTTTTGGAAGAAGAAGTGGAAGAGTTTATGTATGTTTATGTATATTCTATCTATGCTGTATATAGTATTTAAATATTTCCAATATATAAATAGTGCATGTATATTTCTGCACATTTTTTTCTGAAATTTGCCTTTGTAAAGTTTGTGCTAGATAATTGAGATCATTCTCTCTTTTTTATTTTATTTTATATTTTTTCTTTTTGAAGTGAGATAGTTGAAATAATCAGTTGATGTACATGAGCAGTTTTGTTGTGACTATGGGATATCTGCTGTTTTATAAGGTACTGAATGGTTTCTCAAAGGAACTTTGAGCCTGGAAAAAAATGTACTTAACCACACCAATACTTGTATAACAGGGATCTAGGTCATAAGCAATAAGTAACCATCATCACTGAAGTTTTCTACAGTGAGAATGGAAAAATCATGTGAAATGATGGCACATTCATTCTCTGAGTATCTCACATACATGTTTTTGCCATTATTGGGGCATTAAAAACTTAAGTGATTGATTTCTGCTGTTTTGTACTGGTTTGACTATCGCTGTTTTTTTGCCGACTAGCTATGTTTTCTGTTATTTTTGCTGACATTTTATGAAAACACTAGGTGAGAACTCAGTTTCTCCAAGCACTCCTATCTGAACATATTCACTAAGAAATGTTTAATGAAAATAAAACTAAATTCCCTTATATGATTATTTTATTTGTTCAATCTTTTTGTCCATCTCTACATATTTCCTTGACAAACTTATAGTAACCTTTTGCCTGTCCACCCCCTGTCAAATTCTTATTACAAAACTGAAGGGAAAACTTTGTCCTTAGTTCTTTCCTTAGTTTCAGAAAGTTACAATTCAAGACTTGGTGTTGCCATTTATCACTGCCAAGACTACATTTGAAAGCAAGAATAGTAAATATCTGTGTTTCGAAGCTATGAAGAATACCCAACACATTTTGAGGCAGGCAGATACAGCACAAACAGCAGAAATGCTGGTCGCTTTGGCAGCTGACATTTCCCGCAAATCCTCAGCAGCTAACTATTTTTTCTAAACAGGGAGTAATTATTTCAGTCTGTTCTGCCTTAAGATCATGCTCCCGTGACTTCATCTTGCATCAGGCGCCATATGCCAGTTTGCACTGCTCTCAACTCTCTGAAACACTTTTGATTCATTATTCTGCTTCTTGCTAAATGAAAATAATCTGCCTTTTCAATCGCTTGCAAGCGATCACTCATGAACCTGATGAGCTTGGCACATTTCTCTTTTAGAGCTGACAGGTGTATGACCAACAGGAGTTTGCCGTGTTCAGCTGCTAGGTCACGTAGGGGGTCACTAGTCAGGACATGGTTAAGCTGCAGATGATGCATGTGTTCACTGAAATTACTTCAGAGTGAAAATCAGGTCCTTCTTTCTGGATGTCCCCAGGGCAATTACAGCAAATGGCTGGAAACAAGCTAGATCACAGAGGAAAATGCTCTACCCAGTCCTGGACTGTCTAACGGTTACTGATATTCTACACACATTATCAGTCGTTATTAAGCATAAGTATTTCCTAGTGCTGCCAAATGCATATGTAAATTGCACATGCTGCATCTGAGAGGAAGTAACTGCTCTGATGTTTGTAGTTTCAACCCTTTTTCTGGTGATTTACTAGCAGATCTATTTAGATTCAACAGAGGAAGTATGTTCTTTAAATAATAATAACAATAACAATCTGTTAAAAGCGTTCAAAGAGTTCGATGGAAATCAGCTTCATCTTGTAGTGGGTGCTATGTGGATGCACTGTTCCACAAAAAGTTTTATCAATCTAGTATCCCATTGATGCACCTTCCCCATCTTACTCACCCTGTCTTACAATTCATAAGAAAATCATGATCTTTTGAAAAGTGCTTACATTGTTTTAGACTATGTTATTTCTAAAAACAACAAATAAATAATCTCCAATCAATAAGGGTTTTGATGTATGTCTGGTTTGTTAAGTGAATGCATAACACTAAAATAGCGTTAGTTGCTAAGTATGCATGTTATCATGCACCATCTTAACGCATGAACACTTAGTTTTTATCTCTGTTGCTTCACCTTGCAGGGAAAACAGCTCATTTCTTTCTTTATTACTCACTGGTGGGAGACTTATTTACTCACTTATCAAAAGCATGTGTTTTTATTAATGAAGATCTTGTAGCTGATCTCTGCTGCTGTGCTGTTTGAATGTTTATGCACCACAGTGTGCTATAACAATGCTAGAGCAGACATATTATGTATATGTAGAGAACAGGTTATACAATCAAAACTGTGATAGGAAATTAATTGATGTGAGGTGATTGCAATACCACATCTCTACAACAATATAGCTATCTGTGTTTGCACTACCGTATGTCAGCACATCCTAAATATGCCAGGATGTTTATTTTAAGTTTTAGTGTTGACAGTACTCTGATACAAACCAATGTATTCTTAGAGAGACAACTTTTTCATCCAGACTTACGTTAGGCGTTTTTTTTTGTTTTGTTTGCTTGTTTGTTTGTTTGTTTTCACTCTAAATGTATCTATGGAAAGACCACTTGGAGGACAAGAAATTGTGCACATTGTTGGATTACGTATGTTTTAAACTGTCACAGACTGTTGCCGTTTGAATAGCCATGGGTGGGTAGATTTCAGAAGGAGGACTGCTGAGCTGTATTGCTGATAGCCAACCTGGCCACTCACTGTTCACTCCTGACAGGCATAGCTGCCAGCAGGAAAGATCATCCTTGGGCTCTTCATAGTTAACACTGTGCTGTCCAAAGAGGTGCTGCCACAGGATGGTTATAGGTTCTACCCTAGATCTGGACTTTGCAGCTAGTGTCTTTGGAGAGATGTGTATGTGAAAGGAGTATGGAAATTCTCATTTCACAGGTTTGGAAGCTCTTCCAGACATTCTGATCTCCTTTGTTCTGCAAAGAAAAGAAAAGAAAAGAAAAGAAAAGAAAAGAAAAGAAAAGAAAAGAAAAGAAAAGAAAAGAAAAGAAAAGAAAAGAAAAGAAAAGAAAAGAAAAGAAAAGAAAAGAAAAGAAAAGAAAAGAAAAGAAAAGAAAAGAAAAGAAAAGAAAAGAAAAGAAAAGAAAAGAAAAGAAAAGAAAAGAAAAGAAAAGAAAAGAAAAGAAAAGAAAAGAAAAGAAACCCAAACACTTATATATACAGTCAATATTTTAGAGAATACATTGCAGGTGTTTTTTTAAGGAAGCTGGACCACCTCTTAGGATAGATATAAATCCTAATTCACATAAGTAACATTACCATAAGAGGATGATGTGTATAAGTTTGAGATGAGCAAGGGATTGACTCAAGTCACTTTATTTTGGTTTATTTATTTATTTATTTTGCTTTTAGTTTGATTTTGTTTTCTATTCCTGGATCTGTGCACAAACTCTTATGACTGCCTTTTCAGCTGAAGAATGTACTTGGCTAGTTCTGCAANACTCTGTGAAAAGTAAATTAAACTCCTACTTAAGCATTTTCTAATAATTTGCATAATATAAATTAATTTTCAGAATCAACTAATTTTAAGCTGGCTTTATTTTCTGTTTTCCATAGCAATACAAACACTAAACTAGGAAAACAGGAAATGGTAAGGTGTACTGATAATGATGTTATGATCCAAAAATGAAAGCAGTAGAGCTGCTACTGGTATACCAAAGGTTGATTTAGATGTTAGGTTTTTCATCAGAAACAAATTATATTACGTACACTAATTAAGATTTTATTACATACATTTGTTGCTTCCTAATTAAATAAGTGGAGCTTTTTGTTTGCAGTTATAAAAATTTGTTTGGAGCAGCTAGTGCATAAGCTTCAGTATCATCTTTCAGGCCTGCACTCCTGAAATGATCACCTTTTCCTCCTATTTCTCTATCGCATACATGCAAGCACACTATAAAACCATTACATTACCATATTTCAAAGGAAATAAATAGGTTCCAATTTCCCTAAGAACAGGTTCATTTGTTAACTTCTAAACTTTTCCTTAGCAATTTTCTGATGTAATGTATTGCGACAATCTCCCAGTACCTTTCGCTGTTAAAATGTTCACTCCTTAGTTGTTCAGAGAACTGTAGACTTTAAATGATTGCTTCTATAGCTTTGTTGCTTATACTTCTTGTATCTCATATTGCTAAGAAATTTTGACTATCTAGCATTAACCCAACAAAGTGTGAGAACTACTAGGAGACACAAATTTATACCTACATAGTATTGTATATGTTGTATGCAAATGTATGTCTGGGGTGAATTTTAGCAAACAGGTCAAAATCTTGAAAGGTGTCTTAAACATTGTTGCCATTTAATACTGAAGTCATTCTTGGAACTAGCCAAGTATGGCAACAGAGATGTTTCTTTTTGAAAGTTTCTTATGTGGATGAAGACATTTTTTTAATATCTGTAATTTCATATTTAAATATTTAGCTGGCTTCTGTTTGCATTATATCTGAGCACCAAGATTGTCAGTACTGTTATTATTTTGAGCCTGCAATACAGAGAAGCATTATTACAATTCACAAAGGTCAGGATTATTGTTGCTTACATATTTTTTATGTGAAAGCCAGAAGTTTAAATTAAGGCAGATCTGTGGGATGTTTCCAAAGCTAATTAAGATAGCATGGCATTTCTGGAGTGATTTTTCCCATCTACTTTAGACATGATCTACAACAGCTGTTTAAAGCAGGCAGGCTATTTAAATCATATTCTTACACTTCTATTTCTTACTAAGGAAATTTCAATGACTAGCTATGACAATACAACTAAATGTACATGTCCAAATTTAGAGGATGTCAGTGCTTATGTGAGAAACTGATAGCCGTATTTGCAAAGAGCATTGAAATGCCCAAGTTTCATTTGGTAGTCATGTTAGGATTCTAAATTCAAAACTCTGACTTTTCATCCCATTTCTCCCATGGAGGTCCAATCTGTAGAGACATGTAAGGTCTTAGATATCTCTGATTTTCATATTATTATTATTACACATGGCTTGAAAGGCTTGCATGTGAGAAAACTCTACTTGCCTCAATATTTTTGGAGCATTCTGAGTGTAAACTACATTTAAGAAAGTGCGGCTTTTGCACAGTGGTAATCAACAAAGTCAGTAAATTCCTACTGAAAAGATTATTCTGGCAACACTGACACATTAATGTTTTTTTCACCTTTCTAAGAACTAAAACAGCATATCTTGTTATTTATGCAGTTACATGAAATACCTATCTTATGCAAACACTGTATTCCAAGTCTGTTTATTACTTAAGGTAGTTATCAAGGTAACCTTGATATTGACTTAGTAACATTTTTTTGTTGTTGTTGTTGATTTTTTTTAATCATTTGGTCATTACATTCTACCTAGAGTATGATATATAGATGTATAAGAAAAAGTTTATACTGTTTTTTGCAATATATTCACAATTTCTGATTCAGATACTTATCCAGCTGCTGACAAAAAAAGACAACACAGGCTTTGCAGACATCAGTGGTAATTTTGCTTCTTCTGTTTCCTGTGTTTCAGAAGGAAGGCTGAATCCTTAGGTGTTGCCCGTTAATGTGCATTTCCCAACAGTTCTTCCTTTATCCTGCAGATCTGTAATGCTCAAGTTGTCTCTCTTTTAATTTTAATTCCATTGAATTTGGAACATAGTAGGGCATCTTTAATCATTATGTTTGCTGTTTAGCAGAGTGTTTAACTTCAATAGAGTTAAAATATATGTTTGAACATGCTGTAAAGTCTGTTCTAGTGAAAATAGAGCTCTAAACATAATACCTTCTCAGCAGTACTGAAGAAAATATCTGTTATCCAGAATCTTATCTACATTTGGTTAAATACATTTTTGCACTGAATAAGGCCTTATGCTAGAATATAACATGTGAAAGATGTTATGCAGCGTCAGATGTAGTTATTCTTACAGGATCTCCATTTGCCCTGCACTAAACTCTTCCGCAGAAAGTAATTGCAGCAGCTAAGAGAAGTTAGAGGCCATGACTCCTGGTGAAAACCCAAAATTACATTTGTACTGTACTTAGAACAAGGTTCTGTAGCACAAGTGACAGAAATAAGAATATCAGATTAAAGAAGGAATGATATAAGCCCAAGGTTATCATATTAGGTATAAGCCTTACAGTTATTTCCTTATCAACTTTCCAAGTAATAAAACTAGAAAAAGCACTGCAAATTTTAGAGTCCATGAAAATAGAAACTGTAGCACAGATATAACAGTGAGATATCATAAGGCTCTGTTTTTATGCCTTTTTCAAGGATCTCCTTTAATTCAGGAGAGATTGTATTCCACTAGTTTTTGGGTTTTATACCAGTTCCAAAGGATATAATAATTTAAAAATTATTAGATCACAAGCAAAAAACATCTGACATTTTTGTGCTGTTGACCAGCATATTCATGTAATGAAAGGTGTATTTCAAAATTCCTCANTGCTCCAATGATTAGTTCCTGTTTAGGTTAGCAAATAAAAAAAAAGATTAAATGAAAGCTAAAGGTTCTCTAAGCCTGTTTCTTTTTTTTTTTTTTTTTTAATTTTAACGCTTTCAAATAATTGTTTTCAATACATGCACTTATAGAAATACTCAAATGTATGCAGAAATCTATGGAAAGTCTTAGCTTTTGAAATCAGTGCACTTCAAAAAAAAGAAAAAGAGACAACAAAGTAATGAACAACAAAAAGATGTTATTAGCAGTTTTCCCCAAGGTTTTCTATTCTTTAGGAACAGAGCTGTAGGCATCTACACTTTTATAACTTTCAGAGTTGACCTTTCTTCTTAAGAGATTTTGTCCTTCAAATGTTTGCTTCAGAAAGTAAGAAACCACATAGCCTAGAGTAAATATGGAGTAATTCTGAAGTAATTATTGTGTAATTCTGGAGTAATTTGCACCAGGGAAGCAACAGGTTATGAAGGAAAAGACCGCTATCTTTGGACTACAGAAGATGATAACATGCAGGACTTTCAATAAAAGATAGCATATCTGTTTGAAAACATCACTAAGAAATTTCCATTTATTTATTGGTTCATATTACATTTGTGTGGGTGTGCCAGGTCCTTATCCTCAAGAGCTGCAGCAGCAACAAGCACAAGCCAGCAGTGTGACCAGGTGGCTAAGAAGCCAATGTCAATCTGGCCTGCATCACAAATAGTGTGGCCAGGAGGAGTGGGGAAATGGCTGACCCCTTGTATGTGGCTCTGCTGAGACCGTGCCTTGAATCATAGAATCATAGAATCATAGAATCATAGAATCATAGAATCATAGAATCATAGTATCATAGTATCAATGGCATGTGTTGGAAGGGACCTCAGAGATCATCTAGTTCCAACCCCCCTGCCGTGGACAGGGCTGCCAGCCACTAGCTCACTAGATCAAACTGCCCAGGAACCCATCCAGCCTGGCCTTGAACACAGCCAGGGATGGGGCAGCCACAGCTTCTCTGGGCAGCCTGTGCCAGCGCCTCACCACTCTCTCAGGGAAGAACTTCTTCCTGATGTCCAACCTAAACCTCCCCTCTTTCAGTTTTAGCCCATTCCCCCTTGACCTAACATTATCCAATCATGCAAAAAGTCGGTCCCCCTCCTGCCTGTAAGCTCCTTTCAAGTATTGGAAGGCCGCAATGAGGTCTCCCCGGAGCCTTCTCTTTTCCAAGCTAAACAATCCCAACTCCCTCAACCTTTCCTCACAGGAGAGGTGCTCCAGCCCTCTGATCATTTTGGTGGCCCTCCTCTGGACCCGCTCCAACAGCTCCACATCCCCTCTGTACTGGGGGCCCCAGGCCTGGACACAGTACTCCAGGTGAGGCCTTCCAAGGGCAGAGTAGAGGGGGACGATCACCTCCCTCTCCCTGCTGGCCACCCCTCTCTAGATGCAGCCCAGGATGCCATTGGCCTTCCTGGCTGCAAGAGCGCACTGCCGGCTCATGGCCAGCTTTTCGTCAATCACAACGCCCAAGTCCTTCTCCGCAGGGCTGCTCTCAAGGAGTTCTTCTCCCAGTCTGTACACACACCTGGGATTGACCCGACCCAAGTGCAACACCTTGCACTTGGCTTTGTTGAACCTCATCAGGTTCTCGTGGGCCCACTTTTCCAGCCTGTCCAGGTCCCTCTGGATGGCATCCCTTCCTTCAGGGGTATCAACTGCACCACTCCGCTTGGTGTCATCAGCAAACTTGCTGAGGGTGCACTCCATCCCACAGTCTAACTCATCAATAAAGATGTTGAAGAGCACCAGTCCCAAGACGGACCCCTGGGGGACACCACTCGTGGCCGGCCTCCACCTGGACGTAGAGCCATTGACTACAACCCTTTGGCTGCGACCCTCCAGCCAGTTCTTTATCCAGAGAACAGTCCACCCATCAAATCCACATCTCTCCAGTTTAGAGATAAGGATATGGTGCGGGACCGTGTCTAAGGCCCTGCACAAGTCCAGGTAGACAGCATCTGTTGCCCTCCCTTGGTCCACGGATGCCGTCACTCCATCATAGAAGGCCACCAGATTGTTCAGGCACGACCTGCCCTTGGTGAAGCCGTGCTGGCTGTCTCGGATCACCTCCTCATCTCGCATGTGCCTTAGCATCTCCTCCAGGCGGATGCGCTGACAGCTGAGGCGGTAGGTGTGGCTATTTCCGCACCTCCATCAGAAGGAGACGCAAATGCAAAGCTGTGCTGCTACCTCTCCAAGGTGCTAGATGTGAAGAAGAGTGAAGTGATTTTAGAGAAGGGTGGTAAATCATGTGATAAAGTGGTGAAGATTTTGGTATAAGTGACACCAGACGAGATACTAGAAAAACTGAAAAAAGAAGGTTCCTCTCAACCTAAAACAAGAGCGGAAAATGGAAACATGTAATGTGTCTTGGTAAAAGGACTGAAGTTTTTTCTTACGTAAATTGGTTCTTTTGTGAATTTGTGAATATTGTGATCAGTTTTAGGCCCTTCGCTACAAGGACATTGAGCTGATGGTGTGTGTGCAGAGATAAAGCAGCAAAGATGGTGATGGGACTAGAAAACAAGAGTTATGAGGAGCAGCTGAGGGAGCTGGGGCTGTTTGGTCTGGAGAAGAGGAGGCTCAGGGGAGACTTCACCACTCTCTACAACTTCCTGCAAGAAGGTTGCAGCAAGGAGGGTGTTTTCCTCTTTTCTCAAGTGACAAGTGATAAAGCAATGAGAAAATAGTCTCAAGTTGTACCAGGGGAGGTTTAGATTGGCTGTAAAGAGGAATTTCTTCATGGAGAGGGTGCTCAAACATTGTAATGGGCTATTTAAGAGGCATGTGGATGCATGTTTAAGGGTATTTAAGAGATGATGAGTCACTAAGGGATATGGCTTAATCGTGGAACTCAGTAGGTCAGGTTAGTCATTGGACCTGAGGATCCTGAGGGTTTTTTTCCAGACTAAATGATTCCATGAATCTGTGATTCTGCTTCCCTAGCTTGAATGACATTGTTAGGTCTTGTTTCAGCAAAGGCGTAAAAAAAGCTTTAGAGTTTGGCATCAATTTATATCAGGATATTTAACAGCTCTCATCTTGAAATCGTACCACTGCTTCTGTATAATTTCGTCAATTAATACAGAGACAAGTCCATTCTTAACCATGGAACATATACACACATACAAACAAACACTATACAGACAGGATGTGTGCAGCTTGCATTTAATAAAAGCTTTTATATATATGTAGGCAAGAACAAGCACAGATTTATTGCAAATATTTACCGTTTTCCTCTACCCATGCAATTTCATTTCTTCTGTGCAACGTGTTGGAGAAATTTATAATATGCATAAAAAATCCTGGTGTAGCAAAAATATTTTTTCTTGGACTGGATATCTATAGACAAGGTTATTTAGCACACAAAATAACAGTGCTGACCTCACATTTCTTCCATTAAAATTTCTGTTATCAATAACCCTTATAACTAGCTACAACTTCCTTAAATATTCCACCATTTAAGGCCTTTTTCTTTGAAGTAGGATTTGTAGGAATCATGAACCACTAGTAAGAATGTAGACAAACAAAAAAAAAAAAAAAAGAAAAAGAAGACACTGATTTTGTGTTTAATATTCTTTATGAGTCATATTGTTAATTGTAAGCTCTTCAGGGACTGAGAACAAAGGGACTCAGTTCCTGTTTGGATCCTTTGGCAAAAGAGTAATCTAAACAGAAATAGTTAGAAAGAAGACAAACAGTGAAAACAGGACTAGGTTTCTCTAATGTTAAATATTTTATCTTTAATACATGTTCTACTTATTCATAATATGTATTTCACCTGTTTTCTTATTATATTCCTGTGAAACCATAATGAATTAATTTAAACATTGCTCTGGTTTGAAAATAGAAAAGAAATGGCAAGGAAATAGTAAAGACTTGTTAAAATAGTATAAATTTTGACTTTAAAGACTTCTATTTCCATATGCTTCTATTTCCATATGCATCTATTTCCATATGCTACAATTTCTTTTTCATGCACACAGTGTATCTGGACATGTATAAATTTAAACACTCAGAATGGGCCAGGTGAACCTCTGCATAAGACAGAACAAAGAAATCCAAATAGCTTATGAGTTATAAAAGACATATGATCTTGACCCAGTAACTTCAAATTGTGAAAAACCTCATCATTTTTGTAGGCAATTTTCTAACTGTTAACTATTTGTACAGTCAAGGATATGCACATTGTTTCTAGTCTGCCTGTGCTCAGCCTCCAGCTATTGTGCCTTGTTACTTTTTTTTTTTTTGGTCAGATTGAAGAGTCATCTGCTTTCAGAAATGCGTTCCTTGAGATGGTTCTTGAAGACTGAGATAAAATCACATCTCAGACTTTTCATGGGTAAACTAAGCAAATAGAAAACTCCGAGTTCTTCACTAGAAGGCAAATTTTTTCTCTCAAGTTATTCTTCTGCCATTTTCTTCTAAATTCCAGTAATTCAATCCTCCCTCCTTTTTTTTTTTTTTTTTTTTTTTTTTTCTTTTCTTTCTTCTTTTCTTCTCTGTTCTATACTAATTTTCCACAATATTTAGATGGTGAGCCTCAGACTAAGCGACATCAGGCTGCTGGCTTG
>VXAV01008680.1:23105-33172 GCA_013399715.1 Alectura lathami | reverse complement strand
TCCTCTCCTCTTTCTCTCCTCTTCTTTTCCTCTTCCTCTTTTCCTCTTCCTCTTCCTCTTCCTCTTCCTTTTCTCTCTTTTTCTTTTCTCTCTTTCTCTCTCTCTTTTCTCCTCTTTCTCCCACTTCCTCCTTTCTTCATACAAAGAGAGATAATTACACAGAATCATGAGTTTTATAGCATGGGATAACATTTTTTTTGTGTGTTTATATGTTGACTTGTACAATGCCCAGGTCATTATGAGGACTACCAAATGCCAGTAAGACACAACCAAGTAAGCAGTTCCATTCTGAGCAGAAGTAATGAAGCCTGATGCCATCAATATTCATGTCCTGTGGTTACATTCACTATTGTATATAATGTAGTGAACTTCGATCGAAATTTTCCTGTGGTTAGAGCATTTATAATAGCTTTCTCCTATGCTGGTCTCTATTGTTTAAAAAAAAAAATGACTTGTCATTCTTCTTCCCTTCAGTGAAAACTTTAATAAAGTCTGTCTCTACACAACTTCTTATTTTCATGATGCTTATCAGATCTTTGCATGGCTGAGACCTCCATTAGAGATAATTGAAATTGACCAGCAAGATCACAGGATTTAAGTGATGAACAAAAAGAAAGAAGTGTTACTTTCTTGGAAGACCAGGCTGCATATTATATTATCCACAGTACAATATAAATACCAAAAGATACAGCAACTAAAAAAAAAAAAAAAAATCCTGCTTCCTGTGCTCAGAGAAGCAGAGGGATAGGGTTTCTTTTCTCCTCATCACCAGGAAAATGAAACTTCTTTAAGTAAGAAAGGAAAATATTCATCTAGATTCTTCTTCACTGGAGAGTAGTCAAGCCTGGTACATGAAAGGTGAAAAAGAGGGAAATGATTCTGATGTAAAGCAAGCCTATCCCTCCGCTAATAGCTTTCCCTATTGCGACCTGGTGTCTTGTTCTGCCAGAAAGCAGAATCTGAAGCCCATGAAGCTGAAGGGAATATTGCGGTGACCAATATATGAATGTCTCCCCCTAGATGGTCTTTGGTCAGCCCTGCCAATTCTATTGGTACCTGTTGTCCCTTTTTGGGACTACACAGGCCTCCCTCTACAATCACTATCTATTAGCATAAATATTCATTTTGCCTATCATAGATATTTATTATGTCTCATATTTTCTTCCCTGTTTCACAGGTGATGAACTCAGAAATAAGAAGACTTAAATCTAAATATTTTCACAGGGAATTAGATGTATGCTTATATTTGAAAAGCTGGGTTTACATGACAAAATTAAACCAGCTCCTAGTAAACTCTCCTTTCTCTCTGACTATCATTAACCATAGTTTAAGCTGTAGTAAAGACCTTGTTGCTAGTTTATTCTGTTGCTAAGGTTTAGGAACAAGTATGCCAAACAAAATCTAATACCTGCCTTTGCTCCCTTGGATCTCTCCTCTGTGCCCCTCTGCTGTTAGCCCCTTTATTCTGTGTTGTCATTCAGGCTGTGCTTCTTCCCTCCGTTTGTACAAGATGTCATCTATAGCCTATAACTGTTTTTCCTACCATGACATACACCACAAGCTTTTACACACAGTGAAATGGCTGTTCTGGGTATAAAAGGAACTGTAAAAAGGAGTGTAAAAACTTGTGATGTATGACAATGGAGTGAAAGGCATACGGATTTTATGTTTCTAAGTGCTCATGAAAAGACAGGACTATGTCTGATTCCTTTTTAGAGATGAATTAGGATGGCTAAGAAGCTATCATAAGCATGGGATTTGGTCACTAGTGTAACTGATGCTTTTTGGAAACTGCCTGAATGAGGAAAAAGGCAGAACTTATCTGGATTACTGGAAGAAGAATATAAGAATTCAGCTTGTCTATGAAGATTCTTCATTTCTACAAAAATCAAACCTGGTGTCAGCTTTTGAGGTCTGTAGAATTTTAACGAATGCCAAACATGACTGGTTTCAACCCACTAATTGTGTGTGACGTCTGAAAAAAATAATAGTAATGTTGGAGCCTGCCATCTGCTAAGGTACTTTACATTTGGATACAAAAGACAGATGTTCTGTGAAGTCATAAAAGTAAAACTGCAACTGTGTTCACAAGGATTAGACAGTGGCAAGTCTTAGGACCACCAAATATCTACTTATTTCTCTTGCGTTCATGCGATTGGAACCACAGCTCATGACACTGCAGCAGACTAATCCATCTGTTCTGCTCTGGCCCTCCCCAGTAACATGGGTCTTGGCCAGCCAGCCTTGATCTCAGTCACCACCACCAGTGTCCTTGTGGGGCTGCTGTTAGGCCCCTGCACGAAACACGGTGGCCAGAGGGCACTGAGCAGTTCTGCTACAGACCACTGCTTCCCTCAGCCTCACAGGGCGGGCTGGATGCAGCCACGGCAGTGGCTGAGGTGGCTGATGCAGGCCACCGTCCTGCTGGGGCCTTTAGCCATCCTGTGCCTGTTTCCTATGTATGACTCGATCCCAGGCTGCAGTTGTCCTGCTGTTGCTTTCTGGCAGCACTGTGGCCTTTTCAACAGGTAAAATGTCAGCCATTGTCACTTCTGGGCCCTTATAGGCCTCTGCTTGGCAGCTGCGCAGAGGGGACACAGCACACCTCACCACGAGGATCTTTTCTGCTGCAGAGTAGGAGGCAGATGCCCCCCTACTTCACCCCAAAATGTGACTGTGCTTTTATTCAAGCCCACCTGAGTGCACTTGCAGAGAAATTTTATTTAATCAGTTCTTCTGACAAGGCAAGATTCTCTTTCCAGTCTTGAAGATATCTCAGGTGACCTACAGAGAGTCTCATCACTCTCAGTCCATCTGAACATCATGCATTAAAACACAGAAAAAAAAAGTTTATCCACACAAAATTACTAAATTTCCAGTTTTATTGTTATGTTTCAAGTAAAGCATCTGTGTTGCTTTTTTGGCAGGCCTGTATATTCTGAGGCTTTTGAATCAGTATGTAGCTGATACTTCGGGTGTGCTGCTGCACCACTTTTTGACCAACTATTTCTCATTCTTCCCTTAATAAATGTGACTTAATATTCTCATATATACCTTGATTCTGTATGCTGGTATTAAAAATGGTATTATTGTGAGATGTCTGATAATATTGCAAGAGTTGTCAATGTGCAACACAGAGAGGATAACAACCCGGAAGAAACATTAAGGAAGACAACTCCAAGAAACTGCTTAGCTTATGGAAAAGTTCCCATAAGGAAATCTTACTGGATTTCTGCCTACATCTGCAATGTGCATTGAAGAGTATAGATTATGGCTAATTATTCATCTTTAGGTGTTCATAAACCAACCGTTGAGTAGAACTTCATTTAGACTTTTTGTTGATACAAATACTATTAACTCTGCCTGACACTCATCTTATTTGTTGAATTGGTTTTAATTCTAATGGTAAGAATACATGTTGAATTGCAAAGAAACGTATTTTATATATAGCTGTCCAGGTGCTCTTTCCCTCTCTTTCTCTCTCCCTTTTTTTTTTTTTTTCCCCCTGGATATACCAGAAAGAGACAGTCATTTCAACTAATAAGAATGTCCCTTACTTCTATCAAAAAAACTGTTGAGGTATTTTTGGATGATAGCTAATCCATCCGAGCTGAACTAATGGAGGCTTGGTTATACCGTATGGGTATAATTCTAGTAGCATTTGCTCTGTATCAATTAATTTTCGATTTCCAACTAATACATGCAAATTCATTTCTCTCTAATGTTAATTTTTTTTCAGTATAAAGCTTTTCGCTTTTCACTAGAAGTGTATTGCCAAATTCTCCTGTGATATGTACACTAGTTTAAAAGCCTCAGAGAAACATTTGCTCATTTAATTTTTAGGAGTTTATAATGTGCTCCATTTCATAATTTCCCACTGGATAAGCTGATTTAGAACAAAATATTATTATACAACTCTTGGAACAAACATCTAATAACATCTTTTATGTCATATATAAGGCTGCATTTTCATGAGCATACTTTGCTTTGCTATGTTTAGTTTTCTAGAACACGGTACATAATGACAGCTGTACAACATCGCTTTCATGGACATATTCTTCACCAGCAACAAAATACCACTTGTTAAAATAGATAAATGAATAAATACCTCAGAGCTCGCATACTTTTTATGTATGTTTCTGAGGTTGCTGGGTGCTGTTTGTTTGTCTTATTAGCCTGTGGCTTGTATTTTTGGAGAATACTAACACAGATATCCTATTCCATGTGATAGTATAACTGAAAACTTGTATCAGGATTTAGAGTCATGGGATAAGTTTACTGTAGTACTTTGGCCAGACAGGGAGGGGAGGGAATGTTGTGTCTTGCATGTAGACAGTGATTAGGTCACCACCATCAGTAAAGAAAATGTTTTACTGTCAGGAAAGCAGATTCAATAAAAAACTTTTCATCATTCTAAGATAATTTTAAAATTCATTCATTAAAATGATGTATTACTATTATTTTAAAATAAGGTTACATTTTGTTAAATTGTTGTTTGAAGTGAATTTATGAAAGACCAGTATGATCTATGCTGTAGTAGTCTCTACTTTCTAATCTTATTCTGGAAGAGTTGTCCAAGTCATTCATTTTTCACAGATTTCAGCCTGAAAAAACAGTGACTTGCATCAGAGAGGAAATTACATATGCCTTTATCATTATATGAAATATAAATGTGTTCAGAATTGATATACCAATCACATACATTTAATTCAAGAATTAAATTACTAACGTTAGTTTATATGAATGTCAATAGGGCTAAAGAAGTGTGATAATTTTAATAATTCATTAACATCTGATATAGGCATTAAGGAAGTTAAATAGAAGTTAATAGTGGGGGAGAAGTTCTTAGCTCTTCAACATGACTTCATACCTTCAGAAAAACAGTTTATTCCCACAGGAGTAAACAGCACAAGTTTTTAGTTCTTAAATTGGTTTTTGAATGATACATGGGTCCAGAGTAATGTTGAAGAAAATACTATGTTATATACCAGATAGTCTATTTAAAACAAATTTGAAAGAGTAAATAGGAGGCAAGCAATTGAAGAATCATGCCACATCCTTTCAGAAATATTGCTGCATGATTTTTTTCTTGTTGTTGTTCTTGGATTTTTTTGTTTGCTTGAAGAAGAGCTGTGGGAGACTTGGTTAGATTTATTGTCTAAATAGGAAGAAAATGCCTGTGCTATTTGTTTTGTTAAGAGCCTCAGTAGGAGAAAAAAAAATCTTGTTTCCTCTATGGATTTCCAGGTAAGATTACACTACACAGAGAATGTACATTACTATTTCAACTTTCTGTAGGTGGGGAAAAAGATTCCCCAGGGACTCTAAGCCTCCTGCAGTTTCTGTTGTGACTGAATTGTCTGAGTACCACTGCAAATATAGTTTGTGCCTCAGACTGTTCTGTTGCTCAAGTGTAAGTTTTTCACAGAATAGAACATCGCTTTATTTATAGGTTGTGAAAACCTACAACAAAGAGCTGGAGCTTGTAATAAACATAAATAAGCAGCTTTACAGATTTTAGTCACTGCCCTGTACCACAAGGTGTAAAATGCATCTTGGTATCACTTGTCAGTAATTTGACAGTAGTGTAAATTTGACAAAATAATTGTCCAGATACAAAGCAAGGGAAAAACAGACCTGTACTTTTTATGTTACTCTTTGAAAAGTGAACTATGTTTCTATATTTGTATGATTTAGATTTCTATAAACTTTGACAAAATTAGAAATTCCTTTTATAATTACATGTGTTGTCTCCAAATTAAAACTTCTTTAAATTAATGAGCAAAATTGTGGCAACTGTTTGAACGATCTACTACATTTCAGCAAAAATATGCTCTCTGGATAAAAAGAAAACAAAACAAAACAAAACATAACAACAACAAAAAAAAACATTCTTTACTGCTTTTGCAAAATCTTGACCAGTTTGCAGTCAGTAGTTTCATAAGCTGGCACTTGCTCAAAGAAATGATATTACGAAAAGTTACATCTCTTAACATTTTTTTTTTTAGTTTGTTTGTTTTTGTTTCTTTTTTTCTTTCTTTCTTTTCTCTCTGTTGATTTATAATATCAACTATGAACCAGTGTGTAAGTATAATTCACTTTCATAAACTTGCATTTAAACCTCTGGCACTGCCTTTACTATTTATCTTTCTGTTGCTTTTTAAACATCCTATTATAGTTTACCACTGTATCAACTTTCTTTTTTTTGAATTAACTTCTGTGCAGCTGACCAGTAGAAGGAGAGAGATAACCCTCTGCTGCACACGCCTTCTACTCTCTTTTTAGCAAGCTACTACATGAATTAAAAGAATGATATTTTCTCTGAATTGCTGGATAGCCCAATAATAAAACAATGCTGTTTTATCATGTTCCTAATAACAGGATTTTTTTTCTTGCTTGATTTCATTGAGATTAGAAAAGGTAACATCAGGATCAGTCTGATGACATTCCTTGTCTGTTAGTAATATCAGTTTTGTATATTGCTAAGTTCCTGAGAAGATCTTAAAACAGCTTAAAAAGGACATAATAGCATTTTCTCAATATTACAGAAAAATAGGTTCAAAATAACAAAGTGACTGCATAAGGTTCCCACATAGTTAATATTTTTGGTAGGTCTCTTGAGGATCAGGTAGATGCTGTATTTATTTTTGTTAAGAAATCACAAGGTCATGGATATAATATATATAATTGATTGAAGGTTTGAAAAGTTGAAGTCCTAATGCTATTTTTAAGCTGTTTTTATTGCTATGTTGCTTAAAATGAGGCCTTCTACATGAGATTCTAAAATCATGCTTTTTTAAATTTCTAAAGAAAGTAATAAAAACATAAATAAAACTCCCTTGGATAAAGTTGTGAAAGCTAATATTTTATTACAAGTGTAAGTAAATATATAAGTTAATATATGAGTAAATATATAGGCAGGATTTCCTTTAATAACTAACAAAAGCTCGTCTAATTTCTTTGCTGATATTTTCTTTCATTTTGCAATAAAAGCTGTGTTGTCACTACCCAGTTAAACCCATCAACTGTTGTTTACTTTAAAAGGTGGGAGTATTTCAAAGAGATTAGTGTCTGGAGTGCACTTAAGTCATGGTCCACTTCTGCTGTTAGGTAGTATGGAAAAAGGAATATTTATGTGACAATGTACCCTCTCTGGGTGATAATGCTTCTGGTTTTGGAGGAAAAAAAGATGAACTTGGACTGTAAATAATGTGTGAAGCCATGTTTAACTGACCAGTAAATTCTGGCCTTTTTGATTCTATGTTTAAACCCACAAAATGTTGAGTGTCCCTGGAGATGATGAAATAAACCAGAAAGCCTTGCATACTGATTACACAGGGAATGCAACTTTTTATGTCTCTAATTTAAACAATTCCTTGTAAATATTTTACAAAACTGGCTTCCAAAGCTTTGAGTCTTCTATTATATATTCTAAGCGATTAGTTCCCTGACATGTTAACTGTATATTCCCTCATGCTTTAAGATGATTATGATTTTGTTGCTGGTTAACTTTTCATTTAAGTAGTATACAAAATCAGAGCTGAACCGAAATGATTTATAACAGGTAGAGATGCCTGTGAAGGTGTGCTCAGCACCAAATCTACTCCAAATTTTGCTTTAACAGGGTTACAAACAAGAAAAAAACACATCAGCATGTCAGTTTCTTCTCACCGAGGTAAGGGAAATAACTTTTACAAGTAAGCATACCAGGTCAACTTCTGATAGAGTATGGGTTTTCTGCACATGCTAATAAGTGCGATATCAACAGATTTCTTTGTTGACTTCCTTTGCTGATTTTGTTCAGCTCTGCATTTATTTTACCAAATTTTAATCTTTGTTATTCCTCTCTTTCTACAATGAGCCAAACATTTACCTGAATTTAGAGGCCCTTGTTCAGCTTAAAGAAATCTGCACTGAAACTGGTATGGGTAATGACCTAATTAGCAGTGAGCAGGTTTAGTCATTTGAGTGTTGATAGTCTTTCAGCGCCTTTCACAAAGCACATACGGAATGATGGACAGTTTCTCTTTTCATTGGTGCCTATACCTGGGAAAGAGTCCTAAAACATATTCTCTGGAAATAGAAGATGTGCCTGCAGGCCTACCTGGGTAAGCCGGCTTGCAGAAACAGGAGAAGAGAGACTGGGACCTGGTTAATACTGCCATTGATGCCTACACTTGAACAGTTATGGTGTGAATCAACTGAGCAGAATCTAAGAAGAGTATAGTTTAAAACCACTTTCTAGAGAAGTCATCATTTCTAGAAATTACTCGGTATTTTTCACGAAGCAATTAATAGACAGTTCCCCAGCCTAGACACAAATGCTAGAAATCTTCCTTTTGGTAATTACATTTCAAAATTAAACAGCTTGGAAGCAATAACTCAGTCGCATAAGGTTTGGCATCCTTTCTCAACTTAACACAGGTAGGAAGCGTAAGCAATATTTCTGGTGCTTTTCAGCATTCAGAAATAATTGAAATACAGAGAGAGACAGGGAATTTAGATTGTATTAGGGTATTTAGAAACTGCGGAGCAACGGCTATATACAAAAAAACATTTATTTGTATTGCCTCCAGATGTATTAATTTTGAACATATAAAAGAATATGGTTCTTTTGTGATACCTAGAGCATAGTTTGTTGTTATGTTTTAGTACCAGAGCTCTGGATGAATGCAATTTCAGAAAACATCTGTATATTCACCTACAGGGTTTCTAGCTTTTGTGTAGTCCTTCTACCTTTGTGTAGGGTTTCCAGTAACGTGTCTGCAAATTACCTGGATTAAAATTCAGTATCTTCCATTCTGTTTTATACTCACATTGACCTACTACTCCATCACAAAATGCATTCTCAATGTTGAAGCTATCTGCAGAGTTCCATCACATCCACTTGGCTATCAGATAATGTTGAACATGTTTAGTGCCTGCCAAATCTTTGAGCTATGATTTTAAAGAAACAAACTGTTTTACTACTTTACAGAGTCCAATTTGTATGCAACTACTTTTCAAATATCTGCCCAAAAAATGGATTACAAAATTATTTTCTATTTGTTTCTCCTCCTTTGTCTTCATAAAGTACTTTTCTATGTCACTTAATCTGTCATTTAAGCTATCATATGTCAGTTGTTTTCACTGCAAATATATGGGTGAATGATCATACCCCTGAGTCTTCTACCATTACTGGACTCAAAAAGCAACCACCAGAAGAGTATTGCAGAAAAGGAAAAGCAGAAACCAATAGATAAAACCTGACTTAAGTTTCTGATCTGTTCTCTAGAATGTTTATGTTTCCTCACTAAAAAATTTTCCTTGCAGATATGCTAAACAATCAAACTTACTATTGCTTTAGTTTGATTTGTTCCAAAGTGAATTTTCTGAATGACTCAGGTTATGAAAAGCATTTCTTTTTCTTTCTTAAAAAATTAACTTTTGTGTGGGGACTGCACCACAATTGCCAAGTCAAGAAATTTTAAGTCTAGTTTTTTCCCTGTTTTTGTTTTGTTTTGGTTTTGGTGCAGTTCGTATGTTTGTTTGTTTGTTTCCCTGAAAATGTTTTTGAGTTATAGATGAAATAATTCTCTCTTTGCTAAAAAAGACAACAAAGTGACAACTCTTCAGGAGTCATAGTTTGTCTTGTCCTGTATTTGATATACTAACTTTTTCTGCTCAGTCAGTTGTTACCTACTTGGGAACAAACATGGAAGAACAGTCATTTTTAGCTTCCAGTGAAAATCTTTTCAGCTCCTTTGTGTTTCTTCTCTTGCCAATAGTGACATGTTCAGTGCTCATTAGTTCCAGCCTTGTTACAAGCTCCTATTTAGGTGGAAGCTTTGCCTCAAAACAATCTAAATCTGCAAGAGAAAGATGTGACACTTAAGTATCTATGCAGTGCCAAAATTGTATAACAAGAAAGGTGGATAAATGCAGAAGGTAAAAAACAACAATCTGCATTGGACTAGTAAATGAAAAGTCGTGGCCAAGTTTAGTACTTGTATATATCAAAACTAATCTTACAAAGATAAAAGAAAAATAATAAAAAAATAGGACACATATCAAGTACAGTATTTTTT
>VXAV01008679.1:113093-170291 GCA_013399715.1 Alectura lathami | reverse complement strand
CCCGGCGGCTGCCGTTCCCTCTTCGTGCCCGGCGGCGGGCACGGGGCGCTGGGTGCGGGCTGTGCGTTCCGAACGGCCCCAGTGTTAAACCGGGAAGATGCTGTTCTGTCTCCCCATCCCCTGCGCCTCTGCGCCCGCGCAGCGTCCATGGACGTAGCTCAGAAATTGGCAGAGGATCCGACCCCGCTCCGCCGGGGGCTGGCTGCTTTTGGCAGGGTGCAGTCAGGGCTGTGTAAGCGCATGCTGACGGCTGCAGGACCTAGTCTCGGAGCGACCCAGTGAGCAGCTCCTCCTGGGCTGTGTAACCCGTGAAACCCTCTTCATGGGAGGTCCTGAGGCAGCCGTGGACAGCAGCCGGAGCTTCCCCACCGTCAGGAGCCCGGTGCCATCAAACCAAGAGTGTACGCCATCGAGAAGGTTTGACAGTTTGACAGCATGTATCTGTGTCAGGGAGGGTTAAGGGTTAACAAAATGCACCAGCAGTTCATTCTGTAGGTTTTTGTTTTTTGTTTTTTTTTTTTTTGTCCTATCATTTGCAGGCAACAAAGACATTAAATATGTTATAGCAGACCCTTGCTGGTGAGATAGCATTCCTTCCAGTGGTGACTTCCTGCAAAGTTGTTATAAAACCTGCATATCCTTTCCAAAAAAATGCATTCCACTTTGGTTTTGTATTTTTGAATGCTTTTAGGCATTATGGTATTTTGGGTGACCGTTGTACTAGAGCTACGGCAATCTCAAGTATGAAAATAAGAATAAATAGAGTGTAAAGTTGATGGTTAACTTTTAAATGGATGTTGGTCCTGGACAGACCTAAAGGAACAGTTCTCCCCACCTGTAGCGATGAGCTAGCAGGGCTGAGATATAAGATGGCATAAAATTCCCGGAGAAGGAAGATCAGTGAGAATTTGCAAAAAGACACCAAAGAGCTTGCATGCTAATAATCTTTGTTTTTCAGTGCTAGTCTTGAGAAACAGTTGTGGAAGGCTGTGTTGAAAGGCACATCAAAGGCATGAAAAAAGTTTGGGCAGTTGATCAAATTCTCTTCAAATGCCTGCATTTTTTTTTGGTTTGTTCGTCGTATTTTAGGTGACTCAATGCCATATCCGAAGTTAAGGTTTGGAAGGCTTGCTTTAGAGGGAACAGGCCATACTCTTAGGAAAACTGCCGTTCTACTGTAACAGCAACGTGGAAGTACGTGGAAAGTGCAATTTTTTGTTGGGAAAAAGTCTATGGTTAAAGGATACCGTAAATTATTCCGCAGAAGAATACTTTTTCACGTATTTTTCTCTCAATGTGTTGCATTTTGTTCATCTCTGGAAAACGTGCTGGGAAACATGAGTTAGGTGTGTGTGAGGGGTCACAGAGTCAGACACAACTATATTAACAACAACAAGACTTGTAGTCATTAGGGTTGTGGGTATTTTTATAACTCAGGATTGCTCAGGCTTAAATCCCATGAAGGAACTCATTAACTATGTGTGAAAGTAGGTTACATGCATTAATATATAAATATGATTTAGTGTTGGGCTTTTTTTTTTTTTTTGAGCTTACTCATCTTTTCTCCTTGGGCTTCCAAGATGTAAAAGTAAATATAGCTAATTCTTCTGCAGCGCATTAAAAAGCTTGTTTGTGTTACCTACCTCTGCAGAGCCTCATTTTTACCTGTGATGCCTGTCTCTCTTTTTGTCACTCCAGGATCTCTTTCTTACTCTAGCTGCCTTCACTTTGGGTAGACTTGGTCAGGTGGGTTGCCAGTGCTGGAGCATTCTGGTTCCAGCTAAAATGGACATGTCAGTGGCTCTTTCTGGAGATAAAATGCATGTCTAGCCATACCTAGCTTCTGCAAGTCCTATTTGTTTTGAGTGTGTTTTTTCAAATGATTGATTTTTATTTCTATATAAAAACTTACGAGGAGACTCAAGAATTTTGTCACGTTATTTTAAAACTAGATAATTTCAGAGCACGCCCTGGTACCAGAGTCTGTGAAAGTCTCCAAAGATCGATTGATTTGAATTACTTTCATTCCAATATAAAGCTTCAAAAATTCAATAACTAATTTCAGAAAAACATTTGGAAGAAAAATGAGTAGATGCATGAAACTTCGCAGTGAAGCAGTGGCAGAACTAGTTGGCGTTGCATTTCTGTATCTGGCTATGTCATTATATATTGTGGCTGTGGGCAAGTTCGGGAGCTGTGCATGGTTTGCATGAATGCTTAGTTTAGGGTGTGAGCAGGAAAATAAGTAGGCATGGATGTTCTGAGGGGGTGGTTGGGTGTGAACAGAGTCTGTATGCTGAAGGATTTGTGTAGCCACAGAGAGGGGAGCGTTACCTGTTTTTGAGTTTTGCATGGAAGTTGTTTGGCTGAGCGGTGATCAGTAGGGCACTTGTAACTTGCAGTGATGTGGTTTCCCTCTAGTTATTTGGCAGCGGGGCTGTCCATGAGGCTCAAAAATGGCAGCTGCAGTGGGAAGAGGCAGACAGGCATGAAGGCGAAGCAGAGACATGCAGAAGTTTTGCAGGTGTTGCAGGTCCCATCTGTCCTTCTTGCCCATTTTCTAGCTTCTGCAAATGCAGGAACGAAATGCCAGCTTCATGAGTAAGTTTTAAGTCTTTGAACCAGTAAGACTAAATTTTTGTGGTAGCCTGAAGTCTTGCATCAACTGCTTAATGCCAGGGTACAGGTAGTTAAGGGAGGCAAGGTCTTGGGTGGTTGTGTGAATTCCTACAGGACTGCCTTATGTGTACAGGTTTATTTCATCCCTTAGAGTTCCCCTGGAGCAAATCCTGACGCTTACTTAAAAAAAAAAAAAAAAAAAGACTTCCTGCATATCTGTGACATCTCGTGGTGTGTTCCTGAGCCTGAGAAAAGGAGAATTCCTAATGAAGAGGCTGCCATAGGGCAAAGCATGGTTTGGCTCAGAGATGTTCTCTACATCACAAAGAAGTTAAATTTGAGCCAGATTAGCTCTTGGTTTTCTCTGATGTAACAAACCAGCTAGAACTCTGCACTTCTAAACTGGTTTTTTTATTTTTATTTATTTATTTTTTTTGTCCTGACAATAGCTGTAACATAGATACAACTGTATTGCCCAAGACAGTTTCCCTTGGCTTAGTTTGTTTGGCGTGAGAACCCAGTGTAAACTGAGCCAGCATAAGAGTGCTTTGGACAGAATGAACTGCTTACTCCAGTGTGGCGTAAGCTGTAGCATACATCCACAAACCTTTTACAGGATAGGCTTGGTCCAAGTATTCCTGGTATCCCCAGCAGCAGCAGCAGATGTTCTCATCCCAGCAGATCTGTCACTGCCTGGCACGAGCAGTTTGTGGCCAGCTGAAACTTGCAGCTCTCAGTGCTTTGCAGCTCCCTGTCTGCTCGCCTGTGTGTCGGGGCGCACCGAGAACAGCCCTAGCAAGGAGGGTGTTGGAACTCAACGCTCCCAGATCAAACTTGCAGTGCTATCTCAATTACATGCTGTATTTAAAATTAAGAGTTTTTTGTTGTTGTTATCTCAGCAAGTCTTGTCTTTGGTTTTCACACGTCTGCATGAACAGATTGTGAATGGGTGTATGTACGCTATGCTGTTCCTCAACTCTTTCTGACTTAATAACAGACCGCTAACTGTATTTTCATCTCTTCCCTGATAAGCATAATGTAGCCAAACCAAAATAAAAATGTAAGATTAGGTTCATGTTGCTTTCCATTTACTTGGAAATACTTTCTGAGGATTGATTTTGGTCAGAAATAACCTGACAGCATTTCCATCTCCTGACCTGTGCTGTTCCATCTTCTGATTTCCCTAAAACAAGCAGGCCTTGTGAGACCCTGTTGCACCCCCTAAACCTCTGCGGATAGCAGGGGAGGCGTGCTGCAGCGTGTTCACCTCCATCACCCAGCTCCTTTCCTCCCCGTGCCAGCACTGGTGCATTTGGAGTTACGTGGAGCAGGCGGACACTAGAACTTCAGCAAGTTGTACAGGTGGCTGTGCGCAGTGCGACGTGCTGGGGTGACAAGCGGATGGGATGTGTGTTCTGCAGCTTGCTGAGAGCTTGGCTTGGCAGCTGTCAGACAGTCAGCACTGCAGAACAATGTGAAGTGGAAGCCAACACGTGCCAGTGGCTCCTGCTGCTGATTTCCTGATCCTTGTTTGGTTTCAGCTGACGTTTATGGGAACCCTTTACAGTGTTTAAAACTACTTCTGTTCAGGACTGATGCAAACAACGGCTGAAGCTGGGAGGTACTTTAGTGATCAGGACCCTGTTTTCACAAGCTCTGGTTTAGCTGAATTGCTCTGTGCTTGTTTCAGGTCAAATGCATGTGTCTGCCCGTCTCTTCCACCAGTCTGCTCCTCGCTGCACGCAGAGCGCTGCTTTCACAGGCAGGAGTTTAGAGCCGTGCCATAGTCAAGCTTTCTTACAGAGATTTGTTTCTGTCAGTCTCCTGGGGATTTCGGAGGCTGCCCTGACAGTGTGAACTCTTGTAGTAAGGTAGGAGCAGATTGTGACAGGTTTTCCTCACAGACTTTTAAAGCTGTTTTTCAGATTAGGCAACACCTCTTTCCAAATGAGACTGAAATGTTACCAGTGATGCTTTAGTGATACCTCAGTTGTAAACTCTCTGCAATTCTGAGAAGCAAGAAATCAAAATTGAGTCTGTGTCTGGCACAGCTCGGAAGCATCTAAATGTGCATCGTGTTTGGATAAGGAGTTGAGGGGCAGCAGTGATAAAGGTATATGAAGAGCTTATGATTTAAAAAGGGTTTTAAAATGCACTCTGCCAGGCTTGAGTGGGGAGTTGTTAATGACATTCCTGCTGCAACAAGCCCCTAAAGATGGCCTGGAGGGAGGAAGCAATAAGGCTCCTATCCAGCTCAAAACAGGCAGACAGTGCACCTGGGCTGCCGCTCCATGTCTGGCAAAGGGAGGGCATGAAGTCGGAGCATCTTGTTTACAAGGAAGATCTTGAGACGACACTTCTTGGTCTCCATATTTGAAGCCATGCAGTTCGTGTATGTTTGAGGGAAGGCGGTGTGGCAGAATGCAGCCGGTTGGGATGTCTGGGTCATCTGCACTCTGCAGGTTGCCTTTGCACCTGTGTTAATTGCCTTGTTTGTCAAAAGTTTTGTTGTTAACAGGGCTTTTCTTTATTAACTGTTCTGGTGTTCTTTAAAACATACTCTGTGGCTGGAGCGGGGCTGTTCTGTGCTCATGTACCTGAAGGAAAATCAGGAGCTGAATCTGGACACTGTGTTCTGTTTGCATTGGCCTCAGCTACAAGGAGAGATGGAACTTTTTCCTCATGTGGGCTGACAAACATGAAGAGTAACTGATGATCTTAAAGAGGTCATTTCTTCACTCTGTTTAGACCTTTTATTTCGTGTATTGTACAGAGCTTTCCCTGTCGGTCTTCCTGCTGAGTGTAGTGCCACCAATGCATTGCATGCTGCAGTCTCCCCTGTTTACCTCCCCTGTTACATCTCTGACGCTGCTGAATAGTTCCAAGAAAACAAGCAAACAAAACAGATCACTGTTATGGACGGCTCTGAAACTACCTGCTGCCTATCAAGGAAGTAACTTCTTAATACCATGCAGTTAGTGGCTGGTTGATGTCCTTAGGCGTGTTGGTTCTACATCTCCTGAACGGCTTTAAGCGGTCTGCTACAACCGTTGTTGTTTTTTATGGACACAGTCCTTTGAGTTGTAGACTCTTGGCTCTTCCTTCTTGTGCTGGTGAAATCCACACTTCTGTTTCCTTTTTCCTCTTGGCTGTGTTGTTGCTTTTCATTACGGTCTCGCAGTCCTCAGTTTTCCAGCTCTGGTGTGCTTCTTAGGCTCTGATGCTCTTTTGTTCGGTGTGCTACAAGGATGAGTGAGGTGTAAAAACCTGCATAAATCGAGTTTTCCAAATGAGACTGCAATAAGTCACAGAAGTGTTGAGTTTGTTAGAGGCATACTACACAGTGTTATATCTCATGAACACTTAAGTTTGATGGTGTGAGTATGGTACTGTACTTCAATTCCTTAAAAAAAAAAAAAAAGGCATTTTTAGCATGTTTAAATGCAGGCCTAATTTAAAACGTTTTTTCACGTAAGATACAGTCCAGGCATGTCTTTGTTTGCTCTTCCAGGCAGCTAGTTCCAAGCTGCTACCTAGCAGATGTAACATAGCTGTTCGCTGGAAAGCTAGTTTTAATCTTCAGCTGATGTGGAATGGAAATTCCATGAATCATCTATTTAGGGAGTGAACTTGAGCACTGTGGAGTTCAGAAGTGACGTGAACATGATACTGAGGTGTTTAGCTGAGGAAAAGCCGTGGTGAGTACTCCATCAGCTAGCCTTGCTCCCTGTTGAAGAATGGGGCCTAAATATTTTTTCCCACCTTTCAACAACAAACAAACGACTTTTGGCACAGAAATGCCACATTTTAAAGGTGTTTCTGTTTCAGGAAGGTATGCAATAGGTGTGCTTCATGCAATGAGGGCTGAGGTGGCGGCGGCCGGGCCTGCTCTCCTCAGCTGCGCGCACCGCCGAGGCCTAGCCCTGCTTGGTGCGGTGTGCGAGGCGTGGAGGGTAGGCCCAACAGCCAGCTCCTCTGCACCGCCTCTGCGTGATTTGTTTGTGAGCTCCGCTGCTGTACTTGTTTCCCAAGCTGGTTTAAAAAAAAAAAAAAAAAAACAACAATCAGTGGCTGAGAAGCCCCAAGAGTCCCTTGTTGGAGACTGCGTTGGTCAAATGTGTGTTGGGTCTACGTAGGGCCAACTCGCATGTTTAGGCAAGATGTGAGGGTTGAGGGTAGATTTCCAACAGAGGCTGCAATCTAGCTCTCGTTGAGCTCTGTGTAGTCGGAGTAACTTCAGATTTTTGGGGTAAAACAAGCTCTTCATTGAGTGAAGCCCTTGAGCATGTCTCCTGTGCTGCTGTCAAAGGAATCGCTTTTTTTTTTTTTTTGTTGTTGTTTCTTATAGAGGAGGGGAAAAAAAGCCTTAAATTCTTGCCTGACCTGTTTTTTCCATCTGTCAGAAAGTTCAGATTATTCCTTATTGTTGTTTCTCTTAAACCAAAGGAAGAAGCTTCTGCAGATTTTTATGCTGAGCTGTTGTGTGCACTGTTTTGCTTTGAGACCAGAAGTTGCAGTTACAGATAATCTTAAAAAGAAAGACGAAGAGGAAGCATAGCCGAAACGCTCTGAGAGCTGGCACCCTTTGCAGGGCGTGGTGAAGACAGTCCGTCTTTTATGTGCACTGCTGAAGGCCAGGGTGCAACCTCAAAGAGAACCTTCTGCTTTGGTTGTAAAATACCCTATTGGAGGAGGGCAGTGGGTGGAGTGAAGTGCTGCGTCATGTTTTTGTGTCTGACCTACTTAATAGTGTAATTATTATTTTTTTTCTGCATGCAGAAAAAAGAATTGGCTGGTTTTATGGTAATGTGGAGCAGGACTTGGCTAGATTTAACCTGGGAAGCTTGTGGTCTGAAGATCAACCCACATAAGGAAGCCCGGATCAGGAGGAGACTAAACTGACCTTATCTTCTAAGTTTTAGGAGGAAAAATCTTGAAGTACTTACCTGACATTTTTATGGTCTCTGGTGTCTGACGGTGATCTGGCTTGGGACTGAGTCATAGCTGTGAGCGTGTTTTGGGTTAGGTGCATGTCTTTGCCAGAAATTTTTGTTAGAGATTTATCTTTGTTTTAAAATGCTGTCTTGAGAAGGTCAAAACACTAGTGCAGATAAAGGGTGTATCAGCAAAATTTTGTTATGCCTTGATTTGGAAGGATAAGGTTGCTACTTCAATACTAAGCTGTACTACTGTGTATTGACAGAGCTTGTGTGGTGCAGATGAGCTCTTACAGTTAATCTGGAGAAAAATCATTAATAGAAGGACAGCTTCTTTCAAAAAGAAGAGCATTTCTCTCTTGCCTCCTGAAATTTTGTGTCTGACAGCTTTGTAAGCAAGTCAACAGAACTGCATCGTTAGCAGTGCAATGATGTAAAAGTAGACAAAAGTTTTGTTCTGTTTTAACCTCTGGTCTTTTCTCATTGTAAAGCACCAAAACCAAAGCAACGGGCTTTGTTTCCCAAATTTTCCAATTGTTCTTCACTATAAATATCTTTAGCCTACTGGAGTTAAATGTTCTATGTCTAGAACATACGCTTTTGAGGGTGCAAACTTGCAGATTTTTTTTTTTGATCTATTTAGGTACCAGTATACCAGCATGCGAAGAATTAAAGCATTCCAAGAATTACACAGCTATTCTCTGTATAATTTATTCCACTGTTGTAGAAATACATTGGTTCTCTTCTCATAGCAGTTCGCAGAGAAGGCAGAGGTTTTAAAGAGGAAAATATTCCCATAGAAATATGGCTGATTCAGGAATGCAAACATTATTGGTGGTGGCTGAATTCTTTGCTTTGTTTTTCATTTTGTTGATTTTTTTAAATATTATTTTTGTTTACATTTTTTAAAAGTATTATTCACCCCTCAATCCCCTGAGGTCATCTGTAAAAGGTAGGGGGAAAAAATGTTTTCTGACACACAGACCTTTCTGAATGTTCTTCTCATCTGTCCTGACTGTTCCATAGCAGTGTTATTATAGGGACTTGACTGTAAGGTTCAAAGTATGACTGCGTGTTTTTCTTTCTTTCTTTTTTTAAATGAGAGGTATGTTGGAAGATCCCTCTTTAAATTTAAAGTTGTCCATTGTATTCAGTAAAGTTGTTCATTTTTTTTGAGTGACTTGAATATGTTTTATGCTGTTAGATGTGAATTGTGATTTCCTAGCAAAATCAAAACTTGTTCTCAAGCCCTCCGTTTCATTTTAACGATTTACCTTGCTTCCGTTGTTGCTTACATATACAGAAGAGGCATTGGACTATTTTTTTCCTTAGTCTGCGTTATGCGGTGACATTTGAGATGACTCATTAGGGTTGTATTCTTTAAGCAATGTGGAAGAACAGATTCTAAATTTATCTAACACAGACACACAACATCAAAACGCAGCGTAAAACCAGTTGTTTGTGTGCCACATGCTCAGGGTATGGTATACGCCAAGCAGTTCTCCTGACAGATACGAGAGGTTGGGGTGGGTGTTGGGCATTTATGTATCATTTTATGTATGTTACCAGAAGCATTTTCAACTGAAGGTAATGAAGTTCTTAACTAAAAAATGGCAAATATCGTTGTAAAGCATGCGTGGAGTCAAGCTGCTCAAAACTGAACTAATTAAGAATATAGGACTAAGAAGTTGCCCTGCTTTGTTTTCCCCAGCATCTCAGCTGTGCTTTGTTCCTGCATAATGGGTTTTCTGCTTGGCAGTAGAGCTTTATTTCCGTCTAAATCTTGATGTTCTGGTCTTTCATCCGAGTTGAGGAAGACTGAGGCAGCCTTTTCTGCGGTGGTTTAGCAAATTAGAATGCTTTTAAAGTAATTAGAAAGGTTGTCCTTAGTAGGAAGCGCTCACATGCTTGCGTTAGAAGCAGCCATGGTGCAGCTAGGCACATGTCTGCACCTTCAGTTGTTGATTGCTGTTTCCAGGTTTCAGCCATGCAGATTGTAGGCAGAATGGAAAAGAGCATGGCAAGGAAAGAAAACATCCCTCTTCCTGCATAGTGTCAGGCTGGAAGCCTCTGCTTAAGCCTGGTTGGAACTCTTCTAGAGTGAAATGTGATAGAGAACCAGGGTTAAATGTTTCACACCCTGCTGTCCACTCCTGAACTGGGAACAAACGCGTTTGGAAACTTTCTTCTTCTGACAGTTGCCCGTGCTATGACAAGGATACCCAGGCTTTGTTTTGCTGGCGAGGTGTGGGAGTGGGTGCAGGAGACAGTGCTGGGTGATGCAAGAGGAGGCATCTCTCCATTCCTTCCCCTTACATACCCCCTATGCCTTTCTTCTCCAGCTTTCTTACCAGACTTCACCCTAGATTCACAGTTTTCTATATTAACCTTTTCCAGCCCCAAGCCTGGTTATAATCCATCCCTTCATCCAGTTTTTTGTTTTGTTTTGTGTTTTTTTCCCCCCTCCCCTCTTCCCATCAGACAAGAGCTGTCTCATGGTACTGATACAGGCAACAGAGCATCTCCAGCTGCTGTTTGGGAATGGTTCTTGTGTCATGGCTCAGACACTTTTGTTGGACAGATAGCCTAGTAGTTTATTAACTAACAAATGAAGGTGCTGAGACAGATGGAGAACTGCTGCTTCTCAGGAAAGATGGCAGGAACAAAGCTGAGTCTGAAACTGAGTGGGATGCATTTTTATACCATGACTATTTGCTGCATACAAGAACCTGTAACTTTAGAATCCATCAACGTGTTCTCAAGCTTATTTTTTGTGCTTTGTGTTTTGGGCAAGCATCAGTGATTGGTTTGTTTTGTTCAGGTTAACAACTGTTGTGGCCTGAAGAAGTACACAGTAATTAGAACATGTAGCCTGATAAGACCAAAAACTCTGGGCAACACTTCCTTGTTACTAGGAGGCGTCAGTGTAAAGTCCATGCAATGAGGTGATTTAGCTTGGGTGTGTGCAGGTGATGCCGAGATGAAAGTTAGAGATAAATAACACCAGTCCTTCCCTAATCTCCCCATTAGTGCTGGTATGCAACGTGTTTATTATATGCCTTGCATTTGGTTTAAAGCCCACGGTGCGTTGGCCTGCCTTGGTTGTGTGGATGCTGCTGTGTATTTGACCATAGCAGATACTTGGTGTGATGCAAACCCCATCTGACTGCTCATTCCTGGAAAAAAAGCCAGACTCTGCAAATGTAAATCTATTTGATGTTAATGGAGAGAAAATGCAGTTTCATCCCAGGAAACAAGATGTAGCTTTCATTATAAAACAAGAAACCCCAAGCTCAACTGCAGTCAGCATACATAAAATTAAGGTAATTTGGATAGACTTGAAAATCTGTGTGAAGAAACTTTGACACTGTTGGTGTGCTGCACTCTTTCGTTCAGTTGGGGCTTGTGAGTGTGAAAAATGCCCACTCCACATGGGCGAGGGCGGAGCAGGTTGAGATACGAGTTGTACAGAGTTGCCTGAGCCATGTGTTTGCTGTGGAAGTTTTTAGCTGGCAAATTGTAGATCAGTTTCTGTTCTTTCAACACTGTTGGAAGTCATGTGGAAGAGAAGGTGTTTAATTTTCATAATCTCATTCCAAGAGTTAGGAAATAAGCAGTTTGCTAATCCAGACTATGTTGTTGTTCTGTTATTTGTGCTAGGTGCCATACAAACACCGAATGAAGCAGCTTAGCTTCAGACCTGTTGCAGGCATGGGTATGAATTGGAGCAGTTATTTCTGACAGAGTTCTGCTCACAGCTTAGAAAAGCTGTGTGAAAACAAGACCACAAATATGATTAACTTAAGGGCTAGAACTGTCATCCTTACTCACATTTAAGAATAGCTCCTTACAGACTAGGATTTTATTTGATGTGAGTTGTATCTTGTGAGAAACTAATTTATTCTGCGTATGAGTAAGTGAAGCAGAATCTGGCCCTTAGCTAAGTCCTATTTATTGAGTATGAGTGTGGACAATGGAAGACGGTGACATTGAACCATAGAATGGCTTGGGTTGGAAGGGTCCTCAAAGATCACCTAGTTCCAACCCCCCTGCCGTGGACAGGGTAACAGGTGTAACAGGTGACAAATTAAGATGTTTTCAGCTTAGCAAAGCCACAGCTGTTCACATTGAGAAAACTGTGAAAATAATGTTCAAAGTTATTTTTCATCTCGTGGGACTGTGTTTACTGGATTGGTTCCCTTTCAAACACTTAGAGTTGTCTTTCCTGGAAAAAGTGTTTGTACTAACAGGTGATGGAAAGCAAACTTGTCTGCATTCTGATTTCCTCATCTTTCCTGTCCCAGTTCTCCTCCATGCTGTTCAAAAGCACACACAGACTCTTCCTGGTATTTGTAAAGAAATTGCTAATGAGTAAAGCGTCCACTGGTACAGATGAGTATTTACAGCTTGGCTGAGCAGAACATGGTCTGTTTCTTAGAACTGTGAGCACACAGTTCAGTTAAAGCCAGGCGTAGCATTAGGCTGACAATATAAAATGATAACGCAGCCTGAATATTTGTGCTGATCACTCATACTCCTTCCATTGTTTGTTTGTTTGTTGGTAAGGTGGTGGGGTGGTTTGTTTGTTTGTTTCACCTTTACCAACACAAATTCTTGTGTTTCATCTCTCAGCAGAACTGCCCTTCTGTGTGAAGTTTTGAGTGATGTTTATGAATGCTTGCGATCAATGAGCCGGGAGAAAATTACTTAGGCTCTCTGATGCCAAAAATAGTTTGCAATGCTAACCTATTTGTTCCATCTGGAAATGTGATGAGCAATATTATAGGCCATGTATATAGAGGCAATTTTCAAACTGTACTGTAAGGTTTTACCGTTTCTGTTTTAGCTAATGTGATCTATAGCTTGCTTGCTGTCAGTTTTCTTTAGAAATGAATGCTATGCTGTCAGGTCGTGAGTGCTTTTATTTATTGATTTATTTTCGCCTCTTCTCATAGGACAAAGTTGAATTATAATCCTCCAAAGGATGATGGCTCAACATACAAGATTGAACTTGAAGGGATATCTGTTGATATCATGAAAGAGATACTAGATTACATCTTCAGTGGGCAGGTATGGTATTACATGGAACTAGACAGAAACCAAATTATTTGGCAAAATAACCTTGGTTTTAACATCGCTATACTGAAAGATAAATCCATCAGGAATCTCACTTTAAATCTCAGTGATGAAACAGTATGTCACACTGGGCTCTGCATGCGAAGTAGAGGCAGTGAGTTCTGCAAGGAGTTCTTTCTCTTCATACAGTGGAGAAGGACGCCAAAAGATTCAGTGTTGAATACTTGTATGAAAATGGTCGCTTTCAGTAACCTGCTTTAAAACAGGAAGTCATTTACTGCCAAAAGAGTGGGGATTGAGACCCCGTCACTGTACTGTACTGTTTCACAGTACAGCAGGCATCCTCATGTCCAGTTCTCTGGCCTCTTGCTGGCTGTGTGCCCATTCAGGTCTTTGTTCCAGTGGCCTTAGCAGGAATTGGAGGTGATGTGTGCAGTTTATTCAGAGCCAGACAGAGATTGCTGAACTGGTTTAGCTTTTGGCAAAGACTGAAAAAGCAGGTGTGTCTTGAAAGTCTTTTCTGTATGTGCATTTTAAAAACTATTCATTTATGGCAGCAAAATTCGTTTTAGGTTCTCAGAGTAGATTAACAATTTCATGTTTTTTTCGGGTGCAAAATTCTGCTTGACACCTTCTGTCAAGCCAATGACTTCCTAGTCCTTTGTTGATTTGTAAAATGTGTAGTAGTCGTATTGATTTCTCATAATTCTTACAATGCTGTTAATACTCAGTTTTCCAGCCACCTAGCATGATTGTAGTGAATGTAGCAAATAAGAGATGGTAGCGTTAACTTCTAAATTAATTCTTGCAGATCAGGCTAAATGAAGAAACTATCCAAGATGTGGTACAGGCAGCTGATCTCCTGCTGCTTACAGACTTAAAAACTCTCTGCTGTGAGTTTTTAGAAGGTTGCATAGCTGCTGAGAACTGTATTGGTATTCGGGACTTTGCACTGCACTATTGTTTGCATCATGTTCACTACCTTGCCTCAGAGTATCTGGAAACTCATTTTCGAGATGTCAGCAGCACAGAGGAATTCTTGGAACTGACTCCTCAAAAACTGAAAGAGGTGCTGTCGATGGAGAAGCTCAATGTTGGCAACGAAAGATACGTCTTTGAAGCAGTGATCAGGTGGATTTCTCATGATGCAGAATCGAGAAAGGTCAGGATATCAGAAGGTTTATTTTCTGAATGTGACTCAAATCAGTATGCTTATTCTCATTGGTGGGAGCTTTAAATAAAATCATAGAATCATTTAAGTTGAAAAAGGCTCATGAGATCATTGAGTCCAGCCATCACATAGCACTGCCACGTCCACCACTGACCCACGCCCCTAAGTGCCTCGTCCACATGGCTCTTAAATCCCTCCAGGGCTGCAGATGCCACCACCTCCTGGGGCAGCCCACTCTAGTACCTAACCACTCCTTCCGTAAAAAATTCTTTGTGACATCCAATCTTAAGCCTCTCCTGGCACAACTTCAGGCAGTTTCCTCACATCCTGTCACTTGTCACCTGAGAAAACAGACCGACACCTCCTCGCTGCAGCCTCCTTGCAGGTAGTCGTAGGGAGCAATGAGATCTCCCCTCAGCATCCTCTTCTACAGACTGAACAGCCCCAGTTCCCTCAGCTGCCACTTGTATATCTTGTTTTCTGGGTACATTACTTTCAGGGCTAATCTAGTTTTTTATAGAGTGCATTTCTAGCAAAATGCAAGACAGTGTGATTGTAATAAAAAGGTGATAGAAAGCTGTGCTGATGATATGTTATCTTCTGTCATTATTACTAAATAGACATTGAGAAGGAAAAAAACCCCTTTGACATTTAATGATGTAATCTTGATCTGAGGGAGGGAAAGCATGTAGCACGTTTTCAGTGAAACTTTGAAGAATTCTTCAAAGCATTGCAGTAGATTTCGCTATTACTTCCAAATATCAAAAATGCTCTTGAAAGTTTTTGAAAATCCGTATGTATGAGTGCCCTGGTGTTATTCTGGGGAAAGTTCTTGCATTTGTCTCTTTCTGTAGGTTCACATGAAGGATGTCATGTCAGCAGTGTGGGTTTCGGGCTTAGATGCAGCGTATTTACGTGAGCAGATGATGAGTGAGCCACTGGTACGGGAGATTGTCAAAGAATGCAACAACATTCCCCTCACACCACCTCAGCAGGGAGAGGCCATGCTGGCCTCCTTCAAGCCCCGGGGCTACTCAGAGTGTATCGTGACTGTTGGTGGAGAAGAAAGAGTGTAAGTGTCAAGTGGCATTGCAGGGCATTACGGGTGGTGAGGCAGAAGCACCCAGCGTTCACGGTGCGTCTGAAAACACAGTGTGGAGAGGCACCTCGTGCTTATTACTCTGTTGTTTGAACTTGGCTTCGAGTTGGTCAGCTGCACCTGAGATGCTTTACTGAATGATTCAGCAATAAGTAGTCACTTTTTGAGAATTTTCTGAAATTCAACATGTAGTAGACCTTGAGTAGGATGTTTTGTTTGTTTAGTATGTGTTTTTCTGTTTGTTTTTGACTGAATAGATTTTACTCAAAACAAACACAGAATATTGAAGAAACACTTTTCTAATAATCTTAAAAAGCATCTGTAGTAAACCTGAAAAATAATGAGCATATGCTTTGACTGTTTTGTTTATGATAGCTGTGAAAGCTAAGTCACTATTGGTGCATCTGAGATGCCAGGTGAAAATTCCTGTTCCACACAATAATCCCTTTCTTTGCTTGAGTACCTCAGCGGTAGAGGAGAGGGTTTTGTCCAGTTCAGATACTTTTAGCACTCAAAAAGCGAGCTCTGTATTGGAAATACTCAAATAACATTTTGCATGTCGGTGTGCAGATCACATTACGGAGACATTTCTGATGATCTCTGTCAGTTCTTTTCAAAGTTCCTCCTAAAAACAATCTGAGTAGATACAATGCAAATGAGGTGCACCTGCTTTTTATATCTCCAGTCTGAACAAAGCTAAACTTACATTTCATTTGGAGATTTTCACCGTATTAGGGAAATGCTGCACTTTATGAATGTTTGCTGTCATGAACAAAATAGCTTCAGAAACTGGTGGTTAACAGTGAACTTGTAAAACATGTTTTGGTTTTGTTTGTTCCCCACCTTGTGTTCAGATCGCGGAAACCAACCTCAGTGATGCGGTGTATGTGTCCTCTTTATGATCCCAATAGACAGCTCTGGATTGAACTTGCTCCTATGAGTATTCCAAGGATCAATCATGGAGTATTGTCAGCAGGTAAAGGGGAACTTTGTGATTGTGAAGGCAATATTATGAAAGCTTACCAGTGCCTCAAAATATGAGATACAGTTTACATTTTTACTTTAAGATTGGTTGCACTGGGCTTATTTCATGCTTCCCCTTTGTCTGCCCAGAACATCACTTTGTTCTGTGAGAATCCCTGTCTGATATCTTAATCCCTTATCTGATATCTTAAAATCACTGTTAGCACAACATCTTGTGAGAATCTACTCGTCTGTTTCTCCAGGAGTGTTTCATGTTTTAAGTCAGCTCTGGTTGCTGCGTTGCTGAATATGTTGAAGAGCGTCTGCAGTGGCAGACTGGGGTACAGGTATAAACAAGTGCTTTACTTTCTGCAGTCCAGAGCCTGACCTGTGACTGATCTGAAACTCTCTTGCTGTCTTGCTCAGTGTACGGGTGTGTATCCTGTTTTTGAGAGCACGTTGCGTTTTGTTTTACAGAAGGATTTTTATTTGTGCTTGGTGGTCAGGATGAAAACAAGGGAACGCTAAGCTCTGGAGAGAAGTACGATCCAGACACCAATTCGTGGAGTTCCTTGCCACCAATGAATGAGGCAAGATCATTTTTTAACTGTTGGAAATTTTTTTTTGGCAAAGTTTTCTGTTGCTTCTGAACTCTTAACTGGATAGAAGGGTTGGGCTGTGCAGAAGGACTGGCCAACATATAGAAGTTGGCTGGCATGGCCATGTTTATGCCAAAGTTTTGTTAGAGTTAATGTTTCCTTCTACATACTTGCATCCCATCAAAAAGTAACAGTGTATTATTGGTAAACATACATTCTTCCTGTTCCTGTGTATTTTATCTTCTTAAATCAGCACAAGTTGTTTACTCAGAGATTGCTGATTGCCACAGGATTTTCCTCATGAAAGTCTCCTGTTGGCAAGACTGTGCTTGAGCTCAGAGGAAATCCACATTTGTAGTTGTGGTGCTTTGTTTCCTGTTTACTGTGAGTAAGAATGTGAGGGTAGCTGTGCTCCTACTTACAAAATAGTAGAGCTTCCTTTTCACAGCTTGTGTCTGGGTTTGGTTGCTGTGGGTACCCGGAAGCACAGCTCCATCTTGGAGGCCACTGCTGTGTGAACTGAAATGTGGTCAGGCACTGTTCCTATGTTCCTGATGGGTTGCTTTTGCTGCTGTTTTTTTTTTTTTTAATCCCTTTTGTATTTTTTAATTGGAGAATTTAATAATCTTATTTGCAAGCTTGACACTCCACCTTTAAAGAAAATAAAAATTAAAAAACCCGGAGAAGTAATAGCAGTTTCGCTTTGCTGACAGATAAGAGAAAACAAGATTGTGTTGACTTGCTCACATTAGCAGATACATTTCACAAGGTTAACTTCATCGATATTCCTTAGGCACGACATAATTTTGGCGTGGTAGAGATTGATGGCATTCTGTATATTCTGGGAGGTGAGGATGGTGAAAGGGAGCTCATCTCTATGGAGAGTTACGATATTTACAGCCGTACCTGGACCAAGCAGCCGGACTTGACCATGGTTAGGAAGGTAAGAACAACATGGTGTGTTACCGCAGTAGTTGCTTTCAAGCAGTTACAACCTACCTATGTATTTTAACTCTTCAAGTAGAAACTGTAACAAGTAGTCCTCAACATGAAATGAGGGAGAGGAGCTTCCTTATTTGTGTGTTAGAACCCTGGCTGAAAGCTTCTGGGCACAGCATTGTTTGATGTGGAGTGTGGGTAACCCAAACTTGTATGTGCATGTGTATGTAGTTAGTTTTGAGCTCTTGATATTGTGTGTTTGTGTGTAGTCTTAAGTGTACTTTTTCTTTTTTCTTCAAGATTGGCTGCTATGCAGCTATGAAGAAGAAAATCTATGCAATGGGTGGAGGCTCCTATGGAAAACTCTTTGAATCTGTTGAGTGTTACGACCCTAGGACTCAGCAGTGGACAGCCATCTGTCCTCTGAAAGAGAGAAGGTGGGTGAAAGTGAAGGATGGGGCGTATATTCAGTCAGAACCCCCCAAAACAGTCACCAAAGCATTTTTAACGTCCTTTTAAATGAAGGAAGAGTTGGTGGTTCATGTCCTCAGTGTTCTATCAGTGAGTGCTTGATAACATGTACAGCCTTTCTAATGGGTAAGAGGAAGTTACTTTTCTTCTTCTGAAGAATCCTTAAACCTGTCTGTTAGAAAGCCCTGCCAATCTCACTGTGTCTTTCTGATCGTGGTGGCCTGTAATTGTATTTCCGAGATGTGGCTGAGTGAAGATGAGTACCCAACCAGTAAGTATGTCTTCTGTAGAAATATGCTCAGCGTGTTACAGGCAGTGCTATTCTGATGTAAAATGAAAACTAGAAACTATAGTCCAACTGGACTTCAGAATTTTGTCCAGAGATGCTCTCCTGTTTTGTTCTTTTACATGAGTTGAAGTAGATGCTTACAGTTCATGTTCATGATTCATCTGATGTTGTTGAATACATATGTTTTTAACAATGTATAGAATATCTAAAAATACATGTGAACTGAAGGAGAAGGTTCAGAAGAATGAAATGTGTTTGATATATTGTAACTTTTGGTTGTATGTTGTTTTGTTTTTTCCTCCTATCTGGATTCTCAGGTTTGGGGCAGTGGCCTGTGGAGTCGCCTCTGAGCTTTATGTGTTTGGCGGGGTCAGGAGTCGCGATGACAGCCAAGCCAGCGAGATGGTGACGTGCAAATCTGAATTTTATCATGATGAATTTAAAAGGTAACTAATTACAGCTATAAGCATAGGAAATGCATGCAACCAGCATTTACAGTTGGCTTGCTCTTTGAAACCATGTAGGCTTTTGTCATAGGAAAGGCACTGGGTGCTGTACATTCCACAGTTACCTCAACACACTACACATGGCTAATCTCCTTTTGTTTGTTTTGAATCCGCTTCTGATGACTTCACTTGTTATCTCTTGGCTCTTGTATTAGCTTCCACTTCACTGCATGTGGTAACTTTTCAAAACATAGCTTATGTTAGACTGTATTTTACATATAGTTACCTTATGCTGCAGCCATAATTGACAAGTTTTGGTACCTCCAGTGTTTTCTTCCTGCATGTAACTGTAAGTTGGGTGTCTTTGCTTTTCAAATCAACCAAATTGAAGTAAGACTTTGCTGTCAGGTATCTCAAAGACAGTGGGCTGTAGAAGAGATTACTGAGTCTGGATTGCAAGGTCAGGACATTTTATGACTGTGACCTGTATAAAATTTTAGCACACAAAAATGAACTAACAGTTGGAAGTTTATTATATAATTTCCTTCCAAGATGTGGGTGAAAAGAGACTTTAATTTCTGTGTGAAATGGTCTGTGTTGTTCTAAGTGATGTCCAAGTGATCTATATCCAAAAAAAGCTGGAGGAGAGCATACTTCAGTGTGGTTATAGGAAGCTGACAGATAAGAACAGTTATTGCTGCTGATGCTGATGCTCCCTAGTGTTTTCTCTTCCCTTGGGAGTGTGAGGAAATGTTAAAGGATTTTGGGCAAGAGGTTTTGCTGAGGAAAGGAATTGTAGAAGGAAATGCTTTCCTACAAACTAGCTGCTATTTTCAGTTGATATGACTGAAACGTTTCCAGACTGATTCTGTTCTTCAAAAGGTGATGTGTAGCTGGCAGTTCCACACCAGTGACTGTAAACCTGTTTCACTGGTTGGTGCAGTTTGAGAAGTCTGCAGTTTCCAGCTGGGCGCAGGTGAGTTGGTGCCACCTGCTGTCTGCAGCACCGACGCCTGCCAGGCAGCATTTCAGATACGTGCATTTCTCTGGTTTTGCACAGTGGCATCTCAGGGGTGTTGCAGGACTCAAGTAAAGGTATAATACAAATCCACTCACTCCAGCTCTTGTCTGTTGTGTGAGTGCCATGAGGGCTGTGCTGGCACGGTGGAAGATGAGGTAGCAGCAGGTAATCTGTCCAGCTGCAGGTGGAGGCACCTGATGAGGGCTGCTGTGGTGGTCACTTTGTCCTTCTGCTTTGCCAGCGCTCATGGAGCGAGAAGTGGTGCTACCTACCAGGAGAGGGTGCTGTGTCACCACGCTGCTTTGTAGCATTGTGCAGCAGGGACTGGCAGCTCTCCCCGGCTCAGGCACTGTCGGGGTACTTCGCGGGGTGGGCGCTGTTTGTCGAAGCCAGGGCAGTGGCTGAGCTGGGCCTGGCCGGGGAAGGGACAAAACAGTCGTGAAGGCACTGTGCTTCAAGGTGGAGTTATGAAGTACTCCTGCCTGCCAAATATCAAGACAAAATGTGTTACTGCCTAGCGTTCTTTGAAGCAAGATTGCATCTAGAACATTATCACAACTTCATTATAACAGTATTTTGCAAACAGGAAGTGGATACCAAGTGAAGGCAAGCACAAGGGTGCTTCCTCAGCTGGTTCAGTAATAGGAGAAAACAAATCTAAATCACTTTATTCGGAATGAAGGATGAAAGCTCAGATCTGTGAAGCCCATATGCAAAATACTGGTGTGTGCGTCTGATTAGTTAAGCAATTCCACTTGCACTGGACATCATGTGCTCTGCTCTGCATCGTAACTCAGAATGTAGCATAAGTGATGCTGTGGATTTTAGCACAGGGGGGCAGTGTCTTTCCCCCTGTTACTTAGTGCGTAGTTAATGTGATATATACAAAGACTGATTCTTCATCTTGTATTAACTGCATAGCATTAATTTAAGATGATTAATCTATTATTGAAAAGTAAATTTATTTATTTAGTAGTTGTTTCTGAAACAAATAATTGTAATTGGTCTCCTACAAACCGGAAGCTTCAGGAAGTCAGGATGAGGGAAGGAAGTGCCACAAAACTCCAAAGAGCTTATTTTTCTAGTTAAAATGAGGAAATAATGCTGGAACTGACTAATTAAACCGAAAGCGCCACGTTGACTGTATACATGCAGGACTGGCAAAAAGCCCCAAACTGTTGGGTTAAAAGAGAAGCCTTGTGGAATGGAGGAGTATGTCTGCAAGATTGTTTAGTACCAGTGGGCCGAAAGCACAGCACATAAATTCTTACAGGGTATATCCAGAAGGGTTCTTCAAATGAAATTCATACTGACTTTTTCAATAATTGCATATTGGTGTCGTCTTCTTCCTAATGAACTACAGACTTTTCCAGCTGGGTTTAAGTAACTTCAGAACTCCATCGTGTTTGCTTTCTTTTTGAGTGGAAAGAACTAATTGTTCTGCAGGTTCAGCCATCAGATACTGCTGGTGCACAGCTATGGGCAGCAATGCACACGTGCCCAATGTGCATCGTTTTTTCATGTGTGTCACAGCTCTCAGCACCTGAGAAGAAAGGATGTAGCATCATCCTAGGCGTCCCAGAGTCCATGAGGCACTGAGTTATGAGTTTCATATGTATAAACGTACACACTTGCATAAGTATATAAACCAGCATAAATCTGGTTTGAATTGGATTAAAGAACTGAGGCTTAATTTTATATTACTCACTTTGACAGTAGCTTAGTCCAAAATAATTCACAGTGCACAGTCTTTCAGAATTGTTATTCTTAACCATGACACAGACTTTTCTAAAGACTAGGAATATGCTGAGTTCTTCAAGCTGGCAAAAAAAAAAAATAAACACTGAGAGTCCTGTAACATTGTACTGTATAAGCAAGTATTAAAATAAATGGAGTGAGATGGAACGCTGGCATGCACATGGAATGTGGACAGGATGATGTAGTAAGTAATTCTCATTACATTTGAAGTATTTCTGTAACTGGAATGTTTCAGTGTTTTATCAGCCTGCCTTTAGACTTGTACATGAGTGAATTTAAGTGAACTGAAGAGAGAAAATGCATACAGTTGGGCTGCATTCTTCTGAGGATGATATAGATTTCTTTAAAGGCTGTGGACTGAGCTTTGTGTACATTGCATCCTCATTTTAAAAATACTACTTAAGATAAGAATTGATTTTAAAAATGTGAAAGTAGAAGACATGCAGCATGCATGCAGGAGCTGCTGGTGGAGCCCTGTCCTTGAGTATACCCACTGGTGGACTGTAATTGGGGTAGGGTTATGTTATTATTTTCACTAGCTCCCAGTTCAAAAGAATTACCAAAATTTGCAGGTGTCTAGGGAAACAGAGGTGAGAGATGCTTGTTCTGAAGCAGTAGTTGGTTAAAAACTACTTAAAAAATTTGTTTTGCTACTGGAACATCACACAAATAAGAAAATGCTGTCAGCGGTACGTGAACAGTAGCCCAGGTGATCTTGTAGCATGGTAGTAGGAAGATTCTCCCATGCAGTGTGCAGGAATCTCACTAGAAAGAAATGCTTACGTGAGTGTAATGAGAAAACTGGCTGACTGGTAGTGCTGTCAGATAGGAACGCAAGAAGCTTTCATTCATGTGTGGGCTTCGTTTCTCAGCTGATATGAGCTTAAGGTGACGTGTGTGGAATACAGGGGCTCTGCACTGTGTCTTTGTGTACTTCCCATTTGGAAATAGAAGTTACATTCCTGCAGTTCACGTGAATTTTTGTAGGTATCACTTTAAGCCTCAGGAAGAAAAGATCCCTTCCCTTTTTTTAAATTTCAGTGGAAGCGTATTTCAGTTTCATAGTAATTGTTTTTGTCCATGGCTAGGCGCCGTCTCCTCTGCTGCTCTCGGATTCGGTTTGAGGAGAGCCATCCCGCAGAAGTACGCAGGAGTTATGTTCCAAAGAGTGTTTTCAAATTCCTGAAGACTGAATTTTTTTATGGTGTTTTTTCCATACTGTTCAAACAGTAGGCACAACCCACATTTAGCTGGAGCTTAGTCAAGTTCTGACGAAATGTGACCCCCTGCCCTTCCTGTCTTTGTTCCTTCCTAGTTTTAACTGCTAAAACTGCTGTAAGTGTTCCTGAAAAGTTGTGGCTGTTTTTTAAAGTGCATGTGTTGAGAAAGGTTGAGAAGGAATTTTCACAAGCAACTACAGATACTTTAATGTTTTCTTTTCTTGACGTGCAGTAGTAAAATGCTTGGGTCCCCCACTCTTTTCATTTTAAATCCAGAACCTTGAATATCCAGTGCAGCCAAACCCCTGGTGTTCACATGATTTCCAGAGTTGATAAGGAGCTAGACTAACCCATCTAGTGTTGTATGTTTCCCTTAGTTGACGTAGTCTTATTTACCATTAAAAAGCAACCTCTCTTTAAAAGAAAAAAAAAAAATCAATGAAAAGAAGTGCTTTTCTCTCGCCGTTGCTTATTTGTCGTCCTCTGTGACAGCTACAAACCATTCCCTTGTTTTTTGCAGAACCCTAATTGTTCAGTGTATAGCACAGACAAAAAAAAATTGGACAGCTAATCCTTCAATTTGACCTTTAAAAACTTATCTCTCTAAGACAAATGATGTGTAATAGCATCTCCTTCAGTGCCAGAAAAGAGACTGACTTCTGAATCATGAGCTAGGGCGATACGTAATTTTCAAAGGTCAGTCGTGTCCGTGAGAATATTTCCTGACTTTTTGCTCAAATTAACCGGTGTGGCATTGAAAATAGATGGGACTGTTGTCAAAGGCTTTTCAAACTTTCCTGTTTCTGTAAATTATTTAATGAAAGATCCAGGAGCGGTCACGTAAAACAGCTTTGATTTGTGTGTCTTCAGGGTTTGTAAATAGCAACTACGAGTGCAGCTGCAGAAGCGCAGTGACAATTTGCAGAAACTTGTTTCAAAACCATAGGGAGCGTGCTGACAGCTCTAGGTAGGCTGGGTGTCTTTATGAGCCAGCGTGGGTACCTACCTGGCTTCCAAAGGCTTCAACATGGAAAACTGCTTTCTGCTTGGTAGGAAGCCGAGGCTGGTGTGGTGCTGAAAGGGGGCTGTTCCCAGCGGGAGCACAGGGGAGCTGTGAGACTGCGGAAGGAGCTAGGATGTGATTGGGAAGGGGTTGTTCCGGTTTCACGGAATAGACATTTCTTTCCCCAGATCCCTTACCGTTTGGAGTTCCAATCTTTATGCCTTGTTTAAAACGAAGCATTGTTGGCTGCTGCGTTCTTCTTACTGGGCAGGGGATTTCTTGTTGCTGATGAACTGCCATTAAAGAAGTCAGGGAATGCTCTGTGGGAAGGCATTGCTTAATAACGAGGCCTTGCTGTATAACATGTTATTTCCCCTGCTATGGACTATAACGATTTACACGTTTTTATGACTTTGCTGATTTTAAGACAAAGTTGCTGAAAATGTGCTTTGTAGGGAACATTGACTATTGTAGCTGCTGCAGAAAAGGCTCGTACATGCCTGCTCTCTTCCGGAAGGTTGCTGGGTGCCTGCAAGAAGAACTTTTTTCAGATTAGGTTATGGGGATGAGTGAAACAATTCTGGAAATTAAGTAACTTCAAGATAAAGCATCTGCAATGTCACAAATAGCAGTGCCAGTTGTTTTTTTTTTTTTTTTTCCCAGCTGGGATGAGCCAGGACTGTCTTGAACTAATCCGTGTTCTCAGTAGTTTTTACGTAAAAATTTGACTTGTACAGCCTTCTTTTGACTCAATGATGACAGTGGGGAAAAACCTGGGTTTGTTCTTAAAGGTAAACATAGTAGTTTTATTATTATTTTCTTACAGGTGGATTTATCTGAATGACCAGAACCTATGTATCCCAACTAGCTCTTCGTTCGTGTATGGAGCTGTGCCCATTGGAGCCAGCATTTATGTGATTGGAGATCTTGATACAGGTCAGAACTAGAACGATTAGCTTCTACTGCTTGTTTTCTTCCAGTCTTTTAAGTACTCAGCACTTATGAGACTGATTTCTTTTAAATAAATTAATTAATTAAAACATAGGATTTCTGTTCTCAGTAACTTTAGGCTACATTCCATGATGTTACCCTTGTCTTCAGGGGAGTTGTACGTTTCTCTGCATCTTGCATAGGTCATTTTTTACACTCGACCACTTCAAAACCAAATGCAGCATTATAGTTTGAATGCAAATCAAATGCAAATGCAACACCTGGTTGGCTAGCTGCTTGAAGCTTGGACGAGACCAAGGCTAAGGGTTTGTTAATGCATTCGTGTAGATATGAGACGTTAGTGCCTGGGTTTGCTTATCCCATTCTTTGTGTGGGTTTAGGTACGAATTATGACTATGTCAGAGAGTTCAAGAGAAGCACGGGAACCTGGCAGCGCACTAAGCCCCTGTTTCCATCGGACCTTCGCCGCACCGGCTGCGCGGCTTTGCGGATCGCCAACTGCAAGCTCTTCCGGCTGCAGCTCCAGCAGGGGTTGTTCCGCATCCGCGTGCCTTCTCCGTGATCTCTACGCTGGCAGTGGAGGAGACTGGAAGAGTTCTGCGCAGTCCACCATAATATAGCTCTATATAAAGGAAAAGCTGAGAAATTACAACTGAAACTTACACTGTATGCTGTGCTTTGGTATGGTAACTGTTTTTGTTTTAAATGCTTAAAAAGCTTGAGTCTCAGTTCTTGTTTCGGGGACAAATAACTTAAGTATACATTAAAAAGAAGAGAGGGGGGGAAAAAGGGGGGATCGAGGAAACACCTTCAGTCTTAACCATTTGGACTTAAAAGTGTGTCGTTGAAGGAGGTTTGCTGTGTCTGATACCGGTGGGAATTGGTATTACTTTGGAGAAGTTTATTGAAAAGCAAAACAGATTTAAGGTGCGTTTCCCCTGGGGGGAACTGATAAGAATAAATGTGCTATCTTGGACTGGATAGCTGTGATACGCAGAAGCTATATGAAAACCAACCTCCCTGGTGTACTGCAAAGACTGCTTTTCGGCTCTGATGCCGCAGGAGACGTTGGTTGCACCTTTTACTTCTAGTCCTTCCTCAAAAGTTAAGGTCTGTGCCTAAAAATGGTGGAGGTGTGTACATATGTTTTTCATTCATTTGCAATGTTTTCATTCCTAAAAATATTTTTAATATATTTAAAATGGACTAATCTAAAATGGATACAGTATACTACAGAGAAGTGAACTGTTTTTTCTATGCTGTCATATGAATAGCCTGTTGAACTGGTAAGCGGAGGGGCAGCGTGTATTTCTGCGTGGGTTTTAGAGGCTGTTCCCTTGAAGTAAAGGGAAGTGGTGTTTGGAACGGTTCGTGACAATTGCTGCTCTTGGTAAAAAGTAACAAAACGTGAGAAATTAAAGAAAACAGGTTGTGTTCCTTTTTACTTCAGACCACTTGAAAACTAGGAGACTTTTTTTTTTTAAGACTGAGGATTATAGAACGATGCATTTTATCTCTCGAACAAGGGTGAAATATGGCAAGGATATGTTTGTTTCACAGAAAACGTGATTTCATCAGGGGTTATCAGTTAAGGGAAATTTGAACAGTCATTTTAAATAGGGATCAAAAGCTGGTGTACTGATTTCCATGCTAGGATACAGAGTCTTGTTTACTGCTGTCTGACTTTTGAAAGCTGGGGTTTACGGTGTGGTTATGGTGAAGAATTTAGTGTCTTGCATTTTATCTCCTAGGAACTCTTGTTCACATCAGTAGTGATATTTAACTGACTTTTGTTTGTAGTAACGATCGGCTGGTAGAACACTTTACCTCACTTTTTGATTTCACTGTTTGTGATGGGTGGGACGTAACCTATAGTTACTTACAGGAATAAAATGAGAGAGGCAGCAATAGCAGTGAGGCCTCCTGCCCTTCAGAAAAAGAGACTTTGTCTAACCAGTATTATAACTACGTACAATACTTTCCACTCCGCAACTTCATGGACCTCAGACAAGCCAGCCTCTGCCCTCAGTTGTGTTAGCATAAGCCTTTTGTTGTTTTTATTGAATTGTCTTGGATCGGCTGAAATACAGTCCCAAACTCGTACAAGAGTTACGTTCAACTAAGTATTCCTTGAAGAGGCATTCTGAAACGTACTTTTGCTCAGTCCTTCCACAGTGCTGATGTGCAGTTGAAATTACGCTGATTCTGAAAGGAGGGGTGTAAGAACTTGAGGAACGAGGGCAGCAGTCAATCCGTTGACCGTTATTTATTTTTATTTTTTACGATGCTGAAGTGCTGCAAAACTTGAACTACAGACATCAATTTTCTGACCTATATTCGTTGGCATATTAAAAAGTTTATATATTTATGCATTACAGCAAACTTTATCTGTGTATATATGTCTTTAGATTTTAAATTTATATATAATGCTTTACAGAAATGTGAATCACTATTTCCATCTTCAGCTGTCTTGTGAAATAAATCAAGTGCTGTTAGCTTATCTGTAGAACTTCCCTTTTCAAAAAAAAATTTTTTTTCTTAGAAAAAGTGCTGAGATCCTATATTCAAAGAGATGAGATCGAATGTTTCTAAGTATCTACTTCACTTCTGAGCTTAGTTTTCTAAGTGGCTTAGAGAACTCAAAAATGTTACTTAGACTATTGCAGGCTGCTGTACCTTGAGTCCCACTAGCTCCCCAGCACACTTTGGGACATTCAGTGTCCAGACAACTGAAGTAATAAATGCACATAATAAATCCAAATCATATATGCATTAGCAGTGTTTTGCGGTTAGTTATTGAACAAATGTTTACAGCTAAAATAGGACTAACAGTAGTTTTTTTTTTTTTTTTTTTAAAGTGTAAGTAAAGCAAGCAATTCTCCTGTAACTGAAGTGTGTTGCAAATGCAATCAGATTTGACCAAGAAGCTTAAGTCTCTTCACCTGACACCGTTACAAACTTAATTTACTAGCGCATGGTTGGAGGTCAGGGACCAAGCCCCTAGAGACACCGTCACCTTGAGTTTCAGGTATGTACTCAAGGCAGAAACGTAGGCCCTCCTGACATCTCAGAACTGGCTTCCTTGGCCATGCTTGCGGCAAGGTTTGCACGATGGGTTTGTGTCACGTCAGTGAGCCAGCTTCTGGAGAGCTGGCACGTGGCTGGGCGCAGGGCGTTCGGCATGGAGAAAGGTGAGGGCGAAGCAGCTGAACACAAGGGGAAGCCGCCCCTTCTGGCAGCAGCGAGCCCCGCGTCAGCGGCTGGCCCACCTCAGGCTCCATGCTGGGGAGCTGCTCCAACTCCTCTGTGCCTCAGCCTCGGTAGGGGATGGGGACGATTCCCTGCCTGCTTTCTGTGTGGGGCTGGCCCAGGAGGTGTTCCAGCCTGTGCACACATGTAGGAGGAATCCGACTTGCATTTGTCTGTCTGCACGCTCGGTGACAAGTGCCTCTGGGACGAGAAATCCCTCCCAGTCTGGAGCTAGGCCTTGAAGCCAAGGCTCTCCTTTCCCAAGGAGAGCTCTGCTGTACCAGTGACAGTGTGAGATGGATAGCTGGTCTTGGTGCGGGGTGAAAGAGATGGCCAGCTTGATAGGGAGAGGGAGGATTTGATTGCAGAGGTGGCGAGTGGAAGGAGGACCAGCTTCCTGAGCTGCGGGGTGTTGGACTGGGTGTGCTGGTAGGCGCTGCCACCCAGCTACCCCTGCAGGGTACGCAGGTGCCAGGGAAGCACGTAACGGATGAGCCACACGTGAAGCAGCTCCCGAATTTTCTCAGTTTGCAGTCCAGGGGCTTTCAGAAGTTTTGGCAGTTTAGAAACTTGTTTTAGTTGTCCTTGCTTGCAGTGCTGGCCTTGAAAGCCAGTCCAGCTTCATTCCTTCCAGCTCGTGAATCAGCACTCTTACATCCAGCTGGTTCCCCCACAGATTACTCCTTGAACAATCCTCCCAGCGAGCTGCCCGTGCAGTCTGCTGGTTTCTGAGGACCAGGTTGGTAGGCACCCGTTGTTGGCCTCGAGAACCGTGGCACATCCGTGTCCCACAAGTGCCGCTGATGTGGTGCCCAACGCCCCTTGGAGCACAGCAGGTTTCGGGTGGTCACTCTCGAGCCCAGCACAGTCCCACGCAAGGAGTGCATCACGTTGCAGGTGTGTGACTTGGTCCTGGCCTCTGTGTCCTTTCCACCTCACTGTGATAGAGTTGGACAAACCCCAGTAACGGAGATCAGAAGATCACTAGTTACGGGGTGGAGGTTGGAGAAGAGGGGAATAGCATTGTTTTTCTCCCTCGCTCCAATTTCTACTACGGTCTCCCAACAAAAGTTTTTTCTTCTCCACATATGAGAAACAGGTTTTGGAAAAGCTCTAGAACCGCTGACTTACAGAGCAAAAGCTGGACTGTGCAAGTGGGGAAAACAGAACACTGCGAGCATGGCGTTTCAGCCTCAGCCCCTCTGAGGCGAGGGAGACTCACAGCAGGCCTGGTCTCTGTTCCTCACCCGGCCTGTGTGGAGTCGCTCGTGCTTCTGAGTAGTCAGCCCTGATTTCATCCTCTCATCCTCTTTCTAACCTGAAAAAAGGACATCCTGTGAAGGGTCTTCTGTTCAGTTGCACCACAGCAAGTTGTCTGTCTTTAATCAATCAACTATTCCGTAAATTTTAGTTTTTGTGGAAATGCTGTATCAGCTCAGCTGTTCCTGGTCAAGTGACTTTCAGTAGCTTTGACAGTGCCTCATCTTTAAATTAAACCCAAATTAATATGAGATTCCATGACAGGTGGATTTACAAAACCAGCTCACTAGTAACTGCAGGCAGCCTGTATCCCTTTTGCTTTTGACAGCACAAGACTTGCATGTCGCACTGCCTGCCTTCTGAATCAGAATTCTTGCAGAATGTTTTCATCAAAGCTACCGAAGTGCCTGGCTTTCTTTATCAGCTCTCCTTCCGGAAAACATCAGGCAGCTGAATTTTTATTTATTTATTTAGTGCAGTATTTTTTTGTGACTACTTGACTTGGCAAATGCAAAAGAGCAGAAGTAGAGGGGTTCAGGGAATGTTTTTTCCCTGCTTTGACTGCAGCTTCTCTGGTCAGCTCAACACATAGAGTATCTGTCTGTACAGCTTGCGTGGGTTTTGGTGATGCGCATTTGCCATGCAAAATGCAGGACGCAATAACAAACAGTAGTTGCTAAAAGTGCCAAACTTCTGTTTTCTCTGTAAATAACAGCAATTCAACTCTTCTGTTAAAATACAGAGATGCTTGACATTCACTGTGTTCCAAAAAAGAGTAGATTCTTTTTTTTTTTTTTAACGATTGCTACTTAAAAGACTGTAAATCTTTTTTTTTTTAAACTGTTCTGCAGATGTATGTTACTCTTCACAGCTGCCTTGAGCCATCACTCTGATGCATGTGGACGCTGCTCTTCGTTAGAGCACTAGTGCCATGCAAGTATACAAAATTGCAGCTGACAATAGGTTTTAATATTTAAGATGAAACATTTAGATCAAGTACAATTCGTCTGAGTTAATCTTATCTGCAGAAGGAAATTGTGTCTCAGGAAATGTGAATATAGCCAGGGACACAGGCATAAGATTTTAGCTAAGGTGTGGTTTTGTGCCACTCACAATGTAGGGTATGGATCCTTTCTGCCTCAGATGTAAGCATCAAGGTTTTGGGGCCTGTGTTCTCCTTAACTCCTTGGAGTAATTAAGCAGATCTAGAGGGTGATGTTAATTATGGCCATGCTTGTTTTTTCAGGCAGCAGCTGCTGATTCCAGGGTTACGCCGAGGCCCGCTTTGCAGTCATTAGAACTGTAGCCTTTTGACATCTGCCAGTTTCTGTCGCTTTCCTTGTTTGTTACTGGAGTTGGTAGGGTCTGCACTTCCGTGGCACGCTCCTTCTGGAAGAACAGGAAGGAGAGCTGTCTCATCGCTGAAGATTGGGAAGCTGGGCTAGTAAAAGCTGACTGGGAGATATCACTATAAAGCCAGTAAGACCTGAGTGAAGCACGACTCATTTTCTGAAAAGATCACGTTCGTGTGCTCTGAAGTTTATGGGTTAGTTGGGTATCTGCGCTCCAGCATCTTGGTGGAGATTTTTTTTTTTTCCTGAGGGAATTTATTACTGTAGGAGGGATTACAACCAGGCTTTAAAGCACTGTATCCCATCAGCTTTGTCCTCTGTGACTCTGTGATCTTTGTGTGTTGCTGCGACCAGATCTCTCAATTCTTCATTAACAGGTAATCTGAAAGAATACAGTAAAACCATTCTAAGTGCCTAATGAGATAAACACCTGCTGAAAGGTATTAATGGGGGTAGCAGCATTAAAGATAAACTTTTACCAGCAGGTAACTGTTGTAAATTTCTTAGTGATACAAATTTTTTTACAATAGCTTATTCTGAATAGCTGTTGGTTAGCTGGAAAAATAATCATGAAACATAAAGAGTCAGATTTGTTTAAGAGTAATATTTGAAGATTATTTCAAATAATCTACTGAAATATCTTGAAAAATGAGCTGGAAGACTGGAACTTTTCAATGCAAAAGGGTAAACCTTGTTGCCCAGTATTTGTGCAAGGTTTTGTGTGAATGATACACACCTGCCAAAGCACATCAGCAGATGAACATGTTCAATGCCATTGCCTACCTACGCCCTTGAATTTTCATAATGAGATGAGACTGTATGGAGCACTTGTAAAGGCTGATGGATTTGATTACAATAATAGGATAGAAAGAAGCATCCCCAATGTAGGTAACATCTATTATGTTATTGATAAACCATGAACATGTAATTTCTTAATGCTGGGTGCTTCTGAATCACCACCTAACGCCCTTGATTTTTCTTTGCCTTTCCTCCTTCACTTCTGTTCAGCTGATGCCAAGATATCCTCTGGTTTTGTCAAGGGCAAGTTTCTTCCATCTGTACTTCTAAGCCCAGTCAGAGGCTGAAGGCTGTCGTTGGAGCAGGCTGTACAATGGGCTGCATTTGTAATTTCTGCCTCTCTGGATTCTGTTAGTGTGCTGCCACCTGCATGAATTTCAGAACAGAAAAACACTGTGGAACAATATTGCACTTGATAAAAAGCAAGAGCCATTTTGGAAGTCCAAATATCTGTAAGTGATAGGCAGTACACTGCAAAGGTTTATCACTGGCAGTTCTTGAATTTCTGAACTTCATGACCTCACATGCTAACATTTGGCTAGGCAGCGTCTGTTCTGTTAATTCCTACGTGGAAGTAGGAAGGCATCTGTCAAGTGTTTCACGATTTCTTAAAAAGCAAAGTCTGTACAACTGTTGGAATAAGCGAAACAGTGCACTGGAGGGTATCTGGCAAGGTGGTGAAGCTGAGCAGGCATTCTTTGAAGATCTTGTTGAAATTTTGTTATGATAGGAAGCCAAGGAGTAGCCTCTTAAGTATTATTTTCTCATAAACTCTTTCAGAACGGGTCTTAAACTAGTCCAAAGGACTCTCCTGGATTGCCTGCACTGGCTGAGAATCTGTTCTAGCTTTTGTTTGCTTGGGGAAACACCTGCTAAGTCAATCTTAAGTATTTTTTTCCCCTCCCTAACTTCCCAGACCTAATGTTCTGCTTCTCGTAATTGAAGCTTTTCGTATTTAAGGGTCTGATATTGCAATTTGTGACATCATGTCAATACCTTAGCGTAACTGATTTAAACAGCAAGCTGTGTTCTTGTTGACTTCTAGGAGGTAGCATTAATGTTGCATTGTAAGTGGGGAGGAAACTTAGCAGTAGAATAGCAAGATTCTTCCTTTACTGTGCATGGCCTTGCTGTATGCATCCAATGGGACAAGATTTTTCTGGCACAGAGCTGGTGTAGTTGCTGCCCCTTGCTGGCCTGGTGTTTGGAAGCGTGGCTGGGACAGGTCCAGTGCCAGGGAGGTCTCGAGCCTGCAGCTCCCTGAGAGTTGGCCCAGCCCAAGCCTTGAACCAAAGGATGCGGATTCCTGCCGTACCCTGTTGCGTAATACTGCCTTCTGGCCTCCGTTGTTTTGTCTTTTGGTCTTGTAGCAGGACTTCGCCCCAAATTTACTTCTGAATCCAGCGCTTTTGCTGATGATCACTCAGAAGAGCTTCTGTGGGTCGGAGAAAAGTCCATGCAAACGTTATCTTCCTGGGCACTGCCTTTTTGCACATCTTTGCATCCTGTAACTCCACTTGGTGTACGTGGGGAGAGTGCTTAATAGGTGATGGAATGACTTTTCATCAAGCTTGTAAAGCCATGCTGTCTGCAGGTTAAATATCGCCTGAGCAGCTCGAAGCAATCCGGTATATAGGACATGTGTAGCACACCCCCATGTATGTCCGTTATTTCTGGCTGGAAGTCTGCCTTTGTCCCCGGGGGGAAGCCCCTATTCCCAGCTACCTCATTTTTTTTTGCACTTTGTCGATTTATTTTTTTTTAAATTACATTTTGTCCTTCAGTAAAAAAACTAAAACCAGACAAGAAGCAGGGCAGAATGATGTCGTTGTCCAAGGACAGTTTACTTTAATTTCATTTTAAATGCATGTTTCTGTACAAAAAGACCAAGGTTGACCTGCAGCTGCTGTTAAAGTAAATAAAATTATATTACTTGAAAGTAACTATTATACTTGTAAATGAGAGAAGCAATTGAAAGACTGTCCTGGTGATTTTTAAATAGAGAAAAATCTAAAATATAGAAGTCAGCTTTCTTAAAGACAGATCAGGTAGTTTTTTCTCTGCCTCTACTCTGCACTGTTTTGCCTGTGAACTTGATCCATTTTCTCAATAGAGGGAGTGACTGATTTTTCTGTAATGTCAAATGTGGGTTTACACGTAGTTTCCCATTTACTAATCTACAGAGGAAAAACTGTCCAGAGGAACACCTACCTTGCATACCTGAGGTTATATTTTTGTCCATTCCTTTAGGATCTTCAAGTTTTCATGCAGATTTTTGCTCAGCTTGAAGACTTTAAATAAATAAATGCTTTTTTTTAATTTTTCTGCTACTAAAGGTGCTATTTTGACATATTTTTGAGCTCCTTGCACTGTGCTTCACTTCTTTTAAAGGAACAAACACAAGCTGAAATCAGCTTACATTGTTACATTTGAAGTATTGTACTTTTTTTTTTAATCCCTTTTCATAAAGACAGTTTCTTAGCTGTAAAAGGCCTTATTAAAACAAAATGTAATGGGAAAATGCTGCCTTCTTCTGTCTTTTGTAAAGGCAGAAAGAAGAAATGCTTCACAGGGAAATCTCCCTCTAAAATTTAAGTAGCAGCTCATGCGAACTTTTGAATTGAATGTAGCAAATACTGCACTGGCCATGCACAAACTGTAGGGATAAAACAAGGAGCTATTCATGTTTCTGCAGACTGTACCAATTAGCTGCTAATTCCAGAGCCTTCTATTGGCATCCTGGTGGCTATTCAGTAAACAGGAATCTTCTCGGGGTAGATCCCAGGACTTGGCTGTGTGTTGTTCCCTTTTTGGGATGCCCTGACCTGTGTTGGCTCTTGGAGCGTTGGGCCACCTGAATTAAGGTTTTTGCCTCAAACGTAATGTGTCCAGCCCTTGTTTGAGGCATCAGATGGCTGGCAAGGACCTCTTCGCCCCCGGAGAGCTTACCCAGGCTGTGCTGTGGGTGGGCAGGAGGGGGGAGCTGCTGAGTGCTGCCATGTTGTGCCATGGAGCTTCCTCAGCTTGGGGCTGAGGAGGAGGCTCCTGTAGATGGAGCCATGGGGAAAGAGCTGGATTTCATCCTTGTAGGAGCCTTCTTGTTGTCCTTGCTATGGCGTCTTTATTTTTGTTTAATCCATATCATCGGTTCAGTCTACTGTTTTAGTAACTGGATGTTGCTAAAAGTTTTTGATCGTGTGGAGGGCAGAAAGAATGGTGCGCCTGCCCTGTCTGAAGCGTCAGGAGGAGGCTGCTTCCTGTGGGACGGGATGTGAACCTGTCCCGTCTTCAGGCTTTTGGGCTGGTTGTTACTGGAGATCCAATGAATTGTCTTATTTGCACTTAAATCTGAAAGCATTGGAGGCTCTGGAACCTTTTCTGCAGGGTGGAACAAGTATAGGCCTAAATATCTGGGGAGCTCCTGCCTGCCTCGTTTTCCTCCCTCCCCCCCCCTTTTTTTTTTAACAAGGATGTATAATTACTTCCCAGTTTGTACACTTCACGCTTAATAACCTGAAGTGGGAGCCTGACAGTTTGAGATTTTTCCTTTGAAGGCAAAACTAAAACAAAGTAACATTTATACAAATTAGATGCTCTGCCTTCAGTTTTGCATCTGTAAACAATGTTTATTGAGTACTGTGAATCCTGCAGGATTGGACTAACAAATTAAAATACATATGTGAGTGATGACTAACATATTTAGAATAATTTTTGTAGTATATAAATCTTTTATTTTAGCACAAGAAAATGAAATAGCTGCCTTGATAAATGAATCATGATACCTGTATTCCATGAGCCGAGCAATAGGAGGTGTTGGGATGTAATGCCTTTCCCAAACATGTTCCTACTCTTGTGAAGGTTCAGCCTTCTGTCACATCTAAGATAATGATGATTGTCAGGACATTGTCGGAATTTGTCACATTTTCTTAAAAAAAAAAAAAAAAAAAAAAAAAAAGAAAATGTTGGTGTGATGTGGTAGAAGCCCTCACCTGGTCTTGTTTACCATTGCTGGCGTGCAGCTTGACAGCTCAGTTTATTCCCGTCATCCAGCTGTCAGCTTTGACTTCTGTATTACAGATGTGTTTACTGTTACAAGTTTTTTATGTGCGTGTTTTCTGTATGTATTCTGTTCTGTGTGGGAACTGAGCTTTTGCTTGTATATTTTTTATGTACCTTTCCCAAAAATCTTGTGGTACTTAAGAAATGAATCCATTAACTGCTGAGGGCCAGGCCTTGGAATGCTCTGACCTGAGTATGCAGAGTCTCTTCTGTTAAAAAGCTGGAAAAATAGGAAGTGCTCTTTGGCTTCAATCAAACTATGCAATATAGAGCGCCAGAGAGCTGAATTCTTTACGATACAGAAGATGCACTGCTCTGTGTCCTTCCTCATCCAGTCCTTGGTCCAAGGTTAGAAGAACTTGTTCTAAATGGCTGCCCAAGAATCTTGTGTCCAAATCAACGCTTGTTCACTGGTTTTCCTCCTTCCAGCCCCTGCCTCCCCTGTCCAGTGTGTTAGATGTTTTGACTCTGAACGACGTGGTGTCAAAGTGTATCCCCCCTGTCAGCCCTGTGGTGTCGCCAGTTGGAGCTGGTGTTATAAATCCACTGGTGCAGCTTACCTTACCTGCTGGGGTACGTCGGGGCCACTTCACAATGTTTGCGTCTCTGCTGTGGGCGTTTTTGTTGTGCTGCACCCCTCCAGGTAGGTCTATGTCTTGCTGATGTCCCCGTGTTGTTCAGTTGTGGCTCTGGTGCTTACAGTGACAAACACCTGTGGTGTCTCAAATCCAGTCTAAGTTTTCATTTCCACCGCTTGTGCGTGTGTACATGCGTTTGATTTTGCTGCTTCCATTGCACTTCAGGGATAAATGCCCACGTGATCAGGACTGTTGTTAAAGATTCTTTGTTCTCCCATTTTCTCATTTTTCCAGTGAAGTTTGTTCCTGTGTTCCTCTCCTTGCCCCTGTTAAATCAATACACTATTTCCCCCTGGTTCTACGTCCCATGAGTTGCTCTTCTTTACCAGTTTGTGTCTTCTCGCCTTTACATGCCTTCTTCCGTGTGGTTTACTTACACTTGTCATTTACTTACCCCACAGTGTACCTCATACTGCTTCTCCTTCCGAGCTCCACGTACTCTCTTGTCTCTCCTTAATTCAGGTTCACCTTTCTTTATTTCCCTGATCTCGGAAGGTATTTCAGTGCGTAACACGGGGGGGAGAAACGGTGAGTCTCTCCTTGGATGTCTGTGTGTGTTCCCTCTCTGGCACATACAGTGTAAGGGGTTCAGCCTTCTCCATTCCTAATCCCAGGCTTTTCATAGTGCTAGGTAGAACAAAGTCTCTGTTTTGTTTTTTTTTTTTTCATTTCTTTTGGTAATTGAGAACATTTGGAGATTTTCTTCTTTGGAAGTAGCCAATGCAAATGAGCGGTTGGCCTACGAGAAGTTTGTTATGCTTCCATCTTCAGTATTTTTAATTGAGAAGCAAATTATTTATTTTGGGGAAAAATGTAAATTTTTTTGTATTTGTATGTCAAAGTGGCCTTTATAGGAAAAGCACATAAAATATTTAGATTAAAATTGCTTAGTTGTGTAATTTTAGTGGGGATTTTTATATTGACAGCGTTTCTATGCATTTTTCAAAATCTACTTGCTGTTTTGTGTTAAAATTATTGGAAATATTTTTAAGACGTTTATTACCACATTTTCCATGGTTGATCTCTTTGCTATCATTCCTTTTGAATACGACAAAGATTTTAATTAACCCTGTAAATTAATTTTTCCCCCCTCAAATATTTGCGTTATGGGTATGTAGCTTTAAGGGAAAAATCCTAGTAGTGTAGCTTAATTATGGAGAGACTTCCTGAGAAGGGCAGTACGCAGTGTTTCACTTGCACTTAAAAGACCAAGTTAACAAATTAAGTTCTTGCTGNTTTTTTTTTTTGTTTTCCATCCTGTATTAACCCAAGCGTTATTAAATATGTGCTATTTATAGAGTACGCAATTCTCCTGCATTTTGTTGGGGTAGTACTGATGTTAACAGAGCAGAAAAACTTCAGAAGGTGTATGGTGCCCTAATGGGTATGGCTTTGGTTTGGGGGAGGGAGGGGAGAAAAGTTAGATCAATTAGCATATTTTTTTCCATGTAATTGCGTACACACTTTCACGTTTACTGAAACTAAATTAATTGCTCTCGCAAGTGAATTGTAAGTAAGATTAGTGTGTTAAGGTGGGGGGAGGGTGGGGACGAAGACCGGGCTTTCAGATCTGTGGGCAGAAATACCCTCTGAGTTGCACTACCGCGTCTGTGCAATTGCCTTGACTGCCTATGCAAAACTGAACCTACAAGGGATGCGTCAGACCCTCCCGGTATCGCTCTCATTTTACTTTCTTTTCTCAAGGTGTTACTGTAAGGCTCGCTAAGTAGAAACTTCCCAGGAATGTTTGTCAACCGACACTGCTGTTTTATCATTTTAGGTAGGCATTTTAATTTTTGCTGTTGTTTAATAAGAGATCCCACATTGTTCATAGGTTATCATAAGTGCAAGCTTTTAGGCGTAGTTACAAATGAACATTGCATGCTACCTTGCATTTTCATAACTGAAGAATGTGCAATCTCAATGGCACTTTGACCTATTGCTGAAACACTGGGTTTTGCAATGGAACAAACTCAACAATCGAAAACACTCTGTGTCTATAGGAGATGTCTTGAAAATGAAGAAAAAGGCAGTTACTCAAATTGTACCCACAGATAATTTGGTATTGATTTTTTTTTTTAAGAGATTTGTGATCTGTTATGAGAAAAATACATGTTTCTTGGTTTACTTTAGTTGCCATAAATTGCCCAGTGCAGAGTCTGGTCCACTTCCATCCATTTATTTTCATGGAGCAGTTGCACATAAAATTGTAACAGCAAAGCAGAGAAACCGTTAGGTTACTCACAGGTAACCTGTCTTGCAGAATTGCTTTGTGGCTCGCACATGATACAAAAAGGGACGTGAGAATTTTCCTGGATTAAGTAGCACTTGCTTTGTTTACGTGTTCAGTATAATGTTGGGTGACTAAAGGGAGGTTCCCTTTTTAAAGTATTTGAATTGTGCTTTGGAGACTTAGTTGCCACTGTGCAAATTGTGCTGTAATATTGTACCAAGGATCAGTGAAAGTGTTTTATCTTTTTTAATGTTGTTTGTATTTGACTGGGTTTTATAAATGTAAGAAAACAGAGTGTTGTATTTTGATCTGAAATTTGCGTATGGTAAAGTAACTTTGCTTTATGTATTGGAGGTTTGTTCAGAACTTGAATTATTTTATAGAAGGGTACAGACCAAAATTAATTGTCTTAAAGGTGTTTAATAAACTAACCAAATAAAACATTGATGGTTTGAAAACTTGTTAACTGTTTCATATGATTTTTTTTTTTTGTCTTTAAAAGAAAGGAAAAGCAAGGCTCAGGATTTTCTCTCAAGGTCTTATGAAGAATGAAAAAAATGAAAAGTTTTTATAAATATCATCTCCCATGAGTTATCTGTTTTATTATTAAGCATACCTACATACCAGAAGTTTAATCAAAGGGGAAAACCCAGAGGAAATAAACGGAGGAGGAAAGGCTAAGGAAATACAGGGAGGCGGGAGCGGTCCCTCTCCAGCTGTGCCCGGGCAGTGAGCGCTCGCCCCGTGGGTCCTAATGGCCACTGCAGGGGAAATGCACGTGGGAAGAGGCTTCTGCTCACCTGCAAAAGCTCGGACAGTTGCTGGAAGGTCTCCTTTCTCCCCTGCAGTCGCCTTCGTTCCTCCTCTTCAAGCACTGCTGCTTTCGTGTGACCTTTAAAAACAGGAGAAAAATATCTGAAGCATAACTGCTCCCAAGGGCAGGTACAGAGTGCTCACTGCAGGGCTGCCAGCTACTTGGCGATGCTCAGTTGCGCTATGGCGTGCGTACGTAACCTCTTCGAGCCCAGAGATCTGGCCCTTATAAGATGCCAAGCAGCTTCCTTCGTGCTCTGCTTGTCCCCTCACTGCATGGTTCATCTGCCGTTCCTTCTGCTGGTGCTGCCTCTGCTGGAAGAGCAGAGCCAGAGCAGGTGCTCTGGGCTGTGTAAGAGAGGGGTACGGCTGGTGGTGGCTATGGGTGGGGGCACAAGGATAGCAGTAAAATCAGTATTGCAATGCCATTGATCTTCAGGAAAATACATGGTTTCACCGAGAGCTCCAGCTGCTTTTTCTTAAATAAAAGGATGTTGAGGTAAGGCCAAGCATGAGGTAGGATACAAAGAAAAGCCATGGTTTGGGGTTGGCTGAGGGGAGGGGAGTGGGAAAGCAGTACCGTGGCTCCAAAACAGTGTAAAACTGGGTGCTCTAAACACTAAACGAGAACTGTGGAACAGGAGGGAAAGGGAGATGTTTGCTCAGTGCAAACCTTCCGCTGTTTAGTGCAAAAGCCATACCAAAGTGAAGCACAGGTCCTGAACTGCCAGCCTCTTGGGTGCAGAGAGCCTGAGGCCTCCAGTGTAAACATGGGCTGGTGATAGGGAATCTAGTGTTGCTGTACCTTTGTTGCTGGTGTTCCCATGGTTATGGTTGTGTAGATGGGCTCTGCCATATCTCCTCTGTCTTACTGGCTCCTGGAAACAAAGAGAGGAGGGTGAACTTGGATTTATCTCTATTCCACAGCCTGGAATCCTAACAGAGAGCGAAGAGGGTTGCTGCTTCGCTTCCTTTAGCTTCTGTGCGCAGCAGACATAGAAGCTGAAATTTCCATTTTTTCCTCTTTATCCCCTTGATTTTTTTTTTCTAAAATGGCACAAAATAAATCCAGAAACACATCCTTTGCCAAAATATTTTGCTGAAGTTCTTAGTGCAGGGGAGCAAGGCCTTCCTGTGCTTTTTTACCTACAAGCTATCCTGCAACCTGTGATTTCCATGGTATCTGTCCCCCAGGAGAGCACTATTGCCCACTGTTGGCAGAAAGGGGCTTTTACCCCAGCCTGAGAAAGCAGCATCGCACTGGCTTTCTCCTGGCAGAAGTGTGCTAGGAGATGGCTTTGCAGCAAAAGCTGCTGCTGGGGATGCATCCGGGTGTGGGAGCAGCCCAGGCTTTGCAGAGCCAGGCTCCATGTTGCTAAGAGTTGCTGTCTGTGTCCTTTGCAGGTGTCAGAGCAGGCTTTCACCAGGCTGAGTTTCCCAGGTGAAGAAGAGAAGGAAGGTGGTGGTGTGGAGGAAGAGAAGCTAGCTGGGAGCAGCAGCATTTTGCAGAGCAGGTAACTGGCTCCTGGCCTCTAGCATCTCAAATTGAGCAGCGAGCCCTGCTCTTCACTAAGCCGTGTTTCTCATTCAGCCCTGTGGCACAATGACCGCTGGAAACAGCGGAATTAACTGAAAAATTAATTGCTGTTCAGAGTTTAATGTGCTTTACCTTTTGTATGGAAGCTGTTGTAAAGTCAGTCAAAACTATTGCAGAGTCCACAGGGTCCTGGGAAAGGAGTAAGTAACTTGAGATGAATGTTGTTGCCACTCAACAGATTTTGACTGCTGCTTGAGGTGAAGCCAGTGGCTGACGGATCAGACCTACTATTTTTGCTTTTCCTCCAGTGTGTCTGGACTTGCGCAGGCCAGGCTCTGTCACAAACGGCCTCTGAGGAATTGTGAACCCCAACACCGTAGGCTGGGCTGGGCTGAAGGAGTTGGCTAACGGAGAATTTACGGTAAGAACAAATGTATTTTTAACCACCAGGATATGCTTATCGTCAGGAAAGGGCAAGCAGTGCTCCTATCTCTCCAGGGAAGGGGAAGTGTTGAGCATGACTTTAGTTTTTTCCAACTCCTTTCCAAACTCTGAAAGGTTTTTTCTTCCTGAGACATGTTGTCAGATTAAATCAGGGAGTTAAATAGACATCAGTCCTGGGTCACAGGTGAAAAATATTAAATGCCAGGCAAGCAGTGTTTTTCCATTGCATATTATATGTGTTTACCCCTTTTGTGTTCAGGAAAGACCTTTGGAAAGACTGCTTTGAAACCAATCTGTTTTGCTTTTTTAAACACACCGAGAGTCTGTCCAGAAGCTTTTAATTTTTTAGGGCAACTGTGATGTTTTCTATTTCAAAGGAAAGCAGACTCCCCTCCTCGCAGCCCTCTACCCCACCCCGCTGCCTCTGCAGCGAGCAGTGCACCAGGCAGCTGCAATCTTGAGCTGCTTTTTGACTCAGCTGCTTGACCAGAGAGGGGCTGAGTGCATTCCCCTCATCGCTGCAGTGCCGTGGGTGTGCCCTGTCCTGCAGGGCTCTTTCCCCACGTCGGAGCTTCATCACCTGGGAAAGCAGCCGCTGGGCGCAGGTGGCTGCGCTTGGCTCCCTTCCTGCCTGCCCAGGGACGTGCGGCCGAGCTCGGGGCTCACCTCCACATTTTCCACTGCTCTCACCTTCCCTAGTCCTGCCCTGGGAGTAGGAAAGCCTTTAAGTGACATACAATGTAATTTACTGGCAAGACAGATGATAATGATCCCTTTCAGGGCACCTGGGCAGGAGAGGTTTTGCTGGTGCTATAAATACCTGCTTGACCGTGTCCTTTGGGGTAGGAGTCACAAAGGAAAGACAGGCTTTGAAATGCTAAAAGCTGCCTGACCAGAGAGGCTGGCCGCTAGGAGATGCCTTGTGCTGCTGCAAGCTCTGAGCACTGCTGCCCACCTCCTCCACGGGAAGGAAGCTGGTCTCACCTCTCCTCCCCCTGTCTGCAGCCCTTTATCAGCTGAAAGTCCCCATCTCACCCCACCTCCAGCCATTTTTCAGCATCCCCCTTCTCTAAGGGCATGAAGGAGCGCTGGCTGCGGCCTGCGCCTCGCAGTGACCCCGCCTCGCTCAGCTTTTTCCTTGTGTGATGACCTCGCAGGGACAGGGAGGGCTGTGCTGCTGTTCATGAGCGAATCTCGGAGGGAAGTGTGGCCTGGATCTCTTCCCCGTGATACGTAGGTGTTGGGGCGTGAGCCGTGGCAGGCTGAGGCGCGGATCCCCCAGGAGGGGCCTGGCTGCCCCCGTCATCCCCCTGCCTCAGGCACCTCTGCGAAAGGGCCTGGGCGCCAGGTGGGGCCTTCGGGCAAGTGTCACGACTTGCAGTTGAATTTTAACTTCTTTCACATTGTTTTGATTGCCTTTTCAGTTCCCCATCCTGCTGAATACCGCTGCAGACTCCATTTTCTGCCTTTCGGCTCATCTCCTCCTCCTTTCAGCTATGCCTGTGCTGTTCTCTTTGCTGTCATAGTGTGAAATATTCAGGGAGAAATGTGAAATTCCCTCCCCTGAAAGTCTCATACCACATCTTAGAGCTTGCCATGAGGCACAGGAATGTTCCTGGTTCTACCTACTTTGAAGAGCAAACAAAGGAAAGCTGCAAGCACAATGCTGTCTGGTCTCAGCAGATGCTTTGGAGCCCAGCCCATTTTCATGGAAATTAGGTTGTTACTCTTAGTTTGTTTTTTGTCAGGACCTGAGTGATTCCTAAATCATTCTTCCATTCTCATAAAGCCTGTGTGAATCACATACATGTGAAGCGCAGGAGTTAGCAAATCCTGCTTCCCTTTGATGTACAGTAACCTAGCCTTCTCATTTTTATAACTGCTCCCTGGAATTTTCCGGCTTAATATTAATATTTCAATGGAAGCTGGGGAACAAAAATGAAACACCACTACCTTGTTCTCATTTAAAGAGAGCGAGAAGGTTGTGCAAGCTAAAATGAAAACAGAACTGGTTTGCAGCTGAATAGTTGTGTAACCTCCATGTTAAGAAACGAGATGAGGAAAGGGCTGAGGAGGAACACTACAAAGTGAACCCTTCAGGTATGGGGCACTGGCTAAGGTTAAAGAATCCCCGTGCGGAGTGATGTGCTGTGCTCACTAGGACTTGGTACAGCAATGCTATGCCATCGTAACTCTTTTCTGAAGTTAGACAAGCGGCTTTAAGTGCAGACGCATTCCATTTGTCAGAACCAAGTGCACCACTACTCGTTTTTTTACAGCATTTTTACAGCATTTCCCAACTTTTCTTTGCCTGCTGAATGGTGCTTTACATTCTGCAGATACCAGTCTGGTGATTGACATAGCAGGAAATTAGCAGATTTCTCTTTACATACTACTAACTGCCCACTGTAGCTTTCTGGGCTCTTTTTTTTTTTTTTTTTTTTTTCCCTTAACCTAACCCATTCAGTGGACCTGACATAATTAAAATGGCACTGGACCTTGCTTTGAGATGAGAGAAACTCTGGTCTTGCTCTTTGTTGTATAGATGTGTTGTTATAAAAGTCCCAAAGATTAACCGTTTGTTGCCTTATTAGTTGCTGAGAATAGTTTAGGTGCAGCACAGCTGCTGCATTACTTCAACTCTGAGTTTGAAAAAGAAAGTGTAGTATTATCCTGAATCCTTTCCTCTCAGTAGAAGTGACTTGAACTAGAAGTTTTTGCGCTTTTCACTTTTTTTCGCTATCATCTGCAGTGTGTTAAGACAACATCTTCCTGCAGCATTTCTCTGGGACGTTCTGTTCTGTGGATGTGCTTTGCACTGGTGATTAAGTAGACAGAGAGATGTCCTCTCTTTATGATTGAATTCAACGGTTATCTGAGTTGGGGAACATCAGGATAATGTAGTTTAACAGAGGGAGCAGCCATCATCACAGCTGTGGGCATATGTGCCCCTGTGCTGTTTTTCCAGAGAAATCTGGAAGGAAGGAATCTTCCCTAAAAGTCCGCACTGATTCCAACACACAATGCAAGCATCGCTCTTGGATCTGACCCTGGGTTTGACAAGTGTAAGTAGCAATAAGATTGCAAAGAAAGGCTCCAGCCCAGCAAATACTTGGGGCTATGGTTAGGTCTTACGTCTGCAGAAACTTTGGTCTGGCTTGCGAAGGCCACCTGTGAACATAGCGGACTGGTAGACAAAGTGTTGTGTGGACCTGGAATGGCAGGAGAGATTGGGAAATCTGAAAATCTGGAGAACAAAGGGGAGTGCCTTACCAGCAGAATTTCTCAGACTCTTCCACCACTCCCCCACTGTACCAGTTTATTAAAGAGGCCTGAAAAAAACCTTACTTCTTGCCAGCCTGGGTGACTCCTATCACTGCTATGACAGGTTTATTCCATTTGCAAGTCAAAACAAGTTTCTCCTCTCTTGGAGGTACATAATTATCAAGATCATTCTTATTGCTACACTCGCTACCATTGCCTATAATCTTTTGGTATTTGCACTTTCCTGGCACCGTCCTGATTGGCAAAACAAAGCTTGCATGTGTGATAAGTTCAGCGTAAGAGACTCTTCTCATTAGCTCTGGGTGCCATGAATCAGAGTGATTAAGTGATTTGTCCAAAGCACAACGTAGATTTAGTGCTTCTGCACTGCAGTCTTAATAAATCATGAGTGTCACCAAATTCACAAATTTTACCTAAAAATATTATGCTGTATGCCATAAATATGATCTGTTTCTATTTACACTATGCGCCTTAGACCTTTACCATTTATTTTTTCCTACAAACAGAATGCCTAGAAACTTGAAATTATGGTAGTTTAAATCTTCCCCATGTCAAACAAATGTCACTGGTGGCCTGAGCTCTGGTCCTCGCTCTTGTCTGCACTGGGTGACTCGCAGGCTGGAGAGGGACAGATCCTTCAAGGTGCCAGAGAGTCACTGGAGATTGTCACCTGTCCTCTTGACTTCAAAGTCAGCTCATGCCTTGGAGGATGTGTGTCTGTCTTGTTCCCTGCTTCTACGCAGGAGAAAACAGATCATGATCGGAAGAACTCTGTTTAGAACTTCTTGTATACAGGAAAGCTTGCTGTCAGCTAAGAAGCTGACTTCTCCAGTAAGATGAACGTAATTTTTGCACTGCACCTGCTCAGAACGTCTCCCCTAGCTGCAGGGGCAGACAGACACCTCCTTCTGCCACAGGGCCCAGTAGGATGCAAAGAGATCTCACCTTTAACGCCTCAGTGCACAGTAATGCTGCTGGAAGGAGGAAGTATGAACAAGGGGAAACCACTCCAGCACCTTAGTCCTGCCTGCTCTCTCCCTTTGCTCTTCCGGTCATCTTAATGCTCTTCTGCTCCTCAGCAGAAGCGTTGTGCAATGTTCTGCAGGGAGAGGAGCCTTGGTCCTATACGCCAGTGCTTCCACTTAGGGGAAGGCTGCATCCCTCCCCACACAAGTTTAGAGGAGTCTCTTCAGCAGATTCACACGCTTGAATTTGCTTGCACAAGGCTAATTGGTGACAAAGGACACCAGAACCTTCTCTGAGATTTCTCAAAGTATTATGCAAATTGTATGTAAACTTCCTCTCACTGTGTGAGACAAGCCATGCCTGAATGCCATTTTTGTTGATGGATTTTGTGCTGGGGCTCAGAGTGCCCTGTCCTACCATGCACCAACCCTGGGACGTGCCCAGGGGGAGACCACTGGGGAGACTTGGTGGCTCCCAAAGGTTGCTGGGCTCACGCTGACACTCTGCATCCCTCCCGTGCAGCTTCCCACCGAGCGCCTGCTGTGGGTTTCCCTGTGGCCAGGGTGAGGGTGACTCCTTTCTGGACTGGGCCGCGCTGCTGATGTGGCTGCTGGCAGAGGTGGCCCTGCTCCCACAGTTTGTGGCGGGATGGCTCCTCGCGTCCTTTCTCTGGTGTTGGCGGGTGGTGCTGGCCAAACCCCAGCCTGCAAGCCCAGACAGCCAGGGCCAGAGGTTCCTGGGGAGGCAGCAGGGTTGCAAACATGCATGGTCTTGGTCATGTACCCTGGGCAAGCTCATCTGGCTGCCCGCTGCTTGCACACTGTTCCAAATCCCACTTCCTCTGACGCTCTTTCAGTATTAGCACACCAGGTCATATGGCTGATGGGTGCAGGGACGGGGAAGTCTCACCAGAACCTTCAGCCTGGTGTGCATCTGGCTGGGCCCCCACTCCCTTTCTGTCTCTCCTGGCCCCTGTTCCATTCTTTTCTCTGTTTTTTATTCCCCTAAAATGGCTTGGCAAAGCCATACCTCCAAACCCACAGTTTACACTGCCTTCGAGTGGATTTACATTCTGTGCATTCAAACCTCAGTTTACTTTGTGCTAACCTCCCTGTGCAGGCAATCCCCACGTAACTGACTTGCCCACTTGAATTTGGGTAAGTACGTGGTTCCCAGCTGGTCCATTGTTCTGCTGCTAAATATTGCTCGGTTATCCTAACAGTGCCAGGCCTGATTTGTATCCGTGGCTTCTGCAAGGCAAGCTGTGGAATGCAAATTATTCTGGTGTGTTTGCAGGCCTGTGCTGAGGAGGAGATCCCTGGAGCCTGATCCTTCTGTTTCCCAGTGACTCATTGTTGTTATGTAGGTTGTGTTGCCCCACCACTTTGAGGTATATTGCTGGGGTTTTGCAGGTCACTCTTCTTTTGTGCAAGATCCCAGGATCACAAAAATTGTGTGCATATCTAGCAGGGGATTGGCATTCCAGCGGTGATCACACACCACTTGTATGCAAACCTTTCTTCCAAAATCTCATCCAAAATCTATCTCCAGGCAAAGGTGGTGTCTCCTCAAGCACTTCACAGTGCTCAAGTGCTTGGAGAAGGAACTCTGACTGCAGACAGCACTGTTAGCATAGCAAAGTCTAATGTAAGGCAGGCTGCTTTCCACAGGCTCTTTTATCTCAGGTGAGCAATATAATTTTTTGCTACCACTTAATAACCTCAACAACGAAGAAGTAAGGGAATCATTTGGTAATTATATGTTCATTTGATGGAGTGCACATATGTGGCTGCAAATGCTTCCTAATTTTAATAACTCTTGAAGGTACATTCCAGTCATTCTGGTTCGATGCTGAACAAAAGAGGCAATTTTATCAGCTGCCCAAGTCAGAGTTCTGGGGGCTTTCTTACACAGAGCAAGGCAAGAATAGGTTAAAAAATCTTCCACACACACACTTGCTCCCTCCCAAACAGCCAGCTATCCCTGCACTCAGAGGCAGGCTGGGTGGATTAGCTGCTGTGCCAGGAAAGAATGATGATCCTGCTCAGCACTAACTCCCCCTGTGGGGAGGGATGACCCAGAAGGGAGCTGGGAGGCTGGTGAGAGGAGGCACTTCTGCCTTATGTGTGAATTAAACTGTGATTACTGGATAGATCTAGGGCATCAGCACGGAGCTCAGCCCTGCCTATGGAGTCTCACAGATTAAAGGACTGTCTGGATGCAGGGATCTGAGCACTTGTGGCGACCTCATCCTTGCTTTGAGTTTGCTCCTGGGCTAATGCACGCTGCCGCATTGACACCACGGCACTGACATCCAGGCCACCTTTGGTTTTCACAAGGAAACTCGCCTCCAAGTTACCTCCGTTAGCCCATGCTCCATTCGACCTGCCCTCCGTACCTGCTGCATGGGGCACGCTGTCTGTGCTCTTCTGGAGATCCAGATCAGGTGGTTTAGGCAATCGCAGCATCATGCAGGCCAGGACCTGACCGTGGATACCTTTGTTTGCATTCAGAGCTAGTTTTAAAAATGCTGGCAATAAGCAACTAAATGCCCACTTCAGCAAAGCCAAGACTCATCTCGAATACGTGCTCTCTCTTCTGCTTTCTGTATTTTTGTACTCTGACAGTGGTTTCTGACTGACTTCCAGCAAGGCAGTGGTCAACCTGAATAGTATTTGTCACCTCCTATCAGCTAAATATAATTTGGATTTTATTTACCTCATAGGATTTCTTTAACAAGCTCTCTGATGTGACTTCTTCCTGGAAAAAAAAATTCCACACGTTGCTGTCCTTACGCAAAATAAATAAAATCTTTTTGTGTTCTTGCCACATTTAGGTCTATATATATCCCTGGTACACAGAGGAGATATCAGCTTAGGCTTAGGCATGCTGAGGGTAAATAAATGAATTTACAGTAAAGCCTGGTTATTGTTTTTAAAGACCTACTGAAAGGAGAAGACTGTTCTTAATTTTCTCTCGTAATCTCATTTCAAGATGCGCAGCTTCCAAAGGTCTGTCAGAGTGGGCCTGGGCTGTTATCTGCGCTCTCCAGTTGGAAACCTGGAGGACGCTGTGGTGCTGGCTGCGGCCACCAGCCGAAGCCCTCTCCACCGCGGGACAAGATCCTGAGGGCTGCAGCCCGGTGAAAAGAGCTGTTAATCCTGTGCTGTTTGCTTTGCACACCACACCCCTGCTTATTGCCCGCAATCTAAATTACAGAGGCGGCCAAACTTGCTTCCTGTTAGGAACAATAGCCCTGGCTGACACATCGCATCGTAATGCGGGGGAATGGCCGGGTGGGTGTTAGGGGCAGAGGGGTCCTGGCTCCACAGCAGGCTGGGGCAACACGTAGGGGCTGCTCCTGGTGGTCTGCTGTGATGAGGAGTTACTTTAAGGGTGTTTGTTAATCAAGGGAAACCTATCTGGGAACGTGGGGAAAGCTTCCTGTACAGGATCGTCAAAGGTTTATGAATTTAGTGAGAATTTCTGTAGGGAAGCTAGCAAGTATCTGGCTGTCTTAAAATCTGAGCCATGCTTCTCTCTGTACAAAGAAGGATATCATTTTATTGCAGGAAATATTTTCGTTAGGCAACTTTCATCTGAAGAATTGTACGTGGGGATATTAGACCTAATTTCCTCTGTTTCTTTTGCCTCTTCTAGGAAATGCATGTAACAGAGCTGATGTTCCTCGTGTCTAAAGCACGACAGGACAGCGGGGAAGAGTTGTACCGGGCAGGAGAGTTGGTCCCTCTGCAAACAGGGGATTTACAGAAAATGTCCCAGGTACTTCTCAGGTGCTGCGCTGAATCACAGCCATAATGTCACGGAGGACTTGGGTAACATACCCAGCTCTTCGTGTGTGAACATTTTTGTGCTCGCGGTATCTTGTTCACAAAGGCCAGTACAGGTTGGGCGTGAGCAGGATTGCTGTCCTTTGAACACCTGGCCACCAGTGCCAAGTTATCTGTTTGTTTTTTTCTGATATATCAGGACACGTCTAGTGAATGTAAAGAAAATCCTTCAGTTTCCCACAGTCTGAGGATGTGTAGCACATGTGAAACAGGAATCACCTTTATCTTCTTTGAAATGAAGAATGTCACCATCTCACACACAGGGCCCGGTCACCATTGCTGCCCGGTGTTTACTCTGGTGAGGTGCCACCGAGGTCGGCTGGTTTTGCTGCAGCTGAGCTGGCCGAGTACCACAGCAAAGGGGCAGTGAGTCAGGCCCACGATTGTTTAAGTGCAGGAAAACAAGCTGTATGTGCAATGTGATCTGGGCACCGGAGCTGGAAAATCCGTAGGAGCCCTTTTGCTGTCAGTTGGAGGAGACTTATGTTATGAAAGTGTTCCTGGGCCATTATCGAGGCTTATTTTTCAGGGGATGCTGGCATGTTGGGAAACTGTGCTTATTTCGATTTTAATGTTCTTTTGTTCTGCACTCTGACTCAGAATAATACCTTTCCCCTACGAGCCAGAATTACAGCTGGAACCAGGTTACAGGTTCAACATTAATCCAGTATTCCAGAGATCTGCCTCCCTGATAGGGGTTAGAAGTAATTTTTTTCTATTTCTGTGCACAATTTCCAAGGGAATCCTGGGCATACCTTGGGAAGGTTCTCTCCCTGCTTTTGTTCTTGCTTTGGGATCAGATGACATCTGGCTTCATTGCTTTGTCAGCCTTTAGGTAATTTACTCTTTCTCTCTCTCATCTAGCATGATCTATACGATCCTCCCCTGAGACATTTTAATGTCTGGAATGAACTCCCCCTTCTTCTCTGGTGAACACTGAGGCAGATGATTAACTGCACCTAAATCTACCCTTTTTTCTCTGTAAATTATCCCTTAACTGTCTCCTCCTTCCTTTCCTTGGTTTTCACTGACAACCTCATGAAACGTCTGACTCCTTGGTTTTTCTAGGAAAAAAAATTTAAACAAAACCACATTCAGGCACACAGACGCACACACACACAAGACGAACAATGAGCATTCACAGACAACCAACAGCATGCTCACAGAGACATGCTTATATAGAGATACAATGACGTAAATCAACACCAGCAGCATTTATTAAATTACCCAGATATATACACAGAGGCACAGGCAGATGGGGTAAGGCTGCATTTTTACTGGTGGATGAATGCAAACATCACTTCAGTGCCCACAGGAGAGTATTTTGGAAAGCAGTGGCAGCACCACATATTAAAGGTGATATCTCTTTATTCGCTCTTGTGGGCTAATTGGCTTATCCTAAGACATGGCAACCACAGCTGCATAGCAAGTGTGAACCCATAGGGTTGCATAATCAGTGTGAAAACAGGGCAGCAGTCTTTCCTGAAATCCTCCCCTCTTCGCAGGCAATGACTGATTCCAGAGACTGCATCCCTAAACTTCCTCCTTTGACTGCTCTGGCCAGCCTATGTCTCTCCTTTTTTCTTTCTCAAAAACGATGAAAGGAATCTAACAAGCCTCCCAGGATTTCCGTAACTCTCATTTGGAGATTCATTTACAGGTGCTCACATCCACCAACAGAAAGCTAGTTCTTTGACCTTAAAATGGCTCCCTTCCCAGCTGCTTTGTATCCTTTGTGCTTTAGGGAAGGGGGTTGCTGTAGTCCCTATGTACAATCATGGCAGGAATTATTCCCAGAACACAGCTACACAGCTCCAGATGTATTAAATAGGCTTCTTCCTGAATGCCCATTGTCCTCAGAGCATGGGGCATTAGNGCTCTCTAGCTGAACTTTTTTCCTGGCCTAAGTGCATTGTTTCATTAAAAAATGCTGCTAAGCTAGCTGTAATCTCCTCAGATGTCCTTGAACAATAGTCTCTATATCTTTAGCATGCATATACTGAGTTATCATTTATATTGTGTGATGCCTCTCCACGCTTTCTGTTAAACCAACCCCATGATCCCTACTTGCACCGTTCTACACAGCACGTATCCTGCTAACTTCACCCAACATTTTCTCTAGTTCTTGTTTCACAGTTAAAATTTGGATAGTGCTTAGAACTGCTCTGATCTTTGCTTTTGACGGCAGAACCAACAAGAGGCCAGACCCATGCCGCCTCCCCTCACAAACAAGAACTGGTGCACACAATGCCTGTTTCCTCTGGTGTTGAGGAGAACCCAGCCCAGCTCTGTGCCGCGCAGTTACGTGGACGAACTAACCTGTGCAGCTCCTCCCTTTCCTCCTATCACCCATGTGGATGTGATAAACAAATGTGAATTGATACCTATGTTGGTGCAACCTGCTGATGGGGTTAACCGATCTGCAAGTTGTTTTTTGTTACAGCTGTACCATCCATAGTGCTCCCAAGGCCTTACTAAAGCCTTCAAGAGCTAGGTAGGTAATTCTTTCCTAGAATGTTGTCTTCTGCATTTGTGTCTTAAAACTTGCTGTAGCATTAAGGAAAAGCTCAAACAAGATGTATGCTTTTTAGCCTATCTTTTTTTGTATGTTATTAAAACAAACAAACAAACAAACAAACAAACAAACAGCCTTATACACTGGAAGCCAGGTTGACAGGTTATAGAAAATACCTCCCTTCTGCAACAGAGTGGTTTCTCAGAAACTCTGATTTCTGTGGTCAGCTTTGGACACTACCAAATCTATATCCATGATTTTTCTTTTTTAAGCTCTCTCTCTTCCTTTCCCCCCCGCCCAGTTACGAGGTCTGATTCATTTCTTCTAGGGATATAGTACAGTCTGTCCATGTGGGTGAAATCTACCATTATTGACCATCTGTTCTGTTCATATCATTCTCTGGATTTGTCATCATCTTGCTCTGTTTCATGTCAGCTGGGGACTGACCTAAGCAAATCACTGTGATTTTCTTATTTTCCATTAGATTATGAAGACTACAAGGACATATTCTTTCAAGAAACCAGCTATGCTTAGCTGGTAAAAACTGAAAGGTGTGTAATTACCAACACATGCCCAAACAGCCAATTTCTTTAGTTGTATCTGGGAATCTGTAAATCATGAAAGACAGAAGTATGTTAAATTGATGTTTCTTTCTGCCCTTTGTATTTGTTTTCTTAGACATCTTAGGCCAAGGCCTGCCTTTAGGTATATTTTCAAGGTGCTCGGCACAAGAAAGCCACAAACGCTGGATGATGTGCACTGCTGTTGGGTGAGAGTTTATGCAGAACCCTGTTCTACCAATGTAATGTTAGGAAAGGACTGAGGACCAGTGGGAGATTTTCAGCTGCCTTTTGGGTAACATCATGTTGAAACGATTGGAACACACAATTTAATAATAAAAATATAATAAAAAGAATAATTAAGGGTGATATTTAATCTTCTCTTTCTTCCTCAGTGACACCTCTTCACCAGAGAATCTGTGGTTACTAATCCTAACGCTTCCATTCTTCACTTGACACTTCCATTCTGCCTTTTTTTTGTTTTCACTGGTCTTTTGAAAACATCCAAGTCTTTCAGCATTTCTTCCACTTCTAATTTCACTTCCCCAGTGTGTTGGTTCAGTGACTAAAGATGCACTTCCCTAATCTGTGGACTGCCTTTTTCTTTCTTAGTTGTTCTTCCTCCGTTTTGGGGAAACTTCACCTTACTGTGACATGCTGACAGCTCTCCACCATATCACGTTTCCCTTTGACTCTTAATGCTTATTTGTGTTACGGTGATGTTTTATGAGTGTTAAGACCTAACAGAGCATTTTGCACTGATGAGCGCTCACAGCTTGGACTGGCTGGTAGGATGTGACCTATTGATAGGAGAGGAAGCATTAGCTGGAGGTGGGAAGATGAGGTAACAATAATGCAGGCAGTTTAACGGAAATGGTGACTTCTCACATAGTCCTGCCAAATGAACGTTTATTACATGCATCTTAAGGAAGAATGAGGCAGCAGCCTGATGAATGTTGTTGGGAGCTTTTCTTTTTCCATGCCTGGACGTGTGGGTGCCCCTGGAACAAGGTGGAAGCTCATGAGGAAGAAGTTTACCACTTAGGGCTGCTGTCATTTAGAAAGGTGGATGTAGGGGAACGATGGCTGGTACCTTAGCTGCACTGTCTGACTGGGTGCAGCAAAGCAGAGAAGAAATGTCAGGCTCTTCCCCCTTTCTTTGCACCTTCTGCTGATTTCCTTCCTATCTACTCATCAGTTTATTTTAGTTGCCTCTTTGTTTCTGTTTGTCCCAGACTTAGACTTGAGATTATAGACTTGAGACTTCCTCTTTCCACTTAAACAAATTCCTTCACCACAGCAAGTCTGCTAATGCTGGTTCTGTTCAGACACTTTTCACCTCCGTTGTATAGTGCTCCATCCTGCTAATACCAGATCAGGTAAAAGTCAGACTGGAGTACTGTTCAGATCAGCAGATGGCAGGCTCCTTCTAGCAATTGATACCACCAGCTTCATCCCACATACCCCTGTATCAGAACATCTGATGATGACAGGCAGAAAAGAAGTAATGATTTCTGCATCATGCACTCAAAAGTGTGCATTGTGTCAGCGAGGAATCAAAGATGCATTTGTTACCAAAGTCTCCGTGGTGTGCAGTTAGACCGTAGTGTGATGTGCATCTGCTGGGAAAACAGCAACTGAGTAAACTTGAGAGGAGTAGAAATCTGAGGGTCAGAGATGTCACCTTGGGGTAATTTCCCTCTTAAGACTTCACCTGTGGAGGGGTCCCCCAAAATTAGTGTTAGGCTCAGAAGAAGCAGGCTATGAGAAATTTGGGGAAATGCAAGAGATGCTTGCAAATGCAATCTTACTTTTATGCGTCTGCGGTCAGTGGTGCCCCAATCAAGCCCATCCTTCCCTTAGGGGCAACTAAGAACCGCTCCCTGCAGAATGGGTGAATGGGTTTCTTTCATCTTTATCTAGATAGATTTTAAATGTCCATCACTCCTTTTGGGAAACAATTTTGTTTCTCTGCTGTATTTTCCTAACACTATGGTGATTAACTTAAACTTCAAATGCAAGACTTTTAGTGTTATTGATACGGCATCTCTTTCATGTTTTATGTTTGCTTGAATGTGTTGTATTCCCCAGTTTCACTGAAGAATGGTTTTAAAGTATTTTTAACAATACAGCATTGTTATGAAAATGAGCTGACTACTGAGTCTGATAGCAGGAATTTGCTCTGAGTCAACAATGGCAATTTACAAGCATTGACTAAGGAATTCCATAATCCACACAGCACCTCTGTGAATAAGGGAAGAAAGCTCCATTATCTCTAATATGCATCAAGGGTTCAAATATGAGAGGGACAGCTGCTCTGTAAGAGTCTAAGCGGATACTGAATACAAGTTGGGAATTCCTGGTACTTGCTTCTCCGCTTTCCCTTTGAAAGCGTACTACAAATCTAGATAATCCTATTTGGGGAGAGTGCTCTCTCCCGTTAAGTGCATCTCATGTTAAGACATCTCAATATTTATATCTGGTCCTTGCCACAATTCCTCCTTGACTCCCCTCATTTAGCTTGTCAAACAATGCCACTGCATGGATTTACTCTCATATAAGGTGCCTTTAGGCAACAGTTTTTTCTCTGGGTATGTTTTGGCATCTCTAGTGTTTTCTCATGGGTTTTCCAAGCCCCCCGCTGCTGTACAACCTGTGTTGTTGGCACTGAGCAGCACTCACAAATTGCCCATCTTCTTTTCCTTCAGAATGTCACGTTGTCTTTGTTCTCACACAATGGTGTATTTGCTCATAAAAATTAGGTTCCTGGGAGAAACCCAAAAAAACAGTGACCCCCAAACTTCACTTTGCAATACTGCCATGCATGTGTACCTCAGATGTCCATCAGGCAGCATGGAGCCAGAAGAGGAAGTTGGAAAACAAAGCTGGGAAGGCAAGCCATCCAGCTTCTGCCTGGTATAAATTATATGGGATATAATCTGCTCAGACTTGGGTCACATACCGACCATTTGCGGCAGGTTGGATGGCTAAACTGCATTTCAGCAAGCAGCATGTTTTAATTCCACTTGTCCAGACAGGGCTTTTGGTTGCCCCGTTCTGGCAGGTAATGTGAGATTTCGTACCTTAATCTTATCATTCTGTGCTGAATTTCCTTCAGAACACCGGCAGCCTGAGAGGGTGGATGCAGTGAGCTGAGAACACATAGCACTGCTGAGGATTTGGAGCTCTGTCCTTGGCTTGCTAGCAGTGGTGCAGCCTGATGCGCTGTGCTTTTGCAATATCTCAGTGGATTTCAACTTTCAAACCGCAGATTTGCAGCAGGGGTTTGGATCCCATCAGGTAACTCATGGGTTGGCTGCTATAGACCACCCTTGCTTTTGTTTTTGTTACCTTCTGAACATGAACATGAGTTGAAAACATCTGCTCTAACATGCCAGGAAATTGACTTAAAAACACCAGACTCTTTACATATTGTTCTCCCGTTGGCAGACAGCTGTCAGAGATGACAGTTCTGGTAGATTTATAGCAGTGGTTTGAGCAGATGGCTAGTTTGCACAAACCTTCACCAAAAGAGTCACATTGGTTGCAGTTCTGGCTGATGGAAGTGTTGTTGTAGGTGCGTGTGTGCGAATGGTCCTACCATCGACACCACTGTTATGTGCACCAGAACAGCGCAGTGGGTCAAACAAGAAGAGGTCTCCCTTGTACCAGGCATCCTAGGAAGTAGACACAGACAGTTCCTGCAGTAATAATCTTACAGCTGATCAAAGCTGCCCTTTCAAAAATTAGTTTGGAAGTCTTTTTTCTATTATTTTTAATTTTTTTTTTAATTGAAGATCCACACATATTTACAGGTATGAGTAGATCTGATTTGATTGGTGCAAAAGCGTGTGTCATTCACCCCTCGCAGTATACGACATACAGAGCTCTGTGGGAACTGCTTGTAATGTTGAGTGCATAACAACTCGTTGGCTGGTTTAAGTTCAGGAGGTTAATTACCAGGGTTTTTAGATCCTGACAAATTGAACCTCTATAAAAGAGATTTTTGTCTTCCTGTTGGTTGTATCATTCCTGTCATTAAATGAGCGTCTTTCTGCTAACCTTAGCCAAATTGTGTAATTCTGTGCATGGTTCTATAAACTGGCACTTGGGAGTGCTCTGGTGACTTCCTAGCTTTTTCTAAAGAATTTTGATGCTAACATTCAACAAAAGGATCCATAGAGTTTGCTAGTAATTGATCGGTCACAAAATCCTTCCCTGCTGAAAGTGTTTAACCAGCAATTCTGCTGTCAAATGCAAGCCTCTTTCAACACAATAGCTTTACAACAGCACGCGTGATGGACACGCTCACGGGAATTGTGCTGCATGCAGGCAGGAGCTGCCTCTGACTGCCTGCTTTTGAAGGCTTTATGGCAAGAGCTCCAGGCCCTTCCAGTCGCAGCTCGCCTCTGCAGCTGGTAATTGTGTGACTCCCGATGCGAACGTGAGTTTCAGATGGGAATTTTCTCCTGGGCGGGCTCATGACTGCGCTGTAACTGCTGGCACCTTCCTCAGCTCCGTGACCTCCCTTCGAGAGCTACGGCACCGGGAGCTGCTGCCAGAAGCCCGGCGGCAGGTACACGCCGTGCAACCGTCACAGAGCAGACCTGGCCTTCCCAGGCCAACTTTTAAGCACAAAGGTTTAGACCTTCTCCAAACGTTTTGCTAGCATCAAGTGTAAATGTGAAAGTGTAGCCCTGTAAATTCTTCCTGAGCTCTTGACCTCAGCAATACCCAGCACGCTGCGTTCCGCAGTCTAATAACACGTGGATGTATTATACGAAACGTGAATTTATTGGTCCCAGCATGGCGGTTCAAATCAGGAAACTGGAAACAAGATCTGAGTTCTATGACTACCTTGGCTTTTAGATCGCTGAGGAAAAAAAAAAAAAAAAGAAACACACGCAGCATTACTGAGCCCTTAAGCTGTTCAGAAGTCTTAGAAAGCAGTTCAACTTGTACATGTATGCATTTTTTGGGAAACAACTGCTGTGATCTCGGGCTCCCCGAAGACACCCAGCCGCCTGCTGAGCCCCGCCGACCCCGGCGTCACCTCGACCCGCAGCACGGGGCACG
>VXAV01008679.1:30176-111037 GCA_013399715.1 Alectura lathami | reverse complement strand
TTTTTTCTTTATTGATTTACATGTAGATGCCTCATTTTTCTCAATGGCTTCCTTCTGGCCTTCCTATAGGACACTCATGATATACGAATGTGGATTGGCTTTTGTGTGGATTCCCATTGAGGGTGTATTTAGATGGGTTCCATCCAGTGCATGGAGACTGGATTTTTTCATGCTTTGCTCTGCAGGCATGCAGCACATGTAAATATCCATCCCTCCTGCATCGCCCTGCAAGTACACATCCCTCCTGCATCGCCCTGCAAATAAATGTCCCTCCTGCATTGCTGTGCAAGTGCGTGTCTCTCCTGCATCACCCTGCACATACACATCCCTCCTGCACCTCCGTGCCGGGTGCCGGAGCGGGCTGCACGCGCTGTTCCTGCAGGTAGGCCAGCTGCCCGTTCTCACGGCGCTGCTCGTGCCACACTGACTCTTTCCACCGTGCTGCCAAGGGTGTTTCGGAGGGAATGCTGTTCCTTCTTTGGTAGAACTGCTGTGCGAAGGGAGAAGGAAGCCTCGGGCGAGCATTGCTGGAGGAAGGCCCCAAAGGACACGAGCATGAGTGGTTTTTGCAGTTCTTCGTTTTATGGAGATGCCATCAGTGTGAGAGGAAGTTGGATATGGTGGGGACGAGGCGTTTTCCCGGCAGTATCCCCAGCTGATTGTTTCTGAGCAGAGCACACCAGCAGAGAGGCGTGATTGTGCTTCAGACATGAATCTCTGCAGTGTGGCAATACTTAGGCATGAAGTTGTGTTCATGCAGGAGACGCCAAACTCTGCTCTTGGCAGAGCTGTCACCCCAGAAATTGTCCCTGAGAAATTTCTCAAGTCCTGCAGGGTGGTGCCTTAATTAATGCGATGTCATCCCTAATTATTTTAGGCGTATAAGCAGCAAGTGGATACCAAACCATTGTGTGCACCATTGCAGGCTCCATTTTGTTGAGCAGAGCTCTTGGTGCTTGGTCTTGCGCCTTATCAATTTTTTTTCCAGTGCTAACTCGCCAAGTAAATACTGTTGTTCACAGAAATATCCCTGCTTCATGATTTGAAATGCTGTCTTTGTTTTCCAGGCTGTAAATGGGGGACTAGGGCACGATTTGTGTTCACTTGTTGCCTGAGTGTGTGCATGGGTGTGCTCAGCAGGTACCTCTTGGCTCCGTGATATCTAGATTTTCCTCGTTTTTGGAGGTGAAAAGATGTGACTTAAACAAATGATGCGGTCCCCCCTGTGGAAGTAGGGGACAGGCATAAGGCCAAAACCTCCCAAAGCTGTAGCGAGACATTTGGATGCAACTCATTTGGTTTTCAAGGGCTGTAGAACAGTATCCATACGTTCCATCGACAGTGAGCACTGGGAGCACTCAGCAGCTCTGATAACAAGGTCATTTTTACACATAGGGCTTTCCACAGCCGGGGTGCTTTGTGAGCAGCTGCTAATTAATCTTCACATCATCTCTCTGCAAATCCTCTGGCATGACGAGTTTTACTGCATTCTATATAACATGAATAAAATTGAGCAGGAAAATAACATCACTTTGTTTTGCATTTGAAAGCAAAAGTTGTAATGACAGCTAAGTCCAGATCTGGGAAATTATGTCCATGAGTACAGTGGATGGATGATTTGGTGATTCCAGGCATTTTCTGTCCTTTTTAATGTCACTTGAAGCCTGTATTTGAACTGAAGTCTTCTCCACGCAAGCTCTTACATGTCAATGCCTGGGCTGCAAAGCAGAAGCCAGCATTATTTTGAGTATGGGTTATTCATTGCAGCTTTTTCCACTGGTAGACATGGTGTGTGCCCACATCTAAATATGAATAATGAGACCCTACCTACAGTGTTTTGCTTTTTTTTTTTCCCAGGAGGTGACTACTTCCTGTGTTTGGTTCGGCAGCTACATGTTGCCCCTGACAAAATAGCTTTCCGTAGAGGAAGCACCATGCACGCTGCAGTGGAGCAAGTGTTCGGGCCATCATATTTTAGCAAAATTTAGGGAGGAAAAAGTAATTTTCTTTACAAATTTTTTTTTTTTTTTTTTTTTTTCCCCTGACTTTATCACAAGTGGCTTTCAGTTAAATAAGCCTGTGCTCATCAGTGAAGAATATTAACAGTTGTTTTTGGAATTGGTGTAGGGCTCAGTTAACAAATGGAAACAAATCAAACCTGAGTTCCATCCTGTAGGTGTTGGTACTTTATCTGATATACATTGTTTCCTTCATGTTTCTCATTTTTCAAAGAACTGGATACTTCAGAACAGTCCAGTTTCACCCCTAGACTTGCACATTGACCAGGCTTTCATTCTGGTGCTGGTTAAGGGTATTAGTGCAAGTAAACACAAATCTGCATTGCCTTTTTTTTTTTTTTTTAATTTAAATGCCAAAGTCCTAGTAGGAAATTTTGATACTTACAAACCTTGTTTGGCAGAAAACAGCTTGCTTGGGGTTGAATCTGACTTTCATCCCCATGGGAGGAATAATGTTTATTTTATAAAGATTTACCAAACCCAATCGTAGAATCATAGCAGAGGCATCACCCTTGCTAGTTTATTTATTTTTTTTCTACAAAGGTCTGTCCTTGCACAGCTTGAAGGGCAGTGATGATAAAAACAAAGGAATAAAATGCAATTTAATATTCCTTTTGTGTTTTGTTTGTTTGTTTGTTTGTTTTGTTTTGGGTGAAGAATAGTCTATTGCTATCTTCAGCAGAAAGGGTGAAATTTAATCTTCAGTAGTTTGAAAGTGGCAGGTGAAACTGGACTTCTGATATCCTTCTGTCTTGTTCCTTTCATGCCTCTGCTCTGCTTTTCTCTTCCATTCTTCCTCGTGCCCCAGCCAGGGGCAGATGTTAAGGACAGCGGGTTTTAAGGTATGGGATTACCAGAAGGACTTATGGTATGAATGTATGTGCAGCAGATGAAGGAGGAATAAATAAGCGATTCATTTTTGCTGGCCAGGGATGACCTCTCTAATTCCCATCTGGGAAAATAAGACATAATTGAAACCATGAAGTTACTCGTTAATATCCCTCAAGGAGGTGGAAAGTTTGGCTTTTCATGCCCATTTTGCATTTCAGGGTTTCCCCATGACAGGTAAGTTCAATGTAATGCCATGTTACATTCAAGGCTGGTGACAATCCTGAAAAGATCTGAGTGCCTTTTAGACTTTTTTTCAGGGCTGAGATGATATATGAGGACAATAGTTTATTGACAAGGTAGCTAATGGGAAATGTACTTGACATAAGAATGTAAGTGAGTTAGGGAACTGCATTTAATGTTTTGTTCTAGAGAAAAGAACATACAAAATTAATATTGAATGAGGCAGGGCAGGATGATCTGTTTCAAATAGGAGAAGTGGGGTAGAAAATTATCTTCTAATTGTTTTTTAAAATTCTAACAGTTTTGCTACTGCATGTGTTTCAGCGTGCTATTACATGTCTTTCCTTCCTTCTTGATGTAAAGATAGAGCAAAAATTCCTATCAAGCCAGACTCATTGTTTACTTTAGCACAGATTCCCATTAGTTAGAAAAACACACTTTTAAAAATTGAATTTCCCTTGAAAAACAATTAGCTCAAGTGGGAAGTATTATGCAGAACTCTGAAGTTTCAAAACAATCTTCTAAGGAGATTTTTTTTTTTTTTTTTTTTAAAGCTTTCCTGGAAAAGGAATATTGTACTGTTATCCAAATTGAAAATAGAATGATAATAAATTAGCTAGAGCAGTAATACAAAAAAGTAAACAGTCTGTTCGGTATACCAAGTGCTGACCTCAAGTTTTGAGCTGTTGATGGGACTCTACGAATGTGAGTTAAAACCAGCTTGATGAACCCGTCATCATCATGCATATGAACAAATATCGATACATAAATAAAAAAGCAACCTTAAATGTTGTTTTGCTATCCATTGTAAGAGTGGAATGCTAAATTAGTAATTTAAGATAATATTTATCATTGGTTTGTACTGCAGCTGGTTGTTTCCGTTTGACAAGAAGCGGTACCTGTCAGTTTTGGGTGTACATGTTTTTACCTGTTGAGATTCATCGCGTTGCCATCTATCAGTTATTTTCTTTGGGCACCAGAAGAAGCATTGAATCTTGTCATTTGCATACAACCCATGATAACTTACCGTTCTCTGCAAATTGAAGACAAATTGCTGCATGTTATCTGTGCTGTTGAAAGTGAGAATCTGTTTCTGTGGTAAAGACAGGCATGTGTCCACATTACCAAAACCCATTTTTTTTCCCAGAAAATTTGGTGATTTAATTGAATATTACTGTGTTGTGATGAACTTGCTTTACTGCTACCTTAGTCTGTAGCTAGGCATAAGAAAACCTAAGACGGTATTTCTTCAAAGTTGTTTAATGCCTATCAAACATACCTGTGAATATATAGTTCCTACAGCGGTTAAAAAGCATATTTATAAGTCAGTAGTGTTAAGGTACGTGTTTATATGTCACAGAGCTTATATAAAATATGCAAACAGAAGCTATATTCATTGATAGAGTGAGAGCTCTTGAGGCTATTAGTGTTAACACCCAGCCAGTAAATTTTACATGTTTAGGAGCATAAATAGGATACTCAGAAATACTTCTGCTTCGCTTTTCTTTCTGGCTGGAGAGTAAAGACGCGGTGCTTGGCATGGCGCAGTGTAATGGTGCCCTGGAGGAGCTGCCTCTGGTACTCGTTGGGGACCTCATCCTGCGTCTGCGGGCACCAGGGGAGCTCAGCATCCCTTGCAGGGTTGGCCCTTTGTGGGGCTGTGAGATCAGCTTTGTTTTGTGCTGGCTGGTGGTGGTGACAGCCTGCTGGGTTAGCAGAGCCAGGGAACAGTTCTTCTAGGAAGGGATGTGCAAAGCACAGAGAGGATGTGCAGATTTTCAGAGGTAAAAGGCTCGGCCGAGAGCCTGATCTGCATCAGCATTCCAGGTTGCAGGCTCAGGTCTGTGTTGTTACCTAGAGTGGGAAAACAGAGGCTGAAGCCTTGGTCCCCACCAAAATCGTTGGTGGAACTATGTACACTGAGGGAGGCTTTTGGAGGAAAAAGATGGCAGGCTTAGTACGCAGAGAGGAGTGATTATTGGAGCTGTTTAATTTATCGCATATCATTTGTTTATACATTTGGATTTCCAAAATAACAGGTGAGTTTTTACATGATACAATAAAATGGCTTCTCTCATTTCCCTGTGTCTTCTGTGTTAGTAAGCATAACTGGATGGATAGGGTTTGCTGAACTCCCCACATAGGATGTATGAAAGACGAGATCTACCTCAAATAGTTGAAGCATTTTGGATTCTGTAGAAGTAATTAGATTGTGGGTTGTAGGGGTAGGTTGTGGCTTGTTTGTTAGTGTTTTGAGCATTGCTAGTTGTGTCAGTTTTGTTCTGTGCCTGCATGTGTTTATAGGGATGTGTGCTTATTTCCATAAACAGTTGCAGGTTGGAAGATGATTGATACCTTAGTGTGTATAATCCATACAGAGTATTTGTGTACATATTTGCCCTCAATAAAATAACCTTTCCTCAGGGTCATTTTGAGAAAAGCAGTGGGAACTGGGTTGGTGAACACTTTCTCCATTTGAACTTTTTGCACATTTGTTGTCTTCTTTTAACTGGACTGGGGAACTAATCTATTTCAGTGCATAGTTCCACCAAACTGTTGAGGAAGAAGAGAGAGGGAAACATGGCGGGCTGGAATTGCTGCCAAAAACAATGTATTATTAAATCATTGCGTAAAATTTTCCTGTTTTGCACAATATTTAAGAATGCAGGGGCAATACCAGGAAAGGGAAAAGACAATTGAAAAGCATACATTATAACCGAGCACGTCAATGGTGAGTGAAGTTTTAGCTCTTGTGGTTGCAGAGAAAAACATGAAGTCAGAACCAGATGCTAACCTAAAAGGCCTTCATGGGCTTAAAAAATAGGAGAATTTAAAAATACTCCCCACGTTTTTGAGGAGGGGGTCCTGTTTCATGGCTTGTGGACACCCAAAGTTACCGGTGCTGGCACTTCCAGTGCTTACTGTCATTTACTGACTTTGCCCTTGGGCTGCCCATGACTGATGGGACAGAGCCAGAGGGTGGGAAATGCAAAAACAAGTGAGATGCCAGCCAGCAGACCAAGATTCTTGGTAAAGGCTATTTCCTTCTCTTTCAGTGTGAGATTTCAGTATGTTTCTAAATAATTTGAAGTTTTTTTTTTTTTTTTTTGAGAACCTTGGGAAAAAAATAGCATCTATTTTTCTGGATTTAAGTGTGTCTGCTAGGTGTATGCCTGTTACTACTTGAGCTTAAGAAGCTCGTCAAATTGCAGTGACTCAGATCTGAACTGGAAGTACGCTCGGTCACGTACATTCTTGTCTTGCTCCGTTGACTTTGGTGGGGTAATGTGAGGAGGGGGATTACCACCCGCTGTCTGTAGTGTCAGTGGCAGGATGTAGTGTCCCGGCAGCTGGAGAGGCTTGGTGATTCCGTGTGTTGCTGTCACGTTGGGCTGGCTGTGAGCTGCCAGGCCAGTGCAGCTCTACAAAATAGAGCTCCAGCTCTTTGGCTGATGGATCTGTAGATGCTGAGCAACGTGTGCTTGGGTGGATGGCTCTTCTGCAGGAGAGAGGCTTGATGGAAATCCCGCCGTGAGACAGAATCGGTATGGATGCTGTTGCTCTTTGACTCATTTAATGCCACCAGCACTATCCTGGTGGGAAGTTAGCAAATTAACTCCCCACTGTGGGAAAAAATGTGGCTGAGGACAAAGAAACTGCACATGAGGGCAGCTCACCACAATCTCATAGCCCTAACAAGGACAGTAGTGAACGTCTCCTTCAAGGTGAAGTGGACCAAGTGGTTCCTCTGGGCCTTCATATCCTGCAAAGCTGGGGAAAAGCATGGAATCAGCTGCGGTAGGGCCATGGTGCAATAAACCTTGCCTGGAGAAAGCTGAGATTAAGCTGAATTTGAGATTTTTTTTTTTTTTTTTGAGAGTACACAATTGTATGCATTTTTCTTAGCTCTGAAGAGAAGAAGCTGTGTCTGCAAGAGATAATAAGAAATAGTTTTTTCTCTTATAAATCAATTATGCTTATTTTCGAAGTGTGTGTGTCTACAAATATGTATGTATATTTTCTGGATCAGATTTCTGGTGATGTCAACCCAAATATAAGGCAAAAAAATTGTAAACAAAAAAATCATCTCATTCTTTGTATATCTATGAGCATATAAATTAGGTAAGTGCATGTGTGGTGTGACAGTTCAGATGATTTTTAAAATAAAACTGTTTTCTGAAACCTCTTGCAGGTATCCATGGTATGTTCCCAACAACACATTTTGAATGATATGGAGCAGAATTTTCTCAGTGTTGAACTTTTGATATTGCTATGTTTTGGAAGGCAAAGTTCCCTTCCTCCCAGTCTGTGTCTGTTCTGGCTATTTGAATATAAGCCATTGGGATCACCAGGTGTCTCGGGTTCCTGTTGTAATGGGGTTCTGTTGTACCACAGAAGTTTCTGTTTGCTACTGCAACACAGTTGGCATGTATTGTGAGCAGGCTATGTTCTTGCATTATCTGTGCAAGCACCTAAAATAAGACTAGAATGACTTTGTTATCCATTTTCAGGCATGGGCATTATTAATAGTAAAGAAGTTGCCCAGTGGAATCCAAATCTTCAATAAAAATACTAAGGCTGTGTATGTTTTTTCCAAATATATGAATGTTTGACCTTGTGTGAACAAAAAAAGTGATTATTTTTGGCCCTTAAAACAATCAGAAAATGCGATTTTTGGATGTAGTGTAATGATTTAATTCTGCAAATCCTTGGATTTTGACTTCAGCATGGTTCCACTCTCTCAAAAGGCTTTATAGCCAGTGTTTTTTTACATGGGAAAACAAAGAGACAAAGGAGCATAGGCCATACTTCTCAGACGTGTCTGCTCCTGTTGGTTCATGCTTAACCCGCAGCTCCTTGGGAGGAGTCCACTTACAGTTCCCCGGTGAGTGTCTTAGGTTGGACACCAGGAATTTGTTGCATATCCTGATAGCATTGACTGAAATGCCTTGATAAGGTTTGTGATAAATCGGGTGGGGTTGGATCAGAAATTGAATAGTCTTTGGCCATCAGGCCACGTTGTCTTTTCTGTTGTTGATAGTTACTCATTTTCTTAATGGTTGTAAATGTCAACAAAAATCAGTTGAAGTCTGGGAGAGTGACACTAGAATGAGGCTCAGTGTTGTGCTTTTCTTACTGCTTTTCAGTCTTCCTGCAAAAAAAAAAAAAAAAAATCTGCTGGGGAGCCAGGAGCAATCAGTTCAAGACTCTTGCCTTCTGCTGCATGCATGCTTTATGCTTTATGTGTTCTCCTAATAGTCTGTTCTGGCAGCCTATGGCTTTGCTTTTGCTTTAGGGGCTGTTAAGGTTGATTTCAGAAGTAAAGAGTAAGTCAGAGAAACCTTGACTGCAGTGAAATTTTCATCATGAGAGTGATCTTGCGAAGTTACTATAGAATCACAGTGTCATGATCTGTTTTTGAAAAAAGATCAGCAGTTTTCCCTCCCCTCTCATGCCTTGTGTTTAATATACTAAGATTCTGAGGTTGAGCTCTTACATTTGGGAAATATTTTGAAGAATACAATTGCAGAGGCATCTCAAAACATCATGTTTTCCTCTACCACACTGTAAGCAGATAGGAAACTGAAAGTAGAAAATTGTATGGCCTCGTACCTACAGGACCTATGTGCCAGGCTCGGATTGTGCAAACCGATGCAATTCTGCAGGCTTTTCCCCTCTAGCTGTGCAGTTATTCCAGTTGGGGATCTGAGCATAGAGTTGTTCCTGGCAGCTTGGAGAGACAGTTCAACAAGGAAAGCTCTCTTTGCCCTGGCTGTTACGATACCGGACTGGGCACTGGGTGTCAGTGACGGAGACCTGTGAGCACCAGGCTGCCTGGCATGCTCCAGCTCCAGGATGCTCCGTCTGCAGTGACGGTGTTGTGCCACCTGAGCAGTTCCTTCAGTGTCCTGGCTCTGAGAGAGAGGGGGAGGAAGAGGCTGGCAGTTTCCTTAAAGACCATCAGCATTTGCTTGTGCAGCGTAGGAGATTTTCATCTGCTTCAATGGGCTCTACTGAATGAGATCCACCCTTGTCCTTGCCATAGGGCTCATTAGCCAAATGTCCATAGTTAGGATACAAACTGACTGTTGATTCTCTGTTGAAGATGTAGCTAGTTCCTTATTTGGGAATAACATAGAACAGGGATATTTATGTGTATGGCTAGGGAAAGAGGGGAAAAAACATCATGTTATAGACAAGGTTCTGTCATTGTTTAAGCCAGAAAAAATCCATGTAATTGTTGTAAACTGCTATCTTTAGTAAAGATGTTATGGTGGCATGGTTATAGGATTGGAAAAGGAGCTCCAGCTCATTTTTTCAGTACAGGAGGAACGATGTTTCTTGACATACTCCTTACAAAAGGGATAGCGGTTCCAGCTGTACAGTAAGGGCTCATAATGGTCTTCCCAGTCCTTTCTGTTATGAAATGCAAGCAGCCAATTTTCCTTCCCAGTGTATGGAGCTGAGGAGCACTGATGAAAGATATGATAAAAGTGCAAATTGTTAGTCATTGCTTTGTTTAGTTTTTCTTTCAGCTCTTCATGGTTATCTCAGATCCATTTTTTTTTTTTTTTTTTTTTTTTTTTTTTGTCGCTGCTATTACGGTGGCTTTTGAGGGAAGCCTTCAGTTTTGTAGCTCAAGAGTAGCCTGAGATCCAGGGTCACAGGAGGGGCTCTTTTTCTTCTGCCAAGGAGCAAGCAGCTTGAGTGGAGCACTGGCACTGAAAATCACATCTATTTTGCAACCAAATAATGTGGATGTTGAAGAAAACATAAAACTTGTGCTGGCACAGAACTTTGTTACTGAAGGTGAAAGTACGGACACAGTCAGCATGTCTCGTCTGACTGAAAACACATTTTCTAAGGTTAGATAATTCATCCTTTATGATTGCTGTGAATGAAACAGGAAATAAAGCTGGAAAAAGCATGAAATGAAATGCAGTGTGCAGGACCAGACATGCACTTTGGTATTAAATATTGACATACCCCTTCTAGGTAACCACTTTGCCTTTGGAACCTGGCATTTGCCTGAAGGCTGTAACGTCTTCTTGTCACACGTTTATGGTGAAAAAGTCACTGGCATTGAGAAATATTCCAAATGGCTTCTTTTCTAACGCTAACTTACGCTTCTTTCAGTGCTACGTCACTGGGTCTCTCAAAATTAATCTGGTCTGATTTATTGCAAGTTATTTCAAATGTCCCCAGTGACTTGCATTGACTAATATACTTTAAATCTGGTGAAATCAAATCTGCCGTGGGAGTTGACCATGTATGAAGCTGCTGCCTCACGGAGATGGAAGACATGGGAAAGTACCAAGCCCTCCCTGGTGCTCACCCAAATGTAGGGCCGTCTTCTGCTGGTTTGAGCCAGAGCTGTTTCTGTGACAGGGCCTAGGGTTTCTGGTTTTAAATGTGGGCTGTGCTGGGATGGAGGCAGTGCTAGGTCTTGTGCATTATCTCTATGAGTGGTACAACTGTGTGGGCCCGAAGTGGGCAGGCAACGCAGGGAAGGGTCAATGCAAAATGTTTAAGCCAAGTGTCTTCAGGTAGGGCTGCGAGCTGTGTGCTCCCGCTGAGGAGAAGTCTCCGAGCTGGTGGCCGAGCTGGTGGCCGCGGCGTGCTGTGACTGGGCCTTGGTGGTGACTCATGCTGCGGGGTTGAAGTCTGTGGCCTAGCTCCTTCCCCTGCTCTGTGCTGGCCTTCCGGGGCAGCCCGCGGCCTGCAGGGCCCCAGTCATCTGCCTGCCCGTTTCAATGCAGCTGAAAAAATGATGGAAACATTTAAATACGGCGGATTATACGTTTCCTAGTGCCTCTTCACTTATCGTACTCGCTCTAACCGAGATAAAGATGCAATGTTGTGTTACATTATCTAGCTTTAACGTCAAGTGTTTGGGAGGTTGTGTCTTTTTACTTGTCAGACTTTCTTAGCAGAAATAGGAAAAATAAAATACCGTGTGCATCTTCCTGCCTGTACAGTCTGTACCTGCAGATCTTTTGAGAGCTGCTGTCTTGAGACCCTTGTATCTGATCTAAGGCTCTTGCTGTGCTCAGATTTCACATTACCAGATTTTTTTTTTCCCAGTTGTCAGAAAAGCCTGTACAAACAATGCTCTGCTGTTTCCAAACACTGCAAAGTTTTCCCCCTTTGTTTCCTGTTTTTGTAGCATGTTTGTGAAAAGACCTTGTCTTCTTTGCACTGGAGTTAGCATTAATGTAAATGCATTCAGCATTAGCTGCTGTGTGTTCCAACACGTAGGGGCCCGAGCTTCTCTTCAGCAGATGTTATTACTCTTTATTTATGGTAAGACTAGATTAAGAAAGGCTTCTGCATATAAAAGTGAAAGCACAGGCAGTGTTAAATTGTGCAGTCATGAGCTTGTTATTTCCCCTCCCCCGAGCATGCAGGCCAGTTAGTAACCTAGTGATCTATACATGAGGCTTTAATTGGATGTATGCCCAGAGTGCAGATTAATATGGAAAAGCTATAAAGGCATGGGTTCACAAACTTTATTTGACCACATGAGGACTGTCTGCGTGATCCCATGTGGAATGTGCGAGGGATTCTCAAAACAAAGAAATACCTTCATGTGCTTGGGCAGATCTGCATGTGAACCAAAGGGCACAGAGGTGATATCTGCGTGGAAGTGAATAGGCTGTTGATGAAATAGCACTTCATCAGCGTAGTATTCACTGTGTGCTTCACAGCAGTGCTGTAAGTGGCGCAGAGGCGATCCAGGGCCTCTGTGTCACTTACCTGCCTTCTTAAGTTTCATTTTTGAAATTGTTGAAGTTTTATTTTTATGATTGGATATAATCTTGGCCTCCTTTGGAGGTGAGGGGGGGAAAATCTCCCTGCAGTGGAGTGAAAGCAAGCAGATGTCTTGACTGCAGCTGGCCCGAGATGAATCATTTGGTATAAACTCGCCTGGAGAACATGATCTTTTTCCTCTATAAACCTATACTCCAGAGGGAAGGGAGAATCCCCATTAGTCAATGACACCCTTCTGGCCTAAAATTCCAATGTTTCTAGTTTGCAGATCACAAGAAGCATATATAAGCTGTATTCAGCAAAGGCTTTCTTCAGGTTGTAATACAGATTTTGTGCTTCTTCTGGCAAAAATACTTCAAAATGAAAATTACAGTATCCCCAAGTATGTGAAGGCAGCCACAGTCACACCTCTGTGGCCCCCAGACCTGTTCAATAATGAAGTCTGTGCTAAAGTGGCATAGTATTGCAATGAGGAGTTTAGCAGTGTGGGAGAGCCTTATCGCATGAGTAACTGATGTTCCTGCCCTTTCATATGATCGAGCAGTAAGATGCATATCGCTTATCTCAAAACTCTCTTCCTCCCTTTTCCACTTCCCCATCGCTTTCCAGAAAGAGCTTGCGTGTCTGGAAACAGCAGCAGTGCCCAGGGTCTTGCTGCGGGATGGTACTGAGCTTGTTTGTGCGTCATGGTCACAGGATGAGCTACTGACGGTGTCTTCTTCAGCCATTGCTGTCCTGTTTCTCCCTCCTCTAGGGCGGGATGTGCTCTAGTCCTGGGCCAGGATAGCTTTACTGCTGGTTTGAAATCTAGCTCGGCGCTGGGGATGTGCTGCTTGCAAGCCTCCTGCCATTCAGGAGCTACAGGTTATCTTGGTACTGTTTGTTATTCCCTTTGCTGTGCTCCTGTGTGGAGGACGGCACGCTCTTTAGTTGCTCCCTGAAGAAAGTGGGATGGAAATGTTATCTCCTGCAGCGTAAGCCCTAATCAACATGAAGAGTGGAGAGCTGAAGATAGCTATGCAGAACATAAAGTAACCCTGCTTAACGTTTTGTGCACTTAGTTCCAGCCTTTGATTCCATCCACTGCCTGACTAACAAAGACTGGGAAAAGTCCTTAGCTCTCCGTCCGCCGCAAGAATCTGGGAATTGAAGTGACTCATTGTCAGGGACATGGCGGTGGGAATGAGGCACTGCTGTGGTTGCAGATAATTCCCTGGAAGTCTCCACTGTGCACAATTCATTAACTGAAGAGATTTGTGAGCTGCTTGATGTCACATCACTTCATTTCCTCATCCATATAGGTAAAAGTGGCTTTGTGCAAGTCTTAACTTTTGTGAAAGGAAGTTCTATAGATTGTCTCATAATGAACCTGTTGCCATGCAGCCTGAGTTTTTTCTTGCAATGCTGCCAGCTATAGGTGCAGAGGCAGCAGCGCAGAAACATGCATTTCTGAGTGCACAGAAGTGAGCAGTGGAGATGAGGAGGGAACTGTTTGCTGCTGGTTGCTTCAGTGACGAGTAGCAGAAGGATGGGTGCTTCCTGTTTATAGCTGATAACCATCTGCGATGATTACATTGGTCTCAGAAGAAGTGGCATAACTCTGTATTCATGAGAGACTATGTGGCATAGGATACCCCTGTAGAGAACTGGAAATGCAACACGATACTGTGTCGTCCTTGCCTGTTCCGGAGTGGATGGCAGCATATGTATCACTGGGAAACACGCTCCTGCAGATAGTAACGTGCTCCTAGCAGGCAGATCTGACGCGTTGTGTAAGCAGCAGAAAACAAACAATGCAGCCTGGCGTTCACAGATATACAGAGGAGAAGGGGATGTGCTACTCTTAGAGACATCAGCCTTACCTTGAGTGATACCTCTGTCCTCAGGATCAGATGTACCCTAATTCTGGCTTTCCCTAAGTGCCTGTGTTGCTGACTGTGTTTCCCATTCCAGGTGACATCTAGCATGTAATGAGTCCTGTGGCATTTGCTGTAGCTTATCACATGGCTTCCTAAGACAGTTCTTCAGCCTGAGTTTTTATCCCTGTGTTAGTTTTATGATACTGAAAACATTGCACAGGAAAACACAGTTGAACACTATAATATCTTGTCAAAAAAGTTGTACTTTTTTTTTTTTTTAAACTAGAAAATGAGTCAAAGATTGAGTTTCCCACATCATGATCAAATTTTCTATGTGTATTATTCTGAAACTGATTGCATCTTTTGGCTGTTAATCTCTCCTTGACTAAGAGGAACTGGCCGAGGAGAGGAGATCCCCTTTTCAGCAGCTCTGCTTTGAGATATTGGGAGAACCAGGGGGACCTTAGGGCTGGGCTTGGACACCACTGGCTTCCTAGCATCTGATTTCTCCAGGAGGTCACAGTGGTTTCAGGTGTGTGGCTCAACATTGCATGTCCCATGAACAAACGTAATGCGTTAGCTATGTTCTTTGTGACAAGCTGGTTAAGTGATGAGAAGTACCTTTTAGATCCACTAATAACTGAGTTTTCCTTTATCTATGCCTTAGGGAACATTTCAGTACTTTGCCTGGCAGTGTATTGCCGCTCCGAATCGTGTGTAGAAGAATGTCTGAAGCAAGTCAAACAAAATGACTTGTGAGTAAAAGATCAAGTCAAAACACTGTCAAGATGAAAATCATTGGAGTGATGGGTGCAGTCTATATGTGACTGGGAAACCTTTCATGGTGCCAGGAGAGAAAACTGACCATAGTGGACAAAGTTGCGCTTGAGGTTTCTGTGAGTTTAAAAAGCCCCTCTTTATTCTTGTGATTTATTATTTCTGTGGTCACATGGCACATTGTGAACAAAAAGAGGCTTAGTGGTTGATCTGACAAGTTACCAATTTCAGCAGTGCCTGGGTTAAGATTAAATCTAAAAAAATGAAGGTGGAGAGAATAGGAGTTGAAACAATTTTTTTTTTTTTTTTTNNNNAAGTAGGTGAAACAATTTTTTTTTTTTTTTTTTTTGGCATTATTTGTGGCTTGGCACGTCTAGATCCTGGGAGTCCATTCCATTGTTTTTACTCATAGTATCTTTCTCTTTTATTGGGAATTACTGAGTGATTTGGCATCTGTACTCTACTAGTAAAAACAATCTTAGCTACTTATAATTAATGAAATATGTAAGCTAGAATCACTGGTACGAGAGAATGGAATAATAAATATAAGTCCAATGTGAATTCTGCATTGACTGGCAACGTACGTCAGAAAAAGAGCTGCTTTGTTTATCTGGTGCTGAATTGCTTTTGTGTGTGGACATATAAATATGCAGTGCTTTAAGAAAGTGTATTGGTTATTTGACCTGAAATCTAGGTCTTCACTGAGAAAGTGAGATAATTTTATATCATTGTGTATTGTGATATAAAATCTTTGTGAAGAGAAGTTGCTCTCATTTTTGCCCTGGTGATTTTAATCTGTTTTCATTAGGTGGGAAGATAAACCATTGACCCCAACTGGCTATACTGAAATAACCTTCGTGTGCCTTTTTTTTTTTTTTTTTAACTTAAAACACTGTAATTTTTGGGGGAAAAAAAAAAAAAAAAAGCCAGATTGAGATCCAGCAAATGAAAGAACGTTTTTTTTTTTTTTTCAAAACCAAGCATTTGTTTTTGAGTTTTTGTTGTTCTTGATGGCCAGAAAACAGTCCTTCTGAAGTTTCTTATCAACAGTTAATCTACAGCAACACTTTTTAGAAACACACAAACAAAGCTATTTGGATTTCAGTTTTGAAGAGAGGATTTTTTTTTAACACTGTTGAGTCGTGCTCTTATGGCCTGATCGTCTCTGGACTGTCTCTTTGGGATATGTGGGCATGCTTAATTCAGTCAAGAGCTAGGCAGGACAGTGTTCTCTTTGCACTTGGTTTTGAGAGCAGTGCTCCCTACACCAAGATCGTACAGAATGCCTCTTTCCCTATGGAGAGGGGACGCTGTCACGGAGAGCTGATGTTCTGGGCAGTACAGACGAGATGACTATAGATGCTAGAGGAGGAAAAAGCAGCCTCAGGAACAATGGGGAGGCTTTAAAAAGCTGTTTCATTTGTGCCAAGCTGCTACTTTTTTTTTTTTTTTTTGGTTGTCATAGAAATGTGCCAGCCCGTGTCTCTCACAGATGAGCTCACTAAATGAATGGCTGTGCAGGATGAGTCTGGTTTCAATGAAGATGTTTATACTTGAGGAACACAGATGGACTTAAACTACAGCCCAGAATCTAAACACCCCTGAGCTCCTGGGGGAAGGGAGTGATAGGAAATGAAGTCTGAGTATTAGAGCTCAGGCCTGCATCTGTCCTCCTCAATTTGTCTTTTCCACTTTGCCATAATAACTCAAAAAGGAGTACTATCTGCAGTAAAGGAGGGTTTATTTGCTGTTGGGTTGTTGGGGGAGGGGTGGGGGCAGAGGGGAGATAATTTCTATTGGGACCAACTCCATTGGTCCATTGAAAGAACTTCCCTGCCTAGATTTGTTTGCAGGAGCTTAATTGGCTGCAGAGATGTTCCTCTAGTGTGCAGTCTTTAGCAGGTGAATTGTAGGTCGTTTCTGAACTCCTAGTACTCTTTGTCTTCTGAAATAAAATCCTTTGAATGAGAGCTGACGATTTTATGTCCTGCACAGCATGTAAAATGCTGTGATACAGGTTTGGTGGAAGTTCACACTTAAATTTTACTGTTGTACTGAATTTGTACTGAATTTTACTGTTTACACTTAAATGACTGCGAAAGATACAAGCAGCATCAGACCTATAAAATACTGAAGAACTTTCGGATGACACAGCTCATAATCTTCAGTGAGGTGTGTCATCGAGCTTTGAACAAATGTGATACAGTCAACACTGTGTGCTGTGTTGAACAGGGTGGTGCTCAGCTTAGGCAAAAACGTCCTTTGCAGGATTTAGCCTCTGGACTTCTTGCGTATGAGCATAGTTCTGTCATATATTCTTACTTCCAAGAAGCCTCTTAATTCTTTATTTTAGTCTACATTTAGCATCATCAAAGTGCCTCAAAGGAGCTTAGGTGTAGAGTGACAATAGCTGCAGTATCTCCAGGGTTTCAGGTATCCCAATGCTTTGTTTATCTGGCTGCCTTGCTTTCCTTGGTTTTCTATTCCTGGAGCTGGGCTGCAGGAAATGATGCACGTTGCTGAATGCAGAGCAGTCCTCGCTGTGCCAAGGCAAGCACTTGGAAGAATGGGATACTCTGTTCTATTAATTGTTATAAATAATCATGAGTATGGAGCAAATGAAATAACTGGCTTGCTAAAAAAATGTATCCCCAACAAGTGGAAGGTGGCACCTTTTTCAGTGAAACCACCCCTAGCAGAAGCTTTCAGGGTGGGCGATTTCTTGAAGGATTTACATTCAGACCTGGTGTGAGCTGTGGTGCAGGGGGCTGGGAGTTACAGGTGTGCAGACTTGTATGTGGTGCATAAAGCCATACAGTTGATGTACCTGAGGTGAGGAAGAGGCTCCAGTGACGGTGTCCGCTCCCACAGTCTGCAGTGACTGCACTCTATTTAGGGAGCTACCAAGTGATCAGCGTGACTGCTGCCAAATGCATGGAAACAATGGAAACAATTAAATGGCCATTTGAAAATGAGGTTTTTCATTTATATCCTAGAACCCAGACTGATATTTCAGACAGAAGGAAGACTTTCAGGCAGCGCAACTCCTTCCAGTGTTTTCTGGGTAGGTTAAACCTCTGTGTCAAAGCGAGAATACCAATGATAAGAGGCCAAGTTCTGCAGGACACATTTGCTGTCCTTGCATGAGAAGATGCGGTGGTGCATTATTATTGGAAATTACCACTTTCACTCTAGGATTTCATCTGAGATCATTAAAATCTTGTTTTTACTTTTGTAATTGTCTTAGGTCGCCCTTCTTGGGGGAGGGAGGCTTTGAGGGTTTTGTTGGTTTTATTTTTTAACTTTTAATTTGAAACGGGTTTAGCATTTGGATTGTTCGAAACAAAAACAAGAGAAGTCCCAACATGAACAGAATATTTTTAAAGGACTTTATGGCTCTAAGTTCCTAACACAGTCCAGATGTCTCCTATCTCTGCTCTTTCTGTAGCATTTTCTGGCGCAGTGTCACTGCATGTTGAACTTGGGCCAAGCTGTGTGCCAAGTCCTGAAATAAAGTAAATCAGTGAGTTGTTCTTGGACGTTTCTCCTTAATCCAAACCAACCCAAATCAAACTTTAGCTCTGACCTCAGGACTGCACATTCAAATATTTTCCTTTGCCTCCTCAGTTTCAAAGTAGCAAAAGCAGGAGATTACCACTTCGCAATATTTAAACAGACGGCTTGTGCGACATCTGTGCAGCTGAAGCAACTGTGTTTCTTGGGACCCAGTGCCTCTTAAAACACCAGTGATGTTTGCCAGCACTGAGGCTCTTCATCCTGATCCCTATTGTTGGGTCAGGATGCACGCTATGGCCACACTGGAAAAGCATTTCTTTGGAGGAGTGCATCATGTCAACAATTAGATAGCAACCAAAGGAAATATTTTGTTATGCTCCTCTGCAAATGTATCTGCCTAGATGCCTTAGGAGTTATCAATAGGAAAAGAAACAGTAACCCTCAAAGCATCAGAAGTTAGTTCTAGGATAAGTGACTGTCATTTATCTTATGCAAGAGTCTCCGTTGCATTTAAGCACTCTACTGAAGTTGGTGTGTTGTGCAAACAAACTGAATTGGTCACCTACGGTTGTTCTAGTGACAGCAGGCCAGCTTATGCAGAAAGTAGCTAACGGAGGGTAATGTTATCTTTAACAGCAGTTCAGTTCCACGGCATAAGGAGATTAAAATATGTGACACAGTTGTGGCAGAACATTGGCAGGTTTGAGGTTTGCTAGTTTAGTTCTTAGCTTTTGTCTTATGGTTGGCCAGGTTCAGATAAGTTAAAGTAAACCATATCTGTTGTCCAACCCATTGTTAAACCCAGCTTCCACTGAAATTGATATGAAGCCTTCCTTTGACTTCATAGACTTTGCACTGCGTCCTCAGATGTGTGTGATCTACCAGGTCCTCTGGAGCAGCCGATCAACCTTAGTGCTGGCAGTGCTCACAAGCAGGGTGCAGGAGCCTGTGGACACTGCCGCTTTGCAGTGGGAAGCAGTTTCCGGCATGCTCTGTGTTGGCCTCTGTTGTTTTCCACGCCCCGATTTGTCTTGCACAAGATGCTTTAGAAAGTCTCACCTGGGCCAAGCAATCAGCCTAACACAGGTTAGCCACCAAAACATATGTTTGAATTATCACAAATGCTTTAATTACTTTTACCAGATCAAGCTTGCCCCTAACCATTATTGGGTCAGAGCTTATGATGTGGGTTTAGAATACATGTTGTTGGCCTTCCCACTTCAATTGTGTGTGCATATTTGACTGCTAACATAAAGCATGCTCTGTGGGGTAAAATAAAGCTCTTTTTTGACAAGGGAGTAGCAATGACTTTGATAGAAATACAGTTACGAATGTTTGCTTGCATGATTGCATTGCATATTATCTGGGCCAGTGTGATTACTTCCTTTGTTTTTATTAATCGTTTCTGTTCCCTCTGGTCTTCAAGCCAGCATGTGTCTTTTTGGCCAGATTCTGTATAAACATAAAATGGGTAAGTAACAGACCCTGCCTTGGGGCCAGACGGCACAAAATTTACCTTTCAGGAGTAACTAGAACAGCAACGTGCATAGGAATAATCCATGATTTTCGTGATGAATTCTCTAACCTGAGGAAAATGTTCACCAGCACTTTACTTGATCTGTGGCAGTAATTGGGCATGCAATTATGAAGTTATTATGCAACAATGAATACCAGGGACAGCAGTAAATGAGATATTTTACGGAGAAATGCCATTAAAAAAGGCTGATTTCAGCCCTGGTATGTCTTGTAATTCTTTCATCACTTTGCAGAGCTTTTGTATACACATGGCTTTATGTTTCCTGTGCGATGCCGTGCTAGTGCTCATCTTGGATATTCAGGACTGTTTTGCTCCCTGGAGCTGATTTGGAACATCAGGCGTGGACTGACCAGTCACCCTGAGTTTCCCTTGTTTGTGCGCTGAGCAAAGACTTTCCTCCCCGAGCACAGACCTCATCTGAACTCCATGTTGGGGCCTCTCTGCTCTGCTTATCCGCTGCTTGTGCAGGGGCTGGACCTGGTGCTTTGGAGAGTGACCTTTCTGAAGGGCTGACCCTGTGAGCTGGCTGGCACAGGGCCAGGAAACTGATTCCTGACTCCATCCTGTCTTCTGCTGCTGGTAACTTCTTGTAGCACCCTCAGCCTGAGCACAGGGAGCTTGTCATTGACCCGACATAGGAGCTGTCAGAGTGGGTTGCTGTCTTTGTTGCATCACGATGAATGTGAAGGTGGGTTTTGTGCTCTGCCCTGGGGCTGGGGAGCAGTCTGCTGGAGCAGGAGGTGCACTCCAGCCTCACCAGGAGTTTCTGTCCTTTCTTGGAGCTTCTCGTTGGAGACAGCTGAGCAGTGAAGCTGGGAGAAAGGCTGCAGCGGGTGCAAGTTTTGTCTGTGTGTTTGCAGATAGATAAAAACTGCTTAGGACATCTTAAGGGCTTCAGAAAAGGGGTGGTTGGAGATAAAGCTCTGTCAAGGGACAACGATAAAAGAGCTGAGACTGAAAATGAAAGAGCTGCTGGATGATAAGAGGAAGCTCCTGTGTTTTGAGAGCTGGGCTTCAGCTAGATAAAAATCTTAAAAGCCCTGTGCAGATCAGCAGAATAATGGACTTGCCTATGTTTCACTTAATTTTCCTTCTGCCACCCAGGCCGTAGGAAGCAGTTTTCAAGCTTCCCTGGCAGCAAGATTTTTGAATGTGGGAAACCTGATAGCGTGTCTGCTTAACTACCAGACGTTGGCCTGCTGCCCTTTCTGGTTTCCTTATGGAGTAAGTGCAGTGATGAGAAGAATGTGCTTCTTACACATGTAGTCATTCTGGTGATAGTAAACTGTAACGCTGATACCCTCCTTAGCCTACCTCTGCCGTGGTGTGTGGGGTCACTGCTGCGGTAACAAGGAGTCTGCTCCAGGCTTTGAATGCAGAAGAGAAACCAAAAGGGAAATTAATGCTTTTTTNATTTTTTTATTTTTTTTTTTTTTTTTTTTTTTTTTTTTTTGTGTCTGATTTTTTTGGAGAAGCTGTAGATGTTTGTCCTAACCTGTCAACCCAAATGCATGTTAATCTAATTTACTCCATTGAGCGTTTTGCAGTGACTATAAACAGTTTGCTTGATTTGATTCAACATAAACAAGTGAATGTCTTGCTTGTTGGGAAGGCACCAACAGAAAGCCTCGCTTCACGCTAGCAGCAGTTTTCACAAATTAGTCCATTTTAATATGGCCAGTTCGTCTGCAGAATGTAAAGAGAAAGTACTTAAATGTTTGAAAAGCTGTGCTACAATTGTATGAATGACTTGTAGTAGACTACTAGACAGAAAAACACAAGAATTTTGGAGGGTTTCACTTACAGCTTTACTACTGGGATATTGTTTTAATATCATTTTGCATGATTTTCAGGTCAAGTAGAAAGGAATTTAAATAACACAAGTAAGAACAGCATCTCGCTAGGAAGCCCCAGCCTGCGTATGTGACTGCTGGTGTACCAAATTGAGTCTGTAATGCCTGCCAAACAAAAGCAACATGTTTTGAATTACAGAAATATAAACTGAAAATACGAAGATGATGAGTTTATAAGGGAGACAAAAGGCTCTTCTGAAATTATAAGAAAATTGTTTTATTTTTTTTATTTGGAATATGTGTTTAGAAAATCATCTTGCTGTGGATGTGTGCTAACTTCGACTCTACTTTCCAGCAGTCCCAAGTGGAAATGAAACTGCAGATATTAAACATTCTAAAAATGAGTTTAAGATCCTGAGGAACCAACAGCTGGGCCATGTAGGTCTTGATACCACAAAACACAGCACAATCTGAGATCCTATTGGAAACTGAGTGCTCTGCAATGTGCAGAATTGGAGCCAAGAAGCTTTCAAGCCAGGTAGATGTGCACTAGGAAGTGATTTAGCAAATGCTCTTTTCATCATGACGGAGCTATTTGTGATGGTAAATGCTTATGGGATCCTTATGCCTTCGTCTTGAGCTACAGCCATGCACAATTGCAGTGTGGAAGTCTGATGTAAAGCCTAATTAAATTGGGGGAGGTTTGAATTGGCTGCACTGGCCTTTGGATTAAATCTTGAGACTTCAGTTCTGAAGAAGACTTTTACTTAGTGTCTAAGTAGCGTGTACACTGAAGGGCATGATCTCCAGCAGTTGCAATTATTGGAAAGTGCTTTGTTTCTCTACTGGGAAATACAGTTTTAAAGAAAAAGTGTTTTTGAGATATTTTTGAAGTTTTGTATGCAGTACATGTCAAGTGATTAACTGCTCGCTGGTGTGGTGTTGTACCAGGGGACGTTTAGTAGTATTTATGAAGATTGTGGGATGTGGTTCTGCCACTTCTTAAGATACCCTCTGTGGAATCCCCAGGGAATCTGATAAATGGCAGTGTGGTTAACTTCTTTCATGACCTGAGAAGCCTTCCCTGGTGTGGTACATGAGGCTTGGCTTCACCTCTCCTGGCAGGAGGTGCTAAAGGTGGGAAGCACTTGCATGGCTCTTGGAGGCATTGGAAATGTCCTCTAGAAGTGCTCTTCTCCTTCTATCCTGTCAGGAGTCTATTTGCCTTTAAAGTTTGATCCTCCAACAAAATGCCTTGCACGAGATAGCACAAATCTAGGATGCAGTGCTTCAGAAAGATTCTGTTTTCCTCATGACACACTCTTTATAACTAGGCAGTATTATCAGCGTAACTTTGGGGGATGTTAAACCATGTATTCTTGACCAAAAGCAAATCCAAAATCTGTGGCAAAGAAAGACATGGAAGAATTCTGAAGTCCAAGTTAAACAACTTAACTGAGAGAATATTGAGAAAAACCCTATATAACCCTCTCTTAACAGGATAGCAAGCCATTTGTCTTTATTACAGACACCTTTGGTGATTAACAGTTTTCAAGTCAACTTATGTTTTAGTTGTACAAAGATTTAAACAAACAAACAAAAATGCTGGTGAGCTGTTTTTAAAGAATATTCCCTCCTGGAGACACTCAAGGAGTTTTACTGAATTGTTCCAAACCTTTCCCACCAATCCTGAAGTTTTCTTAAGAAACGATGTTTTTAATACTTAGTTGACAGGTTTATATCTTCAAATCCTTGTACAAACATGAAGTAAAGTGTTTAACTATGTGCTACTGGAAAAAAAAGGTTAGTGTTTAACTGCAGTGTCTCATCAGCCTTTTTTCTTTTTAGTTTCATTGACCAAAAAACTTTAATACCAGCATATTTCTTAGTTATTGGTGACTTCAGTTCTGCAGTGGTTAAGGTGTTCTGTGATCCTCTGTTCGCATCTTACGTGGCGTTATTGTTTCCCCAACAGTATGTACGAACGTATAATAACGGCCAGGAAAGTAGGTCAGCATCAGTCAGCATCTCTGTTTGACGGCTGCTCGCACACCTCGCCAGTCAGTCGTTGAGTTGTATGATTTCTTGTTGCTGCCTGCTCATTGTTTCTTGATCTCTGGAGGTCAGAGATGAATTTCAGAAAGCAGGTTTTTAGCTTGCTTGACAAATATGTCATTACTAGTTTCCATATGGTACCAGACAAGTGATGCTTACATTAGCATTGCCATTGACTGTTTCCTGAAGAGTTGTACTGGCAAGTCTGCATTTCTGACCCTTGGGGAATGAGCAGGAACACCCCTTGTCACCCCTCGTAACAGCTAAAGAGAAATTAATAACGTAACTTCCCAGTATTGAAGGGAGAGCAAGTATTACATGTTTACCTGAAATTCCCCAGCTAGGAGGAACCACCACAAGGGATGTGAGAGGTTGGAACAATTCTTCATCTAGTTCGAGAAGTTGCTGTAACTCACAGGATAAACATCATGTCGGTCTCCGTTTCAGTGAGTCAGATTTCTGTTCTGTTTGTCTGGGTCTTTCAAACAGCAGCAGAGGAATGATAAACATTGGAACTGGGACCTTCTGAAAATGAAGCCGTTTCTCCTCGGGAAGAATTTTACTGCACGTGGGAAACTGGCTCTGACCAGAACTGCCGGCACTCGGTGGCACTGTGTTATTTAAAGAATCGAGGGCATTCATTCTCTTTTGCCCTGAACAGGGTTTTGCTGTACTTGTGGTCATCCTGAGCAAATCCTTGTGTCTTTATTTGTGTTGTGTGTGTGTGTTTTTCTGTTTTACTGCATTAGGCCAGTAGCATTCAATAAACAATGTTAACTTTATGTAGCTGCTAAATACACTGACCTTTAGTATTGGTTTGCACAAGCCATACACAATGTGAGTACCACTGAAATATCAAGACTGGTTTAAGCAAGTCGCTCTGCTGCAATCAAAATGGGACATTTTTATTACTGAACAGATGCTGCGTCAGCAACAGCGCTACTATTTCCCAGAACTAGTTCTGTCTTTTTTGTGTCTTTTGATGCTTTGGTGTGGTACCATTTCCATTTCAGTCTCAGTTTCCTCACCTGAAAAACAGAAATAAAAATCCTGCGTCCTCGGGAATAACCAGGTTAATATTTGCTGAGTGCTTTGAAGCTGTATGGTCCCATGATACACTGTACGGGGTCAACGTGACTATTGCTAAATCACACTCTAGTCAGAATTACAGTCATTAATAGCTCTGAGTCTGGGGAAAGAGTCACTGCAAATACTGTAACAGCTACTTTAACTGTTTCCTTTTAAGCAAACAAAACCTCTTGACATTTCTGCTGAGCAAGTTATAATGGCTTAACTTATTAAAATGCTGCAGAGTGTTGCTCCTTACTGGCCACAGTAGCCTTTTTTTCTTTTCACTGAACCAACCGATTAGTGATATTCCACCTAAAATGATGGCGGTTCTTCAGCTCAGTGGATTTGGAGAAGATATTTCATGCTGTTACTGAAGTTTCTGCCCTGAAAACGTGCAAGCTGCAGTAAGTAAATTCAGCAACAGGAGAAAAGCAGAACCTAAACTCAGTGACGCACATTTGGTAATTCCACTTCCCATTCCTAGTGTCAACTTGGCTTTGGGTTTTGAGCACATTAATCAGCTTTATGGGGGCGAATGTCCTGTTTTAACGGAATTTAACTCTGTAGTTACCAGTGGGTTGATGCTGCTGCACTAGGTGTCCCCTGAGGGACCAGGGTGGGGTGCTTCCAGGTGAATGCATCCCTATGGGGGACACAGAGAGCCATGCTAGGGGCTCACAGTGTCACTGTGGCAGATATGGCAGAAGAGGTATTTTTTTGGATTTTGGATGTTTTGCAATATGCCTCCTTGAGATGAGAAAGGTGAGAAAAATGGGAGGGAGAGCAGCAGAGCAGCCTGGCAGCTGCAAGGTCCAAGTACTTCTTGGCTGTAAAAATGACTTAACATAATTTTATAGTATCTTGGTTTTGCCATCCATAAAATACACGCAATTTTTCCATGTTGAATTACTTAATAGCACCTAATAATGGAAAAAACAAACCAAAACCAAAAAAGAAAACCACCTCCGAAACAAATAATAGAGGTAAGTGAGGTTGGAGAAGCTATTAATTTTTTTCTCAGGTGTGAACTGGTTCAAGGTTCTTCAGTCAACCTTTTTTTTTTTTTAATTTTTTTTTTTTGTGCAAAATAGAAAGTACTAAAGTATTTCTACAGGGTAAATGAAAGAAAAGAGTACAAATAAAAAATGCAGCACTACAAAAGAGAACTGAAATTTTCAAATTGAAAATTGTGTAGAGGTGTGGAATTATGTTCTGAGCAGACAACTGAACAAAACACGAGCGGTGACGTGCTGGAGGGATGTTTGGTAAGTGTGTTTTGCAAGCGTGAGCTGTCGGATGGGGGAAGTGGGTTAGTCCTGCTGGCCAGTTCTCATTTCTTAGGCCTCAGCTTTCTGCTCTGTGAGCTGGGCTGTGAGACTTGCAAGGTGGAGGGTTTGGTGGTCAGGAGAGCCAGGAAGCAGATTCAAACCCAGAGACAAACGCTGAGCTGTCTTGCAGTGATCTCTTTTCCACAGGCTCGATCGCTCCTGGGGCTGAGCTGCGGTCAGCACTCCATTTTGTTTTGCCTTTCCTCTCAGCCGGAGGCCTGGTGCTGCTCAGGACCTTAATTAGGAGGACTTAATTAGGAAGACTTTTCTCGAAAATTGGTTGGCACTACAATGAGCTTGGAGATAGTGGCCTCATTTATTCATTCCACTAGCCGATCAGAACCAGGCTCAAGCACTTTGTTCCTAGGATTAATTCTGCCTTCTCTTTTATCCTTTTCTACCCTATTTTGTCCTGTTGTGAAGATTCTAACAGGAGAGATAAATAAAAACTGATGCTGAGATGAACATTTTTGAACCTAAGGTTCCGACAGAGCTGGGTTTTTGTTATTCTGTTGGGGCTGGAGAGCAGTAGGACCCTCTGAGGATGCAGCTTCATGGTCTAGTTGAGCCTGCCTCTGTCCCCATAGCTGCCCTGCAGTCCCACTCCTCTTCTGCACCTGCTTGGCTCATGCAGCTGCATAGCTGCATTGAGGATATAGCCAACTGGAGGAATTTTTATTATTTTATGCACTGTAGGGTTAATTCTTAGCGAGATCTGTTATTAGTTTAAACTGCAAAATTTAAGTCTCTCAAATTGCCTTGTGAGTGGGTAGGAGCTGAGGGTACTCAGCCCTTACAAGCAGCCCTTGGTGTTCTGCAGGATTGGACCACAAAGTGCTGTGGTGATTTGCACGATGTTCGTATTTAGATCAGTCTGAGATATTTTGGGTAGAAGTTTATTTGGGGAAAAGTGGGGGAGTTCCTGCTTTTCTAGCACAAAAAGAAAAAATCATTTCTCATAAATTCAGCCTGTGAAGGTTTTGTTTTAGCAGCGTGCATGTGATGGGCGTACCCTGTGTTTGTCTAAGATGCACGGCAGTGAATGACAGGACAAAGGTTAGGTGTGCATTGAAAAGGCTGGGCATCGATTTCCTACAGATCTTTTTTGAAAGCTCTAGCTATCTGGGAGCATGAGGGCTCAGTCTACACAGTTAGGCGTGTTTTGATGGAAAAAATCACTGAAAAAGATGCGTCAGTCTTGCTCTTGATCTCTTACGCAGAGATGACAATACTGTCAGCTTTCTGATACTTCACTGAAATGAAGTGTTGTGTTAAAGTCTGGCTCAGTGATTTTGCATGGACTTCACCCCATATTTAAGATAATTGCTGCAATACATTTCTTCCTGAGACTAAATTGATTTCTGAATGGCATAATTATTTCTTCACTGCTTATCGGGCTGCTCTCTCCAGGCAGTTTGTTTAAAGATCAGATCCTTTGTGCTCGCGGGGGCACTGTGGGAGGCTTTGTTGATGGACTGGTAAAAAATTAAAAAATCCAAGATCAGAAAACACCAGGCTTCGTGAAGTAGAGCCTGGTAGGAATTTATTTTGACTGTCAGGTTTAATTAAGCTTTTAGCTCCCTCAGTTTTTTAGAGCAATGGGTTGTTAAGTGGTAACATCAGAGCATTTAACATACCTTTAGCAGTCCTGTCTGCTATACCTGCATGAGCTAGTCACTGGTCACCGCAGCAAAAAACAGTGCTTAGTTCCTGCAAAAAAGCCACCATATCCCTGTGCTTTGTCCGTGCCTGTTCCATTCCAGGCTTACTGAGCTGCCTTTGAGGAAAACAAAAGCAAGAGAGAAGCAAGAAGTGGATCTGTTGACAGCTATGACAGAGATCAAATTCCAAGCCAGGCCATGGGATTCCTGAGAAGGGGCTACTTAAACAGGACTCTCCTTTGATTAATCGGAGATAGGGTGACACCTTGGACGTCAGAACTGTATTTGAGCTTGGAATCAGACACAGAGGGTCAAAGAGATGAGATGCTTAAGGGCTGAAATGTGATCCCCGCCACTTCCCCCCCTCCCTCTCCACTTTCTGGCTGTTGTACAGACCTGGAGGTCCTGCTCATGCGGCTTCCTTCTACATTCAGTGCTAGCTCTGCTAATCATGGATTCAGAAGCCTGCAGCAGAACTTGTTGCTTTTCTCCGTTAGCTGATGTTTTGTAGCATTGCCAGTCTAGATATCAAACTTCCTTGCAGCCCCCTGGTACAGGCTTTGGAAACTTCCATCTGTTGCCTAACTACCCATTGAAGACTGGCTTGTTTTGCCCTCAGCAAGTTTCTCATCAAGGACAATGTTTTTTGAGTGGTTAATGACTTCTACTTATCTGCCCTGATAGCACACTTCTACATGTTCCTTTTTTCAGTTGGTGATTGCTAGTATTGGGGGGGGAGGGGGGAAATAAAAAAAAAAAGAAAGTTGACGGAAACCAAGATTTACTGTGTTCAGTGCCTTGCTAGTAGATACTGTAGGGCAATGCAAGGAGACAGCCTACAATGTAAATCTAAACCTCTGAGTCTGTTCTTGAGATCTCTTCTAGGAGAATATTTGGTCTTCTCTTCTTGCCCTCATTCTTTCCTTGGGTTGTGGACTTCTAATTCATGTTCCACATGTTTAATTGTTTTGTGTCCAAAGGGCAGCCCTTCAGTAGGGACTGAAGTCAGGCCCTCAGATTGACACTGAGACTTCCTTTCTACCTCAGTATTTGAAGGCTAGCTGTTGCGAAGCAGAAATTATTGCATGTTCCTGGAGCTATTTTGGAGCAGTGTTTAGTGTCTTAGCAGTGTCTCGACTACATTTTTGTTAACTGAAGAAATACCAATCCAATTCTATGTTAAACTTAGTCATAAGGTTGAGAAGTGATTTAGTGTAGTGAATAGTGCTGCTGGTGTCGGTAAATGACAGACTGCTCTCAATAAATTCCCCTGACCTTGATTTTAAAGCATGCTTCTTAATTGAAGTGATCCTGGTGGATGACCTGCATTGAAAACTCTCTATTGGAAGAGACAAAAGCCCTCTATTGGAAAACAGAGGCAGGCAGCATTTTGTTAGGGCCAGAAAGGCTTTCTGTGGTACCATACTCTTCACAGAAGAAATAATTATGCCAAGAACAACATGGTTTAGGAATTTGATTCATTACCTGGGTATAATGACCAAAGTCTGAACCCAACATGCAACCAAGAGGCCATTTAAAACAATTATGTAGTTTAAATGGAGAGACATAAAAGGCAGCAGAAGTGTAACTTCGCTTGTAGCTTACCTGTGGCCAAAGGCATTCACCTCTGCATGCCGTAAATGAAGCATTGTGGAATTTGCACGAAGTTCACCCAGTTTACTGCCCATGTTGAAATGCCCCTTGCAAGACCCCAGACTTTTATCAGCCAGCTTATATCTTTCATTGGGGTAGAATTCAAACCTGAGTGGTGACAGGATGCGTGCAAGTGTAGAACTGTCCTGCTGCTGTCCTCCTACGTGTGGCAGATGACCGAGGACCTTAGCAGCAGGCTGTGTTTGTATATATTGACAGCTGAAAGGAAAGAGGCGATTACCTCCATAAGCCTGTTTGCTGTGGGTTTGTTTTGAAGGAGCATTACAGGTTTAGCTGATAATGCTGAACAATATAAAGACAATACTAAGTTGTCTGATTCTAGGTTTTAGCTTCGCCCTCACCTCATAGTTTTTGAGACTGGCCTTAGACTAAGTTTAAAGTGGCTGCTCTTTTTGTGTCTGGATCATTATGTGAAAATGAGCAGTACTTCAGAGTTACCATGGAGGCTATGCAGATGGGATTTCTAGTGCACAAGCTGCAGTTATGGGGAGACAGGACTTTTTAAAATAAAGCCCTCTTTTTAGCTGTAAATGGCTCATGTTGTTGTTTACATAAATGATCTACATACATAAGGCACTTCTGTCTGTTCTGTACATTGGGCAATCTCTTCTACAGACAGTTAAAATTCTAACTTGTTCATTAAATGGCTTTGGGGATGTTGGGAAGATCTCAACATCTCTGGGATTGTTTAATAATCCCTCAGCCTACCACAAAATGATTTTGCTAAGACTTCAGCTTTCTCTAGTGCGTGTTTCTCAGATTTGGCAGTGCTGTAGGGCAGTTGTTCAACTAATGCAACAATAGATTAATGTGAGGCAGACCTGCGCGCTAGGAATAGCTTATTTTGTTGCCTCTGAAGCCCTTGAGATTTCTGTATGCTTCTGAGACAGGGCTACTTGTCTCCAGTGCTGTGCTGTCAGTGGCAATGTTTCATTGATTTGGGTGTGATCCCTGTGTCACAGTGTGTGTGTGAGCCTTGTCCTGGGGTGATTCTCTTGTGCCCTGGTGGCTGTGCAGATGCAGAGCACGAGGTTGGCCTCTCTCAGAAGCTTTGTGGTCAGTAATAAGGGATCACTTGGTCAGTTTAGGCAAGGGGCCACAAGGAGGTTTTTTTTCCTAGTCCTGTGTGATGGATCAGTCCAATGAAATGGCCTTGTGTGGTGTTTTCAGTGTGATTTTAATTCTGGTTCTCCTCCCCAGTTTGATGCCACTGAATATAGCTTTTCTTTCACATTCGCTTCTAGACTCTGAGTGCCTGCCATTTGCTTCAGGCATTATATTTATGGTAAAGCAAGAAAAAGCCATGAGGATGGTAGTGGTGTTGGATGAGTGCCTGCCCTTTTCTTTCCTTCATCTTGGAACAGCAATAGACCTTGGGTGGGCGTCTTCCCGTTTTTGGGCAAGATATTGTGGTCATTACAATTTAGGTGTATCCTAGATGAAAATAACGTATTACCTAATATAGAACAGTTAAGGAAACAATATGATGCTGATACTGCATTTTTCCAGTTGTGTTTTGAGGTTGGTTGTTTCCTTGTAGAAGAACACGTGTCCTTGGATAAGGTTGGTTGTGCCACGTGAATAACTAAGCATTTTAACTTCCAGGATAATTCTCTGATCAGAACAGAAGACAGTCCTGGTTATTCCTATTTTTACTGGAAAAGCCATACCATCTTATAGCACCGTGGGATACAGTTACAGTTAGTAAACCAACTTTGAAATAAAAACAGAGCAACTTTTTTAGGTGAGGAGTAAGCACAAGACTGCTAAATCGTTTTCAGGGGTGACATATTCCTGTGTCGTATTGATTACTGAGGAGGTTTTATGTGACATCTCAGAATGTGATTCATACATATCGACCTGCACGGTAACTTGGCAGGCGGCTGAAAACCAAACAAACAGCGCTGCCCTGGCCCCCGCCCCCGCAGTCACAGCTTTGTTCCTCTGCCATCCAAATCCTCACTTCTTCTTGGAGCTGATGCTCACTGAGCAGTGTGGTCTCCTCCTGGATGAGCCTTTGGTACAAGCGATGCTCAGCCAGAGGGGAGTCTGAACCCAAAAGCTCCAGCCTTGCAGATTGCTTTCGACTCCAGCTCGTACTCCTCAGGCGCTGAGGGGTCTATAACAGACACACATGTTCATTATTTCCTGTTTGATTTAATTTCAGATGAACCAGAAACTGAGTATGATTTCAATGAAAAACAACACCAGAGGGGTAAAGAAAGAATTCTTGATGTATGAGAAAAAATAATTTTGTATCAAACCCACAGTGCATAACAATTAATCATAGTTCCTCAAAAGAGGCAGTACTCTGTTCACCAAATTAATCAATTTTCAGTTAATCGATTATCAGTTCTGTTTGAACGTGAAACCTTTGGGTGGGTGTTTGCTTCTGGTCACTTACAGTGACTTGTGACATAAGTACTGTTCAGATGATGTATGATAACAAGTTTCTGCTTAGCTGAGTGACACATGAGGAATGGCAACTGACCCCACGAGCAGTCTTAAGAAACTTATTTATTTTCTCTTTCTACCTTAGTTTCTTTCCCTGTAAGACACTATTAATCTTTAACTGTTTGCACAACAGGTTATGAATGTATTAATCATCTGACGCTGTTGCAGTGCCTTTTTGGGCTTGTCTCTGCTGCAGTCGTCACTGATGAGTGCGTGATGCCGTAGTGCTCGAGTGGAGCAGCGAGTGACTGCTGGGTGAAGCATCGGGAGCGGGCAGGGAGCTGGCCGAGCGGAGTGGCTGGCTCAGCAGGAAGTGGTTGATGAGTTACCAGCGTTACGGGGCTAGGACGAAACTGGAGTTACGTCCTGAGCTCGCAAGTATGACAAAGAAAAGCCTTCACAGGTGGAACGGGAGTTTTATTTCTGTTTACTTTGCAGAACTTGGCTTGTTCTTGTGTTTGAAAACAGTCCTAGCCCAAATGTAATAATGTAGTCAGCTGTTCCTAAGTTAATTTCAGGGAGGAAAAGGCAATTAAAAAAAAGCAAAAAAAAAAAACAGCAGTTAGTAATAATTTGTATTAAAAACAGCTTCTCTTGGTCAACATTGCCATATTCATTTGAAACCATTTTTCCAAATAAAAAACTTCATGATGGGAGTAGAAATATAAAAATAAAATGATAAATTTTCGTTTGCTGTCTAAACTCTTTCAGTAGCTGTGGATTGCTCCTCTGCATCCATGGTGCACAATTTCCAGGTTATAGCAGGGGAATTGTAATTCTGACCTTGAAGACAGTTCTGCTGCCAAGGGAGGAATAAGGACCTTAGAAATAGAGTGTGATAGAAGTCTGTTCAGACCTGAAAACTTATTTTTTGGACCTTGATTTTTTTATTGCTAACTTCATTTTCTTGATTTAGCTGAAGAAATTTTTTTATTGGAACTGATCTACATGGTTTTTCTTTCCGGAAAAGCTGTGAGTTGCTGGAAAATTATTATAGGTAAAATCCCTATATTTCCCTGTTGTTACATTCTTTGCCCAAAGTCCATTGATGGGCAGTGCTGGAGGCAGAGGCTGACTAGGTGGGTGTTTGAGCTCGTCAGTAGGACTTGCTTATGTTCTCTCTCTGCCGGTGAGTAATGGGGAGCAATTCTAGCAGTGTATGCTGGGGAAGACGTCCTGTACAAGAAGAGGATATAGTTTGGTCAGAGCACTTTGCTGACAGAGGAAGCCTGGGTTTATGTCCTCTTTTCTGAGGACATTTCTACATAGATAAGTTACTGCAGGGTGAGTGGCAATGGGAAAGTACAGTTAATTAGCTCCTCCTGCGTGATCTCATTTGTGCACTAATAAGCCCTTTATAAAAGACAGGAAATTGGATGGAACAACCCTTGGACCTGAATTTCCATGTTTTCACCTGGAAACTCTGGTTTTAAAGCTGTGGGGTTTGCTTCTGTTCTTTTCATCAGAGTCTGAGAGAGCAAGATTGCATGTTTGTTTTTATTTTGATCTTATTTTCTTTGTATTTATTGTGGACACAAAAAGGCTGCTGTAGAATAGTTCAGAACAGAAAAGTGGGGTTATGTGTGCTAAAATTAATACTGTTTGTACCTCTGAATTAAAATTTCTTGAGTGAATCAGAATTATTCTGGATGAGAATAAGAAATCAAAACAACATCCTTAAATCAGTGCAGGAAGGAGAAAGGAAAATTTCAGGGAGGTACTGGCTCATAACTCAAAATTCAGTTTTAACTTGAAGATTCTTCTGCTAGTAAAACAATCACCAAACTCCTGATCCAGATGGAGTCCTGACAGTAATTACTTGTGCGTATGGTACAATCATTGCTGCTACTCGCACAGCTATTCTTGAAGAGTTGGGTGGTTTTGTGCTAGATATCTATTACTGCTCCCTCTGCTTTCTAGGCATAGCATAACACTATTTTGTGGGAGTATTGATCTCTACTGGCATTGATACTGCCTGTCTGGCTTCTAGCACATCTCAGGATCCAGCAGAACTGGTTGTTATTTTTTGATGACTGAATTACTTTTTCTTTTTTTTTTTTTTTCTTCCTTTTTGAAACTCTCTCCCTATGACTACACAGAAGATGTTAAACATCAAGGGTGCAAGTGAATTAACTGATTTCACAGCTGGGTTACCACTGTGTTCTTGTATCTGTGCATGTCAGGTCACACTGATGTAGAGGTTGTTCTCTGGGAACGCGGGAATGCACATGGACACGTTTTGGGTAGAGGTGTCTGAACCGCTGTGCTTTGGCCAGGAGAAGGCCTGAACTGTTACGTGAGTGGGCTCTGCACCTGGAAGCTGGGTGCTGCAAAGCATCTGTCCCCTCGTGCATCTGTCCCCAAGTATTTATGCCATCTAAAAATTCAAACAAAGTGACAGATAAATTGTGGTTCCACAACAACTCTCAGCATTCTCGTTGGAGGACTTGGATCAGAGACCAAAGAGCAAAACATCACCGATCCTTGGATGCAAGGCTTGGTCAAGCTGTGACTGAAGGCTGTGAGCTGTACTGCTATTTTGTTGGGTCTTGTGTGGTGAAATGGTTGGTGAGATCACCGTGATGCCTTTCACCGGCTCCTATCTGCTGTTCAAGTTCACCTTTGGAACCAAGTTGCTAGTCTGAGTTCTGTTGTGACAACAGGGGTGCGATCAGGCCTTGTTAATGTGTGTTCAGCAATGATGCTGGACGGCTCTTTTATGTCAAAAGTGGTTGTTTAAGAGCTTCTCTCTTTTTCAAGTGTGGCACAACAAAGTTCGTAAGTAGTTCAGCAGCTGCGGGGGCTAGAGGAAGAGCCTACGTGACAGGAGTTTCAGGTGCCCTCCCAGTCCAGTGTTACCGGTGCAGCTTGTCCCATGAGAGAGTTCCAGTGTCTTGCCTTGGGCTGTATCTGGGAACACTGGGGCCAAGAGACGAAGCTCTGGGACTGTGCCTGCAAGGTGGAGAAGGAGCAGTGTAAGTCAAAGAATGTGAATGAAAAGCTGTAGCTAGGAAAAGAATTATTCCAGAAACAGGCAAGATGAGAGGTCTTGCCTTTCCTCCACCTTCCCTGCCCTCCTGGCAGAAAAGTAAAAGTTAAAGAAGGAGTTTATGCAAAATTAGGGCAAAACATTTACATGAGTTGCAATTAAAAAAAAAAAACCCTGTCAATAATTTTAAATACATTTAATTAATGGCTGTGCTGAGTCATGTGCTGAAATTGAGCCATTTTGAGCAGAAACACAGAATATCGGTATTATACATGGACCTATAAAAAGCTGGTTGTGTTGCTGGTATTCAGGTGACACCAAAACCTGGCAGCCTGTCACTCGTACCTACAGTGGAAACTATAAGTTCCTTTAGATTTCAATGAACATCCTGATAGAGAGAGTTTTCTGAGGATTTGGCTGTCAAGGCTGCTACACTGCTGTTACCCATATTCCTATTTTCTGCCTCCTCTTGCAGCTTGTGGGCTATGAGGTCTTTTACCACCTTGAACCTGAAACATTATATTCCAGTGATCTTACAGCGGGAGCCAAAGTACGCAGAACTCTGCATCCACTGCCAGTTTATCTTGATCATCATAAACAGTAAAATGCATCTGCCCTCTTGACAGCCCTTTTGAAGTTTATACATCTAAGTGCTGCCACTAAAGTCAGTAAGAATATAAATTGGAAACCTTTTTAGTAATTTGTGTCCTTGTTTCTTTGAGTCGCTCAGGTTTTCTCTAATGATCTATTATGATTTTTTTTTTTTTCTAAGCGTGACCCCTGGGAAGTTTTTATTCTTTAGTTTCTTTACATTGTAGGCTTGTGGTGCATATGAGATTTCTAATATTTCAGTATTGTGGAGATACAATTTTCTTCTGTCATCACACATTTAATCTTTAGTTGTTGAACATAAAAATGTAAAACTGACAAAAGCAGAAACAACTGATCTTACAGTTCAGATTTAAATAACAGATCATAAATGCTCCTAATCTATCTCTTCCTTCTCTCCACCTCCCAGCTTATCTTACTATGGGGTAAGGAAAATACCAGTGTCTCATTTATGCAGTGGAGAGGTTGTTGTTTTAAATCCAAACACTGAAACAAGCTTATAGAGTTATGTGCCAGCAGAAATTGAAACACTGGTTCGCTGCTGGTGTGGTATTTGCAGCTAATTGAGTTGTGGATACAAAGAAACAACGAGTAGCTCAGTTTGACTTCTTGGCACTTCAGAATTTTTACCCTGGTTAGTAATTTTGAAGCCTTGCTTGCAAACAATGGTTCAATGGGCACACTCACAAAATTGTGTGGGTAGCAATGTCAAAAAAATTTACCAGCTGTGTGTTACCCAGAAGCCTAAATCTTCTGCCTCAGAAACGTAAGGAGAATGGGAATGAGAGCTGAAGTGATGTATGGGCTTTATAAGAATGACAGTTAGGAGAAACTGAGGGGGATACTAATTTGATTTTTTGCTAACAGAAAGCAAATGGTAGAAGATGGAGTAATTGGATGTATTTTTAATAGTTCTCTAAATCTTGACCAGTATGTTATATTCAATGAAAGGTACATTTGAAATGATTTGGCTTGCTGTTACATTCTATAAATTTGAGTAAGTACGCTAGCAGATAGCTAACACAAATAAAATAGATAATGGTGGAGTAAGGCTAGTAAAAGTGTTGCCAGCAGGGAAAACAGAAGGAAAAGCTTAGAATATCTTTAAAGGTGTAGAAGGAGCTATTATCCTCTACCCTTATTAACTGCTTTCCTTTTCCCCCTATTTGGAAGTGTCCTACCTCAAAGGTAATTTGTTTTGTGCTCATTCAACATTAATGATATTCATTTTTAATTAATTTAACAGTAGCATTGTCCATCTGTCAGTGCAAACCTAATTTGTTAAACAGATAAAATCAGCATGTCTACAAGTTCATTGTAGGTCAGCAGGCAGCAGTTGCGTATATGCATTCAGGGTTCTGTGTTTAATAATGCAAAGGCTTCTATACAAATACACAAGTGAAGAGACTTTTGAAACCAAATGTGCCTCAATATGTTAATATAGAAAGGCAGATAAACTGTCCTAGGTCGTGGTTGGAGCATATCTAGAGCTGGTTAATCTCCTTGGCCAAAATCTGGACTTAGTCTCCTACAAATGTTACTTCAGCAGTGTGGAGCGCTTTGGAGGTGCTGATGAAAAACACTACAGAATGCTCAGTGTTTCTTAAATGTGGCCTCTAGTTCAGCGTCCTTATTTGGAAACCCCATCTACTCCATCCTCCCTCCCCCCTTTTGGATCACAGAAGGCATTTTGAATGGAAACAATTGCTGGATGTGCTTTTCTTTTGCACTTTTTACAGTTGGCTGTCTGGTTGTGAACAGAGGAGCATGTGTATGGATCTGCAGGAACACTAAACTTTTATGAGAATGTAATTTGTGCTGCTAAAGGCTGAGAGCTGCTCTCTGTTAAAATAGTTTGAAGAAAGATGAGTTTTAAAAGTATTCCAGTTTCCTGTTTGGATGCTAAAATGTGCTTTTGAACAACGGTTCAACACTGTGTTTTTGGTTTGGACAGAGATAAGCATCAGCAGCATGAGGAGAGCAGTTTCCTTTGCTACGCTTTAACGGATCCTGAGGAAACACCAGCTAGGGTGCCTGTTCTGTACACAGGTACCAGCTGGTGGGAGCTGTCTCTGCAAGTGGACAGGGATTAGATTTCTCAGGAGTTCTGATTTGCACAACAGCCTGCTCCAACAGCCATTTAGTTGGGGTATTGCACCTTGCCACGATGTCCAGGTTTTGAACTGTGTTGACTAACCCAGAGTTTTCACTCGTCTTTATCACTGGAGTAGCACAAGTCCTGTGTTCTTCGGTACTGATGGACTTAAAAAGGATAAAACACAGGTCATTGCTACTTGAAATTCTTTCACAGCCAGGCCTGGCCGTAGAGGAAAACTGCTTTTCTGCATGACTTCCACAGCCTCCTCACAAGATCATTCATTGTGCATGAACTCTGGGCTCCGATCATGGCTTTGACTTGCTTTTCATCATTTACCTAAGCAGAGCTCTTCAAAGCTGTGAGCAGGTTGCTGTCACTGAACGGCGTAGGATGCTCTGCTGCTGATTCCTGCCTGTGCTTCTGCACATAGCTAGGCTTGGTGTGTTTGCATTTCTTCCCAGTTTTTGCATTAGGATTCTTTAAAAATGACAGAATGGAGGAGACAGGCAGTTTACAGAATTGAGGAATTATTCCAGATTTTGGATAGTGTGAAAGCAAAGATGAAATTTCTCATTGACCTTATTGCGTTGGTCAGTTTGAGTAGGTGGTGAAGATTCTAGTTAACTTTCAACCGGCTTTCAATGGAAGCTGTAAAATATGAAATGGTTTGTAACAAGTGTTGCCCCAAAGTGCTTGTTTTAATTTGTGCCTGTTCAGAGTAGTTGAGCAATTAGTGCAAATCAGTGTCCATAATGCTGCCATCAGGAGGTGACAATTTTGGATAGCTGGGCATGTACCGATAGAAGAACACTGTATATGTATTTGCAATACGTTCCTCTCTGAATCTGCTCAGGGGGAAAATACCCTTGGCAGTGCAAGGATGGGTGATGCAGGTCACAGCCCTTCTGCTCTTTCTTGGCTAACCAACTAAGTGTGTGTTGTGAAGTCAAATCAGTATTTGAAAGTAAAGTGCTTTGAAAAAGAATACTAAACTATAAGTAGAAATAGATCTTCCTTAATGCAAATGTGTGCGAAGAAATGAGATTGAGCTTAAAAGTAAAGCAGAATGAATCTTTTGAAGAGTGTGCAAATCCAGCAGGTCTCCTCCTCCCTAGCAGAGGGCACTGCAGTAGGAGCGGGGTGCTTCTGAGCTGGTGCATCGCTGCACTGGCAAAAGCTGAAGAGTTGTCCCTGTAAGTACGAGCTGGAACTATTGGTGCCTCCCGTCTGGTCATTCCCGCCCCCAGCCCTCCTTTGCTTGGGTGGTCCAGCTGTTTGCAGGCAGCCCAGCGAGTGAGATCAAGAAATTCATCAGAGCTGGAAAAAAAAGAGGGAGATTATTTTTGGCCTGGATCAGTTCCCTGATCCCATTTACCTTCCAGGCCTGTGAAGGATTGAACTAGCTCAGCTGAGCGAGTTGTGGTAAATCAGAAATGGGATGGAGGAGGAGGGAAGGTGTCAGGTCACGACTCTGCCTGGGAGAACCAGCCCGTTTTCACTGGTTGTATGTTAAATAAAGAACTTCAAGGTTGGCTTCTCAGCCAAGGGTTTGTTTTATGTTGTGCTGGCTCATGTAATCCACAGAAGCAGCTCTATCACATTCATTTCCAAGCACCAAATTCTCTTTCAAAATAAAACTCATTTAATCAGCCCAGTGAATTTCGACCTTAAGCCCTTCAGCAGAGATGAGGCTTTGATTACCCCCTAGTCACCCTGTTCTGGCTGTGTTAGGACAAATTCAACCTTAGGAACTTCGGTATTAGGTGTATGTTCTTGCCATGCTGTTCCTGTAAAGATTGTAGATTAACTAGAGTTCTGTGATAACTATAGTTTTTTTTACTGGGGATTTTTAGAATGATACCTTGAATTCTGCCTTAAAATAAATAAATAAATCTAACCAGAGATGACTGAAAACTGAAGCAAGGGGTTTGTGCTCCTTACTCTGTCACTGCAGCCATTTGCTGTTAGTACACATAAAGCAAGGAAGGAGGTGGAACTGGCAAGCAACCTACCAGCCTGCTGCAGAAAGGCAAGCCTCTTCAACTGCGTGCTGCAATTCCAGGTACATTGAAACCTATGTCTCCTCCCAGCACCCTGCTGCTGGGAAAGGTGTGGTGCAGTCTGTGTGCGTGTGAGAAGAATTTTTTTTCCTTCATCAGGTAATATACTAATTTCAGAGACAACGCTGCAGTTACAGAAGATTAACTTGTTGATGTCAGTTTGGCTTTCTGGGTTGTCATTTTGCTAAGTCTTGAGTTATGAAGGTAAAATGTAAAGGTAGGTCAGTGACCTTGTATCCTAGGGAAACTCTCCTTGGCTGCTAAAGCTGAGCTCATATCAGGCCAAGATTCAGGACTGCAGAGGAGAAAAACTCTCCGCCCCTGTAGTTATGAATCACAGTACCAGTTGTAGATTCATCCTAAAATACCCTGTGTAATGCCTGAGAGCAGCTGGCATGCTGTACTAGCCTTGTAGAGAAAACGCTAAAGTTTTAGTATTAAAAGCTCAAATTTCCTTAATAAGTGTATTGCCAGACACTGCTAGCCAGCTCTATTTTTCAAAAGCAGAATGTGCTTCCAGTTTCTGAAGTGGTAACCATTACAGATCCAGGAACCATTACTTTATCAAGAGGATTTGCTTTCCACCATGCATCATTTGGAAATGAATTGCTTGCCTTCGCAAATTCCACTGCGAGTACCTACACGGAGACCAGCAAAGTTTCACTGATATGCAAGTCTAGCACAAACAAGATGATATTTGAGCTCACTGACTTGCTAACACAGATATTGTATTACCTTTTGAAGCGTAGGGTCATGTACTACACAAGGGTTTGGGAGTTTTTACCATAAATAGGTAAATGGTTGGCCAGGAAGCACATGCAGAGAGGGAAGATTTTTCTTCTGGTCACTTTTCCCCAAATCATTGTTTTATTTTGTCCTATCACTATTAGACCGTGTAAAAAGTTGCTCTCCCTGCTGTTTATAAGCTCCATTTAAGTACTGGAAGGCTGCCATGAGGTCTCCCTGGAGCCTTTTTTTCTCCAAGCTGAACAAGGCCAGCTCCCTCAGCCTTGCTTTGAGCAGAGACTCTGAGCATCTTTGTGGCCTCCTCCAGACCTGCTCCAACAGCTCCATGTCTCTCTTGTGCTTGGGGCCCCAGACCTGGATGCCGGATGACAGCCTGCAGGCACGATGCTTCTTGTAGCTGAAGTGAGAAGGCCTTGTCCACGGCTCCCCTTGGTCAGGAGCTGTAGTGGACCCCAACAACAAGGTGTACTTTATTGGTCCACATGAAAAGAAAATATATGGTAGATGTCAGTCCCTCATCCAGTGCCTGTGGTGAGGCAACGTTGTGAAGTTTAGTCCATGATGAAGAGATTTTACTTATTTTCTGAAGGTACTTTGCTAAGGCTTGTGAGGTGGCAGCAAGAGACCTCACACTGGAACACAGTGAGAGAGACAGCTCAATTTATCTGGCTGTACTCATACTGTCTTTCACTGAGCTGAGAAATTGGCATCTGTATTTTTGCTTTCGGTGCCAGCATCAGCTGCCAGGAACTGCTGCCTCACTGGGCAGGGCTCTCTGATGAGTGGGAAACCAAAGGAGCAGAGAAGAGTTGTTAATTGCTGCNGGGGGGGAGGTATTTTACAGCGTCTTTGACCCTATCTAGACAATTGAACAAACTTCTCAGGCTTCTTTGACACACTACTGCATATGTCTGATTCCTCTCTGAGGAACTCTGGGGAATCTTTCAATTGAAATATGGGCAGAACATTTGCCTTCCATTTTTCAGTTATCTGCTGGCCTGTAGAAGTTTTCACAGTATAGAATATTCTGAGCTGGAATGGATCCACACAGATCATTGGGTCTCTTCAGCACTGTATGAAGTTTTCTAATTTTTTGAGAGAAAGAAGCGGAGAGAAATGATGTGAATGCTGCAATGTGGTGTGGCATTATGACATTCTCAAAAAATGGATTTTGATAAAAGCCTGGGCCCATGAAGGTCACAACCTGTGTAATTGATCTGCCAGCAAACTCATGTACCAGGACTATTAAACCCCTCCATCAGTTACATTCGAAATACCACTCTGCATCACTTTCTTTGAGTTAATTTCTCCTGCCTTGCTTTCCTTGTCACATGCCATTAACCAGTTCATGGCAGGGGAGGATGAATTTGGCCACTGCACTGTGTGTCTGTCCATGTGTAGGGGAGGTTCTTTAATTCTCACAGAGGTTGTTCATGGGCAGTGAAATATCCTTTTTTTTGGAAATGGTACTTCTGCTTTAGCATATGGACTGTGTTCTACTCCAACCTAACACTGTTGTGAACCACCTTGCTTCTCAGTGGAAGGAATGGAAAAGTTTTGATGTTTCTGGTGCATAACTGAGGGTACATGCATGCAACTAAGGTGAGAAAGCTTGAGGCTGTGCTTTATGTACTAAATACAGCCATTCTCATTATCTGGCCGATACTTTGTTCCAGCAGAAGTTTCTGTTTCAAAAGAAAATCTCTTTAATGATGACTCTAAAGGTGGGTTACTCATTTAAAGGAAAAAAAAAAATGGATTTTGATAAAATCTCAAGAATTTAGAGGGAGAGCCAGTGTTCCCAGCCTTTGTGGTATGAGCTACTCAGCCATTGAATATGTTGTCCATTATCTACAGAACACTCTTGGAAGTATTTCAGGGTCCTATCTTGTTTTTCTTGATCATCACTGTATTTCTCCTATAGTGTGTTATTAGGTCTGCCAGCTCCTTGATGTGTGGTCTCTGTTCAGACAGCTGTGTTTAATGGAGACCATTTACGGAGAGTGACAGTATGGTGTGAATAAGTCTCTGGAGCTGCAGGGGGAAATAAAAAAATAGATAAAAATAATAATAAAAAGCATTTGCCAGGACTGTCAGCCCTTTGGAGCAGTTTGCCATCTTGGCATAGGCTGTGAGCTCAGAGCCCAACCAACTGCGAAGTAAAAAGTGAAGAGTAGAGAATGTGGAAGAGAGGGAACAGAAACTCTGTGATTGCCGAAGACATCATTTGCTCAAGTTTGTCAGGAAATTTGGTGACTTAATTTTTGCAGGTCCTTAAAAGAGAGTTGTAAGCATTTTGGGAGTAGGATTGTTTTTGAGCAAGTATGATGGTAGAATACATCATAATGTAAGTTATACTTCGTAGCATACACTTGTGATTCCACCAAATGTCTATACCATTTCCTCTAGGTTTTATCAGGGTCAGAACGTTGACTTAGAGGAATAAGTTTAGGGAGAATTACCCAGTATTTTACACACACACACGGGGTGTGTGGCCTCTGTTATGACATTGTTACCAGTGCAGGAGCTGGGTGGGGACAGTCATCGCTTTACTGTTTGGCCTATAAATAATAATTACTCGAACGAAGTAGAACTCGAACATCTAGTCATTTCTAATATTTGACTAAGAGCGATCTGTGCTTTTATGACTGTAAGGGTGAAAATTGTGCTGAAGATCCTCTCTTCTTTCAGAATCCTTTGTGTGTGTGTATGTCTGTATGCATGAATACTTGGCCTGGATAAGTAGGAGAGAAAATTGTTTGCTGAGATCTAATCTTATGTTCTTGGTGTAAATATTCTTGTATTCTGGTTTCCCTCATTGTTTTGCTAACAGCTGCCATCCTCTGCAAAGGGAGCGCTGGAGCATGAAGGGAGGTAGGAGGAGGAGGAATCTCCATGCTATGTGCAAATGTACCCTAATTGTTTACATTTGTCTTTGGTTCCCTTGTGATTGCAAATCTCGTAACTCCTCACATCTGCTTTGGGCATTTTCATCCAAGGATGTGACAAAACTGTAATGAATAGCTCCTTTCACAGTTAAGTTTTAATAGCCTGGCTTAATTGAAAGGAAACTGATAGGCTGAAAGATAAGCTCTGAAAGTGGCTGGCTGGTTGGGTGCCTCCAGTTTTGGGTGACTGGATTAAGATGACGCATGAGCCTTTTTCAGATGAGCTGTGTTTCTGCTGCTAAACTGATTGTGATGGGGACTGCGGGCGTCTGGATCCTATGTGGCCGGTTCTATAGGCTGAAATGGGCACAGATGTCACCAAGAATTAGTGGGAAATTCCAGAAATGTTTGATTGTAAGAAACTTGGTCGTATCTCAAGTATTTAATAGATCAGAGAGTGGAACACAGTTCTGTGCCTGAAATACAAATGATTCTTTCTGCTTTCTGTTTGAGTTTTTAGTCTTTTAGAAGATTGAATGAACAAAGTAACTAGCTGTTTACCCTGAGTTTTCTAGTTTCTTCTTCATATGCACACACTCAACTTCTTCTTCTTCTTCTTTCTTCTTCTTCTTCTTCTTCTTCTTCTTCTTCTTCTTCTTCTTCTTCTTCTTCTTCTTCTTTTTTTTACTGACTAACAGGTGTTTTTCTAATTGACGTTAATTCTGAGAACTGAGGTGAAGTTCTGGTTAATCGCAGGCCTAGAAAGCCGATGTCCCGAGATGTCTTATCTCTCTCTCTGTCACACTTGTTGCTCATTCGATTGTTCTTCGTCCACACCTTGCATTCCTACTGGGATTTTTAACATATGGAATTTAAACCCAGTTATCTTTTGCACAGAAAACTTAGTTAACATTTTGCTAGAGGCTGACAGCAAGGACGACAACAAAAATAATCTCCAATCGACAACTTTTACAACAAGTCGGGCAGGAAGCAACACCCATGCTGTGCATTTACCAACCAGCCCTCAGACCAGCGACACAGCCATTTCCCATCACGCAGCGATCGATTTTGGTTAGAGGCAGCGGTTGCGTGCGAGCGGGAACCCTCCAACATGTCCCTGCCTCCGGTGCGGGTCGCTTTTCTATTGTTTACTCAGGGGCAGCGCTGACCTTCAGATAATTTCTCCCCTCTTGACGCTGACCTCTTAGGACGGCCACGTTTCATGATAGAAGCATCCCAAAAATGTCGAGCTAGACACAAATGCGTATCACTGGCGTGTCAGACCCAACCCTTTGCAGGAAGCGAGTTGTTTCTCAGGACGGATGGGTGGGATTTGGGACATGGTCAGACCTACGGGCCTGGCTCTGCTCGTCCTGTGGGGTTTGCCCTCCTTGGGTGGGGAAGATTCATTCTTCATGAGCTCTGCTTTGGGTTTCTATTTATTTATTTAATCTATCTTCGCTGTAGTGCTCCTACGTCTGGGTACTTTGTACTTTTAAAAACCGAGGCAAACATGCCTTGTTAACTACAGTAGATAAAGCAACTGTGTAAATACACAGTGGCCACACTTTTGAGGCCCTTTATTGGAACAGCAGTGTTTACAAATGATGCCTGTGTTCCTCAGCAACCATCGTGGGATGTCTGCCTCTCTTACTCGGCTTTCTGTCAATGGAGGGAGAAGGGCAGGCTTCTGCCCTCATTTCTTTTTATTTTTTATTTTTTTAAAGAAAAAAAAGAGTTTTCTGTTTTTGCAGTGCTGTGCCTCAGACAGTCTGATGGTGGCTGAGTCAGGTGGTGGGAGGTGCCCCATCCCTGTGGGGGACACCATGGAATCCATCAGCTCAGGGGTGCAATGGAGGTGATGAGATTGGGTCCCTTGCTGGTCCTCAGACTGGTCTGCTTGGTGCAGGAGTGGAGCTTCTGCAGAAGCTGGAGTCCCGAGTGTAGGCTCTGCTGTGAGGATTTGCATAAATGCAAGAAGCTCCTTCGGATGTGTCCTTTTCCTTGGATTAGAGTCAATGTTTATGGCTTTGAGTAGCTTTCTTAGTAACTCATCAGGATGTGACGACAATGTTCCCGTGAACTCCCCTGATACGGTGTGCTGATGCCCTGCCTCCATCTTGGCCAGCCGGCCCCTGGCGTAAGTGCAAGAGATCAATGTGCCTGCCCTGGGTCAGGAGGTACTCCGCACTTCTGTGGCTATGTGCGAAGCAGAGATCACCTTTATTGCCTGCTGGTTCCTGGGACCAGCAGTGGGCTGTTCCATGTGGGGCAGCAGAGATGTGGTGATGTCTGAGCCCATTGCCTGCTGCCTTTTCATCTCCTCCACGAGGAATGTATAAGTTCACCGCAGTCACACACATGATAATGTGTTGGTTACCCATGTTTGCAAGAGCTGCAAATTTTTTGTTGTTGTTTCGTGTCTAAACACTAACAGATGTAACCAGTGGTCTCCCTGAAAGATCAACAGGAGTAAGGGAGCATTTTCCTTTAAAACCCATCTAAATATATCAATCCAAATAAACGTTTGTACAAGAGACAGTCTGTAAACAGTATTGGGAGAGTGCTCTGCCCTTTAAAGAGTCTGCTTTTCTGTTTTCACTATTTTGTTCTCTGACAGAAGCCTAATTCACAAAAGGAGGACTGCAGTGGTGATTTGTGCAGCTGGTAGGTATGGCTGCATCTCTACCAGGTTACTTTTCATTCCCCCTGTGCGAGCCCTTTGAGGAAAGCCTTGTTCTGTCAACTTCGTTTTGGTTTAATGTTCATTAGAGTTTAATGGAGTTTGGATAGTGAGGAGAAAAGAGAGGGCAGCAGTCTTACACAGATGTATAACTTTTTGAGTAGTTACAGGATGTAGTTCGGTTACTTGCACATAGTATGTAGTGGATTAAAAAAGTATAGAAATGTATATACATTTATATCTAAGACATACAGAATCGGCTGGCAGATGTGACAGCGTGCAGCAACTTGTGCCCTTCTGGATCCTGCTGTGTCCCAAACAACACTGGACATCTATGCTTTTGAGAAAAACATTTGGGAAAAGTTCAGTGGTAGAAATTGCAGCATCTTGGGCGACTGTAGGCAAAGCATCCTTTTAGCCTTTCTCCTGGTTTGCTTTGTAAGAGCAGAGAGGTTTGTATTTTAGTTTCCCTGTTAAAAATGCAGGGATGATGCTGTAACTCATCAGAGGTGCTACCAGGAAAGTTCATGTTGGTCAGAAGAGAAACAAACCTTTTCTGTTTTTTAGGAATTTATAGGCTCTCCATCCTTTCAGTGAAGGGAAATTAGGCTTGCTCTGATTGTTCAAAGTGGTTGGCAGGATTTGCACTTTGTTGGAAATCATAAAATAAATTCCTTTGTGGCTATGTTGCTCCTTTTTACTTAAATGGTCTTCTACTGCCATTTAACCAATAAATCCCAGTAGCAGCTGACATACTGGAGATAGAGGAGAAAAAAACCTTTAAATTTTAGGGCTCCATCAGAGGCCTCTGTGGAGCCTTTTCATTTGAGTGTATCATCTTGATGCAATTGGAGGTTGTCAAGGCCAGCATTAACCCTTTGGATAGTAGGAAAGATTAGGCAATTGTCTGTGTCCTCTTTCCCACATTTTCAGTGTGTCTGTAGCCTGTAAAATGTCTTTGCCTATGGAATAGACAAGAAAAAGAGATCTGGATGGTGGAATCGTTCTTTGCTTCATTGGTTGTATCCTGTCCTCCTTCAATCTGAGGAGCAGGGGATGGGGAGCAGCAGGAAGGGACCTCTCATCCATAGGCACAGACAGGGTGACAGTAGCTCCGAGAGCATCTGCAGTTCTTGGTCTCTTTCTGCAAAGAAGCTGCCAGTCTTGTTCTTGCCTCCAGTGAGCAACCAGAGCTGTCTACAAACATGCCAGCTCTGTCCAGCACATTGGTATGCAAACAGGAGGGACCGAGTGCCCAGATGAATCAAATGCCAGCCGTGCACTGCTTCCTGCACTCCTTCCCCTCTTCCAGGAGCCATGGCTGCCTGTGTTTATCCATGCTGTACTTAGACAGTGAAAAAGCCCTGGGCTTTGGTTTCCACTTCAAAGGCAGCGTTGGCTGCTGTGTTGGAGATGGAGCCTGATAATTTTGGTTACGAGTGGCTGGTATGTTCCTGAGGCTGAAATTACTGCTGGTGGAGGCACTGCACAGACGTCCTCACGGGGTGATGTCATCTGCGCAGAGCAAGGGCAGCGAGGGGAAATCTGAGCTGTGGCAGGACCACCTCTAAGTGGTCCTGTGCCAGGCGTTCTGGGCTTCTCCACCAATGCTCTTTGAAAGGGTGCCAGCCCCTGCCAAGTGGGATGGTGGTTTGTGTGCTGCGTCGGCTAGTCATTGAAATTGAGGAAGAAAATGTGGGATTTGGTTCCATAAGAAGAAAAAAGATGAAATGTGTATGTTACATTATCATTACATTCCACTCCAAAGCCAGCAGGCTAACGCTGTCCAAGGGCAGCCATTTGGAGCGGGCTGGCTGTCGTGTGTGGGGCTGTGTATTTAGAGTTACGGTGAGGCAGCGCCGGAAGAAACCGACAGCCTGGGACTTGGTCTGGGTGCTGTATGCAGTGGCTTGTGCAATAGTACAGCTACTTAGAGGATCTCTTGAAGTTTAACTGTGCTTGCTCATCCAGTGGTTAGAGTACAGGAAGTTTGTGTGGATTTTTTTTTTTTTTTGAAGGGTTTTGGTAAAGTAATAGGTAGGTCATAGGAAATGACGCCACTGCTAGCTAATCCCTAGATTTGTCCTCTGCTTTCTTCTAAACTGCGGCATTTACTTTAAAAGTCGTGCGACTGTAAATCAAAGTGTAAATGTATGTCTTACATTTTGGAATCAAAACCATCCTGTCTGATTTTGAATAGAATCTTTGAGAAAAGCAATCTAGATTTTTAATTACACTTCCCAGCCATGTAAATTGCAGAGATAATTGTATGCATCACTGTCTGACCTAGTTCTACTGTCATGCCTTTCATCTGTGGATCTCAAAGTGCCTCACAAAGGAAATTCCTTTGTATTTGAAGACAGAGAACCTGGGGCATAGAGCAGCAAAGCAAATATCCAGCCCAACAGGGACTGTACCTCAAGGGGAAGCGAGTCCCAGTGCACTGAGTGACCCTTGCTCCCACATTTAGGGGTCACTTACCTACTCGAGTGCTACCTGTGCCTAGCTGCCTGCCCAAATTTTTCTAGAAGATTCACCTTGCATTTTTTTTCTCCTAATTGAATGAATGTTGTATGTAATTTCCTTCTGAGTTTCCCCAAAAATAGTTTATGGCACAGGAGATTACAGAAAATAGGCAATTTACATATAGCAGCAGAGTTTTCTATTTTCTTTGGTTCCTATAACATTCCCAGCTTTCTCTAGGGTCGGTAGTAGGTTAGTTAGGGGAGCAAAGACAATCATATAACATTTAATTTTCTGCAGCAGTGGCTCCTTTCTGACGCCTTTTTTTCAGAAAGGGGCTGGTGAAATAGTGGCTTTGCTGCCCTACAGCTGTATGACGTAGGTAGATAATCCCACATATGGTTAGGCAAGGCTTTGCTTGTCTAAGAGGAGAGTGGTTTTTAGCTGCAGCACAATTTTGCAGTGTGTAAGCTGATCTTTTTTTCTGAAATAGAAATCAAAAGGGGGCTCTCTGGTAGAGATCAGTGCTATTTGCACATTGCTCTGAAATGTGCCTGTTTCAGTCCTGATGAAAGATGTTTGTTTATCTGCTTCCAGAAGCAAATCTTTCTGTTCATCTGCAGCACTGGAGTATCAACAATCCAGCCTCCCACTGCAGCACATCCCTGTCCCTTGCTCCCTGGGGACAGCGGGCAAGGTCAGAGGTGCTTTAACACTCCCGACCCAATTTATTTTTGCCTTCATTCTGAATTTGCTCGTCACTGACAGCCCATGCCAAGTGCAGTTGTGCTGGACAGTTATTACCAATCTCTTTTCTACAAAGGCAAATCTGTGGTGGCCTTGTATTTGCTGTGTTCCATGCCTTTAACACAAATAAATTAAGTGGGATAGATGAAGAGATTTTCAGGCTGGATGACGTTGTGTCCCTTGCATTCATTGACAGCCAGCTGTCACCTCACAAAGCCTCAGTGCTGTGTTGCAACAGGCACACACACTCAGCTCAGGAGCAGGAGTGGTGTCTCCATCCCAGGGGATGTTTTTCCCTTATTCCTGCAGCATTGTGCGTAATCGTGAAATGTCCCTCATGCTCTTGCTGTGTGCATGGACAATTCTAGTCCTGAAGATTAGGGTCAGCTGTGGCTGTTGGGGTGCTCGTAGGCTGGTTGCTTTCAAAAAATGACCTGTAGTGTAACCTTGTACTGCTCTGTGTTGGAGTGGGGCTGGCCTGGCTTTTGCCAAGTTAATTGGGAGGTTTTAGAAAACAAACTAAACTCAGCTGTTGCGAGCTGCTTTGTGATTAAACATCCTATGGATGAAATGATATTACTTGGACAGATTCTTCAAGTTTGAGGCTGTGCTCTTTCCACTATTTCATGCAAATTAAGACAAAACGGTGTCTCTGAGTGACAGCAAATGGGTTTGGGTCGTCTATTTATATTTATTGCATTTGACATGTTTGGTTTCCTTTGGCCAAGAGTGAAGGAAACGCTCTGAAGAGTGAAGGCAGGTTCTGTGTCTGAGACGTTTCAGTGTGAGCCCAGCAGGAAGGCCTGTGGGTGGCTGGGGCTATGGGCTGAGGCGCAGCCTGGAGGAAGGCAATGGAAACTAGAAACCATTGAGAACCTCAGAGGTCAGAGCAACCTGTTAAAATCAGCAGGATAGCCGATCAGCTCCTCTCCATTGCCGTGCAGTTACAGAGCTGCTGATTTTTTGGGTTTGGTGGTTTGCAAGGCGTGCTGCTCCCCAACCAAGCTGTGCTCAGCTGCAGATAGGTGCTCTCAGTACCTTTGTTGCATCTGCTGGAGCGTAACCTTTGCCAAGCCCTGGCCAGGAAGCACAGCATGCTGCATGCAAGGTCGGCCCTTATCTCACGTGCACGGCTGGCAGAGATTGGGCAGCGTTTAACACGCAACCTGCTACAGGGTGCTCGCTCTCTGCAGCTTTCTCAGGGAATAAGGAGCAGAAAGTCCGGTCGTTGACATCTGTCAGCCTCTGCTGAAGCAATCAGGGAGTGCTCGCTGCAGGGCTCGCACTGCCCTGGACCTGGAAGGCCACGCGCAGGAGGAAGCCGCTGGGTTGTGGGTGGCTTCTTAAACTTCGGTGGGAAGGCAGACGGCGTCATGGCCGAGAAACGGCTCCCAGAGCCAGCATCACCCCGCTGATACTGTGTAGTAAATAACAGCCTCGGCCCGCAGCCTGGCCGCTCTGCTGGGGCAAGGGGTTGATACCGCAGGAATGTGGTAGAACACCCAGCTTCTGCCCGGGCTGGGTGTGGCTGCCCCCAACCATCGCTGAGGCTGCTGTCCCCAGCCGGAGCACCCACCTGATGGGCTTTATCTGGTGTGATGTGCATAAAGGACAGAAATCCGCATTGCCTTCAGGGGAGATGGGTTATAGCCATATATGGAAATTATAGACTTGTTTTCTTCTAAACATCGATGTTTTGCAAACCAGTGGTGTCACATCTTCTTTAGTTAAGCTTATGTCTTTGCACTTTGGAGTCTCCAGAGTAAAATATATCTGGCTTCAAAGCTGACTGCCCAAAAATGAAATCCTGCTGTCTGCTCTCTTTGCTTTTGTTGAACAGGGCACAGAAAGTTGAGGTAGAGGGCAAATGGGAGGTGGTGAATCAAAGTGGTAAGGGCTAAATGCTGCTTGTAAAGATAACAGGTGTCAGTTTTAAAAATTCATTTTTTTCTCATGTTAAAAAAGAGAAATAGAAGTTAAAATTCAGAAAAAAATGCTTTTATTTAACAAAAATAAAGCTACTGTTTAAGTGTTAGTTTTAAATGGGAAGCAAAGCATGAAACCACAGGCCATTTGTGTGTGTGCAGTGTTGCAAAAGACACAATAGAGACTGCCAAGCACAGCAAACCGGAGCTTAAGAAGTGAGTGCTCAGAAGGACTGTCCAAAAAAGTGCATTGAAATCTGAAAAGCATGCTGTGTTTCTTTTCCTATTCTTTTTAAGCATGTAGAGAGTGGATGTTACCTCCCCTGCTGTGTATTTAGGGTCACTGTCTCAGGCTCTCACCCCTGTGTACGGGCCTGTTCTGGTTCGAAGCAGGATCGTTTACTGGAATATGTTCAGAGCCAAGATCTTGCCTGGGTGTTGCTGAAGTTTTCCTTGCTGATTTGAAGCAGTTGTTCATCTGCACAAACTAAGTTCTGCAATTCCTTGTCTTCTGACATCGGAGACATCAAGCTTCAAAGGCTTCCTTGACTGCCAGTTAAAATACTGGCATTGTTTTATTTCTAATAGGACCTAAAATGAAAGAGTGTTAAAGGTTCTGAGCTGGAAAGAGTAAGTTTTGGTCACGCTGGAATACAACTGAGATGAGAAACCTCATTTGCTCTTTGAGAATAATTTATAAAGAAGTTGAATGGGCTGGAAAGGCGACTCAGTTTTCTGTTTTGCAGTATTGAAATAATTAGCTCATAATTGAAAAGGGAGCCTGATTCTGCAGACACATAATTTGCTAGTTAGCATAATACAAACACACTGGTTTAACAGAAGAGGATTCACACAATAAGGTGGGGGCTATTTTCGCTTCTGCTCCTCCACGCCATACAGTGACTTTTCAGCTTCTACAAATACGGGTGAGGTCCTTTGGTGCAGCATTGTAGAGTGAGAGCACAAAGGCCTGCTGTTAAATTGCCAGATCAGTGATTCCAGTTTTTTAGTGTTCTTGCCCTGTTCAGGAATGTAAGGCTTGTGTTTGAACAGTGGCTGCAGGAAGCTGTCCTGGATTACCTTCTTGGGCAAGTTTCTGATGAATTCCTGCCACTGTCTAGAAAGGTGTATTTTCTGATCAATCCCACTGGATTTTCAAATTTATTGTTCTGTTTGCTGGTGATGTATGTTGCTAGGGAAAAAAAAAAAAAAAGAAACCCAGCAGGGAGATTTACTAATTTGATTTTTTTATTTGATTTTTTTTTTTTTTTGGTTGTTGTTTATTTTGGTCTCTTACCATTTCTGATGGGCGGTGCTGAACTTATCTCTCAATATTGCTTAATATAAATGTAGTGAAAGGAGAAGGTTTGCTTGGCAAGGTTTTGTATTTTGTGAGCTACAGAACCTGGATGAGAGCAGCCAAGTGACTGTGTATCCTCAGCTGTGATTACTGCTAGCTTTGGGTCTCCAGTGCATTACATAGCACTAATTAATATTAAAAAAAAAAATAATAATTGTAACATTTCACAGAGTATTTCTAAGAATTTTAGAAAGTATGGGATTCTGTAGCATGGAGTTAGTTTTGTATGAAGCTTTCCAGTGAGTCAGGGAGAGGGTAGGACGCCTGTTACACTGTGTGGGATGACTTCTCCTCCTGCTACTCTTTGCTAATTCTGCAAAGCCCAGTTTACATCTGCTAGAAGCCACTTGATCTCAAAACTCGGAGATTCTACCATCTGTGAGGCCTTTGTTAGGATGAAACCATGAGCACAGAAGGAGGGAGCAGGCTGTGTGCAGGCCTGGCCAGCTGAGCAGGTTGCGTCAGAAGGGCAGTCGTCCCCACCTGAACGTCTGCTTTCTGGGCTTGGCTCCTGGGCGGCAGGGTGAGACACAGGGACTGGGACATCCTACAGAAACCAGGGCACCTGATTTTGGGTCTCAGCAGATGATTCACAGTGGGCTAGGTTTTTCTAGGCTGGATTGAATCACCTGTGGGAACTGGGGAAACGAGGACCCAGTTCATCTTAGTGAATTCTCAGATTTTATGTGTGGTTTAAATGATATTCCTAGAGCATTTTAGAGCCATTCAAGAGGGGAAAAAAAGGAGGATGCAGGATTGTGTACTAATTTTCAATAATGCAGTTGCATTTGGCTAACTGGGTTTACTCTACTTTTGTGCTTATTCAACTCAGAGGGACATTTTTTAGCCTCTTGAGTATTGTCTGTAGTCTGAATTCACAGGTCTGATGCTTTGTTTTATGGGGGGCATTAGACCTGGTAACAGCTCAAGGCAAACACGTTGGCCTTGGGTAAGTCACATCCAGCACCACTGGTGCTGGAGATCTCCTTCCTTGGCCTGCTTCAGTTTGTGCCTTCTTAAAGGTGTGTTAATGCTTGAGCTGCTGATTTCCATGTCCCCAAATGATGTCAGTGCATATTAATGAGTGTCATAAATTGATTTTAATGGTTCATGAGATGATTAAGATCTTGAGGAGGCCCAACCTTGAGTACAATGCCTTAGGAACTGCTGACGGTGTGTGACTTGTGCCATCCGTCTGAGACTAGTTGTGTGATGTAGATTGTAGGGAAAAATAAACTCCATAAAGCTGTTTTTATTTTTCTTCCCCTAGTCCTCAGCAAATGTGAACTGGATCAGAATATTCAAAGCCGGTGTCAATGCTGTTAAGAGGCACAACCAAGTCAAGGGCAGCAGTCATCCTGCAGCAAGTGGTGAAACACATGGTTCTCTTTTTGTGCGCCTTAAACAGTTTTTGGCAGTAGCAGTGTCATCCTCAGCGCTTCTCATCCGATGCCAGAGTGGGCTGATGTGGGTATTTATGCTTTTGTGGCTCATAAGGCTGACGGGCAGTTCTCATAACATGCCTTGTCAATGGCTGCGTGCGTCACGGCGGTGGTGAGAGCCTGTAGCACTTAGTGCTCTGGGAGGACAATGCAGTTGTCATTCTTCTTTATCCTGTTGTGATTTTTCCTGCTAGCAGAACAGAATGATGCGGCACTTCGTCAAAGGCCCTAGCTTTTAATGCCTGAGAGGAAACATTATGATTCTCTAGTCGGAGGTCTTCAGAACCTCACCCAGTGAGTTGTGCACTGACTTGGAGTTCACAGTTCGCTAGCTTTTCTTTCTGTTCAAGGCAGTGTGAAGGAGCAAATGACAAGTTTCGGGGCTGAATCTGAGTTCTGTACTCGTATGACGAAGCTGGTTGCAACCACTGGTTGCTTGACTCAGAATGCGTCTGCAGGATCTGGGCTTCTAAATGAAGTGCACCAACAATTTTCTTAATGACTTGCTCAGGCTATTGAAGGGCAGAGTCAAGTCTCACTTCATTGACATCAGGAAAGCGAAAGAAATAACCAATTTGGTGCTTTACGAAGCAGTCTTTGCTGTTGAAATTACGCAGGCTGGTATTAATCCTGAAGGCAGTACTCTATGTGCAATGCTATTTAATATTGTGTGCATGTCCAGCTGTATATTTAGAGGCCTATAATACTTCTCGACTGACAACAATGCATTTAATCTAGCACTAGATTACTGCCAGGATTACACGGCAGGCCGCGTTTCAAGAAGTGCTGTTAGAATTCAGTGACATCTACAGTACATGTGCTGCCACTGAGGCATGACCGCTGCATCGCCGGCTCTTGCAGAGGTCACAGCAGCAGACTGGAACATTGTGTTTCCAGCTCCCAGTAATAACCTCCTGAGTGAATGATATGCTGGAAAGCAACTGAAAATATTGATGAAAATATTAATACAAATAAAAGAATAGAAAGGTTGATGACTAGGTGTATCTTCCTTGTAACAGGGCGTGTGGAGAAAGATTGCTCAGAGATGAGATAAAAATGAAAATGGGAGACAGGACAAGAATTTCAGAGGTGTGGCATGTCTGGCACTGGCTTTTGTGGCTGTGCTCGTAATGCTCTGATATGTACAAGATACGCTTATAGGCTGTTGCATCTTTGAAAATCTGATGCTCTCTTTCTCCATGCCTAATCCTTGCATCACGGGAGGGACAACGTACAGTAAAGCCTTTGATCTGCTGTGAGAGAGGTATGGATAGAAACATTTAGCACTGGCTGCAGAGCTCTTAGGATGTGGGTCACAGTGAAACTTTATATCGGTACCCTGGAGGAGAGTCTGAACTTTTTGTTTTGTACAGAGCAGAATTTGAGGTTAAGGGTCTGAACTTAAATCTGGATCAGAGGAGCATATTCCCCAGTTGTTCTGAATTTTTGAGTTGGGTCCAGTGATCCAAAATCTTACAAATGTTGGAGCGTTTTGAAATACTGTGCTGCAGAGCTTATACTACAAATGTTGAATTTGATTTTGGTTTTTGCTTTATTAATTTCCAGTAAGAATTGGTAATTTTCTGCAAGAAAGCAAGAAAAGGGTTAGTTTTGGGATTCAAAGATATATATTTTTAAGATATATGTTTTTTCAGAACCAGAAAGCAAAAAGATCTTTCTCAGCGGGATGAAGGCCAGAGAAAAAGGCAAAAGGTTACTTTGTTATGCAAGCTGTATGTTTTCCAGTAATCATACTTCCTAAAATATACCTTCTAGTTGGAGCTTGCCAGTCATTTGGGCCTTTTTCAAAGGGTAACAAGGGTGCCGTACCTTATTTTAAGATGCTTTATATTTAATCTGTTCTTTTATCTCTGAGGAAACAATTGATAAACAATCTCTATATTAAGCATTCTTCTGTAAATGTTACCGGGGAAGGTGTAGGTAGGAAAATGAAGCTAATGCATTCTCAGCGCTCAGCCCTTCCTACTAACTCTGCTCTGGTGTTTTTTTTGATAAGATAGTGTTTTCTCCATAGCTGGAAACAAAATAGTGCCATGACATTGTGTTAATGCTGTAGTAATACGTAGCCAAAGCAATTAGAAGGAAGAAAGCTGATAGCAACGGTTAGTTGACATTCACTTTTTGTTCAGCCGTGCTTATCAAATAAAATGGTATGAAAGTGAAAACTGAGAAATAAATCTGTGTTTGGTTCAATGCAGGAGGCTGGTTTTCCCTTGGGGAGACTCTGTTATGTCCTCAGTCCTTTGCTTCTAAAGGAAGCAGAATGAGTGTGTAAGACAAAGCTGCTCTGGCCTGGAGAGGGGCTGACCTGTGGACTGTGGATCCAGGGGAGCAGACTTTGTCACTGTTAGGCTGCGTCTGCAGCGCTGGTGACGTACAGTGACACGGTGGCATTTGTGGATTTTAATTACAGAGAGAAGGGCAGGAATGGTTATCCTTATTTCCTTTCCTGACATGGGTAAAGCTGATGCAAGCAGAAGTGGTCAAAAACCTTGATGTGTGTTCAGGTACAGAGATGAAACATACCTCTAATTTGGAAGCTTTTGTATTCTGCTGAAACCAAAATGCCATAGAGGAGAAGCAAGTCATATTTTCATCAAGGTTTGGAGCCCAACCCCTAACACTTGGTGGTAGTTGCAAGGCCATGGTGGTTTGGCTTCAGATTCACCAAAACATGTTAAAGCACTTTGGCAATACTGGCTTTCTGAGAGCTTTCTGCTGGAAAATCTGCAGCTAGTTTAACTTTGGGCACACAGTTCACTGAAGACCATTCAGATTTCCTTGCTAGAAATTTATTGGACTAATAGTCATAGCTCTTTGGTTGTTGAGGTCAAGTCTCAGAAATAGTACCCTTCTCGTGCCTGTTCCTCCCTGTGTGGAAAACTCGATCTACAAAGTTGTGGTTGCAGTATTTAAGGTTTTATAAAAATGAGCTATTTCCTTTACAGACAGCAAATAAATTAATAAAGTAATCTTGACAGAGGGCAAGGATGTTGCTGCAGAAACATGTACAGGAAAACTGACGTGACAGCATATTTGAACTTGAAAACCAAAACGTGATTGCCAAGGGTGGGAGTGAAATCTGCAGCCATTGTGCCAACACAGCCAGGCCTGGCTTGTTGAAAAGGTTTGAATTATTTTAAAGCAAATTTTTGTATGAAATTGGAAGAGAGAGTGTGAGGGGAGGAAATCAACCTATTCTAGTATGCCAGCTGCTTTCCTGGGAGGGTATTTTTTCACCGATCACATAAGACTCAAGTGATATTTTGTAAGCAGTCTCTATGTCGGTGCAGGGTGCCACATAGTATTTCCCTTTTAAGCAGTAGCATTGTGGTCATCTTTGTGGTCTGAGGATGTAAGTCAGTCCAAGTTAATAAGGAGAGAAAATCCAGAAAGCTGTCTGACTTATCCTGTAGCCTGGGAAACCCTCGTGTTGCTTCTCACCTTCAGATGTGCACCAGCAGCGTGGATTTCTTTCAAATCTGCATCACCCAGAGATGCATCTGCATGGTCTGGTGTGGTGAGGGAGCCCTGCCTGGTGTCTGGAAACAGCAGCAGGGAGACCATGACCCTATTTCTTTGCCTGTATCATGTGTAAGCCCTGTATCAGGGGGTGCAGAGAAAATGAGTGCGTCCCATGGAGGCTGAAACATTGAATTTGAACAGAAAACATTATTGGAGAACTAAGGCAGCTTAGTCTCCCAGCAAACAGCGTTGGAGAGAACATGAAGGATTAGTTTGTATTAAACAAGGCTTCTCTGGAAGCGCGTCTCATTGGAGCCGTGCTCATCACGGTCCCTGGGGGCACTATTGCAATTCCTTGGAATTCTTCTCTGCCCTTTAAGGGCTGCCTGGATCAGAAGGTTTGCCAGTTTCACAGAAGATGATGGCAGCATTGCTCTGTGTTTTTCTTTTCCAAGTGTTTCTGTTGAGATGATGATAACAGGAGCTCATGCTCCACTTCAGGCACTCGTACTCAATTTTCTTAAGAAATAATGTGCTAGGCTAATAAGTGTTGCATTGAAACAAAACATTTGCTAGTTGGGTATGCCAGTTTCATACTGCTCCATCCTCCATGAGCACAGTATCCTTATAATTTTAGTTAAAAATTTAATTCATTTATTTGTATTTAAACTAAAGAGAAAGTGTCACTTTAAATTCTTCAGTGTATCCTTTAGCATAGGCAAGGAGCTTGGGGAGGTAATTTAGGTTCCCACCGGTGCGCTGTGTCCCCTCCACTAGATGTTTACCAGTCAACTGACATTTTTCTCAAATATTTGCTCTGATATTTCACTGCAGTTGCCCTCGTCTCCATTCCCTCACCATCTCCCTTCCATGGAGGTATCGCGCGTACTTCAGTCACCCTCTATTTAAATAGCAACACTCCCTTCCAGTGCAAACAGGCAGTCGTTAAACAATGAGGAAGACCAACAGCGGAGGAGGCCGTGGGTGAGGCCAGGAGGTGTGCAAGCACAGTTTTGCAAGAGACTTCCTGCTGAAGAGAAGAAAGGAGCACTTTCCGTTAGTGTCAGGACGTCAGTTTGTAGTGCTGGGAGAGACAAAAGCGGGAGGAAATCACTGCTGCAGGCAGCTGGGCATCACTTAAACTTCTGGAGAGTTGTCTGACTTGTTGCTAATGGTGAGACAAGTGAAGCAAAACACTGCAACTTTTACCATGTTTTCCTACTCCTCCTGAAGCAGAAGGGAGAAAGGAGAAAGGGGAGGAGAAGGTGATTCCAAGTGGCCTTTGCTGGTCCTCAGGAGGTGCCTGCTTCTTTCCCTCTAACAGCAGAGAGTTCAGTGAGCCTGTAACAAAGTATCTGTAGCTTTTTTGGAGGCTCCAGTGTGTGCCAATCCTTTCCTCCAACACAGAGCAGACAGCCTTATTAATGTTTTTCTGGGAACTCTAGACCTGCTTGCTCATCCTTTCCCTAAACAGGGAATCAATCCCCCGTTGAGAATTCAGAAGTGTAGCTGGATGACTGCAATCCCTGTCCTGTACTTGTCCATCGGGTGTTGTGGTTCTGCACATACAAGGCATGAAAAGTAGTGTTGAAGAAATGAGATGGGATGTGCATTAATAAGGCGATGAGGGCTGTCAGGATTGTAGTCTGTGTGTCCAGTCCTACATTTCAAATGGAATGTGGGATCTTCGATACCTAGACTTCTCCACCAGTTCAATTTTCATACTTCGAGCAGCTTCCAGGTTAGTCTTTGTACTGACAGGCGGCGGAGTGCAGCCTGCCTTCCCTTGCAGCTGCCCTAGGCCTTTTGAGTTTGCAGCTACAATCTTCCATAGGAGGTGCAGGTCCTTGTGCAGCAGATGTGACCCTACTGATAACAGATGTAGTTTCCTTCTTCACCTTCTGCTGACCTATTAGAGGTGATGAACAACAGGCCCTTGGACATCTGCAAACCAAGAGTAAAAACCACTGTATGTGCAAGTAGAATATGCAACAAAAGCATGCTGTTGCTGTTACCTAAGCCAATGATTTCTAAATGCTGACACCAGTCCTGAAAAACTCAGCTGAGAGGTTTTCTGTCTGTGGCACAGGTCAGTAAGGCCATGTTTCCAGTTACTCAACAGACAGGTTGTTTCCCAGGTGCCAACTTTATATTTGAAATCAGCTGATGATCTTTCATTTCCAACAGTCAGGGCTGTCCGTGGTTAAAATGGTCATCAAAGGATGGCATTTTATTTTCGCAGGGATCACGGCTGGTTTGGCCCTTTCTCCTCTCTCTACTTTGTCAGCGTTTGTTACATTTCAAAGCATGTGACAAGGCTGATTTATTGAAAGAGAATTGAAATTAGAGAGCAGCCTTGACTCGCGATCGGTTTGAGGATGCAGTTTTGTTTTCTGTCACATCATAGTTGCTATGGTGACTTAGCAAAGATCTGCTTAGCAGTCACTAGATGCTTCGTATTCTGGGCAAAAATCAGGGATTTTCCAGTATTCCTCTAACAGTTGTTCTGCAGAAGAATGTGTGCATATAGTCTTCTGCAATAAGTCTATGTAATTCCAGTTGCTTATTACTGCTTCTGCAGAAAGGTACGTACCTGCTGTACTGTGGCTGGGAGTGCCCCTTCCTGAAGAAATACCACGGAAGGCGGAAGAACAACCTATCCATCTTGTCAAAATTATAGAGTATTTCCTCCACTGAAGGGAGAAATAGCTGTAAGTGACATATGCAAAGGGACAGCAAACATGAACCCTGTTAGAGAAGGGTGCTTCTCACGAGCCACGTGTGCAATTTTGGAGGAGGAGGATGCATTTGGGGCTGATTCACATGGTTCGGTTCAGGAAGTCTGAGCCCTGTTGCCACATCTTTCCGACTTCCCATGTCACCCAGGGCTTGATCAATAACACAATGCAGCTGCAACCTTAACCAACATTTTCTTCTGTGTTGGTAGGTGGAGGATAATCATTCTTCTTTTCGATTTTCCTAGGTGGGGGATAATAATTCTTCTTTTTGATTTTCCTGAGTTCACTGGGAGGCTAATACTTGGAGTTATTAGGGCTTTGCTCTCCTTTGATGGTAGATACTATGCAATTACAGAGTATTTCAGAAATACGATCTGTGCAATATAAGAGTACATTCCTAGGTGATGAGCAATCTGTTTTTGTCACTGTGCCCTCTCAGAGCCTTCTGAGCTGCAAAATGCTCTGCCCCCCAGCACTGGAATCAGCGGGGCTTGAAGGCTGTGTCAGATGCTCGCAGAGCAGAGGTGTTCCACCTGCTGCCCATGGTAGTCAGGCTGTGCCAACAGGTTGCATCAAACAGCCCTGTCCTCTTCCTGCTCCTGCTTCTGCCTAGTTCAGGTGCAGCTCACAGCATGCCCTCATCCCTGGCAGCATGGGGCTGGAAGCAGGGGATGGAGCTTTTTGGACTCTGCGCTGTGACCACTAAACGTTCAGCATTGCTGCAGGTCTCGGTGGTGTTCCCTTTGCCATGCTGAGCTAGCCATAAGGACGAATGGTTGATCTTTTATGGCATTTTAGATAGGGCCATCTTGATGATGGGCATCTTGAGAAAGTCTTCAAGACACATGTCTTATTTTACTCCCAGAAATTCAAATAGTTGTGTTGGTAAAATAAACTGAACACTGTGAAGTGCTACTTAGCTGGTTTTGACAGTAGAAGAGAAGAATCTTCTCATTAAAAAGAAGTCTATATGCATTTCAGGTAACATAATTAATACTTTTTTCCTGCTTATTTGACTCTCCTGTCATGGTACATGTCCTATAATATGACCTTATTTTCCCTTCTTCTTAATGATGAACTTCTATTCTGTACTTTAAACATGTTTCAGATCTGAATTAATTTGTAGTTTGCTCTACCAGTGCCTCGTGCACAGATTTCTCAGATTTTATCTGTTTTATGTCTCAGCATGGAGACCAGACTTTTTCTTGCCAGCTCTCCGATGAACGGCTTTGTCCTGCACATTTCTGTAGCTCCACAGAAATGATACTTCAATCCCACTTCAGGTTGGATTTTTTTTTTCTGCACTGCCTGTGCAACAGTGACAATGAGCAGGCCAGGGGCCAGGGGGTGTGGTAGAAGAGATGGGAACCTTGCTCAAGGAAGCTCAGAAATTCGTTTGTGCAGCCTTGGGGCAGAGCTGGGTGTCCCACTGCTGTCAGTCTTTCTCTGCTTTCTTATCGCATGAGTCTCTGTGAGATTTTGACTTTAAAGTCTTTCAAGTCATTATGATGAGTGTACGTGGCAGTAAATTCTTCCGTATCAAGAGTGAGACAAATTGCCCTGTGCTGCATATTGTGGTATAGTACTGCTAATTGCTTAACTTGATAAATGTCTTCTGATAGGTTATATAGTTAATGAACAAAGATGTTAATTGCTCTTATCTGAAACAGCTACATTTGCAGGGGCGTACTCTGGAGCCCTGGTTGTCTCCTAGCAGAGATTTGTTTCAAATCATCCATTGTTTCCAGCAGTTTCAGAGTCCAGGCTGAATAGTCTCCACCCCCATCAAAGTTTCTGGAGCAATCAACTCTTCCTATGTTACTCAGCAAGACTGAGTCTTATTTGGGTATGGCGAACTTATACCTAGCACAGCATGCTCATCATCCTGGGGTACAGCAGCATGCCAAGAGAGAAATAAGCACCTCCCACCGGCTGGAGTATTTAATTGGGAAAATCATACTATTTGTTGTTACACTGGTGGGAGTTGTCAGTCCTAATATGTTTTAATGCAAATAACCATCTATATTTGTAGAAGTCATCTATTCTAGATGCTTTCTTATAGAAAATATGCAGCTGAAGGTTTAGTACACTATTATATGAGTAAGTGCCTACAAGCATCATATTAACAATGGACGTCATGTTTATTCTTTCCCTTTTAGAATTTCCCATGGAAACAAGTGGGCAGATTTTTACATTATTGAGTAGTCTGCTGCTGCTGACTTTTCCCAGAAATGCTAAGAGAAAACTAGCCTTACATGTGAGCCTGAATGTTCTTTCAGTTTTGGGAGCACTGGATTCCCCCAAGATTTGATTTATAGCGGGTTTTGGTGTGTAGCTATTCTGGAACCAAGTAGTTTCAAATCTGTATGATTAATAAATCTTTGCAGAACTGAAAAAAAAGGCGAAGTTCTCACTGGTTTAAAACATACCTGATTTCCCAACGGAAAAAGTTGCGTATTTTGGTAGGAGGCTAAAGGCTAGCATGAAGAGAAAAATGTTTCCGTGACTTAGGGTTTTTGTTTGTTGTAATAAATTTATTTTTCATTTATGAGCTTCTTACAGTTTTTCAGAACTTACTCAACAGCAAATAAGCAAGAAGTTAGAACTGTAACTGTAAATCTATAAACTGACAAATGCAGACTCTATGGCCAAAGTTTTCGAAGTCAGGATTAATTTTGTAGAGTGAGTGAGAAGAGTGCATTATCTTCCTGCCTTTGATAGATTTCAGGCTTTGCCAAGAAATATAAATCTCTCCAAAAATGACAGCTATAAAAATAAGAATTATTATTTTCTTAACTAAAGGCATTTTCAACTGAACATGATTTATTGCTCCTCAAAGATGGCTGTGGGTTTGGACTGTGAAATGCCTCGCACCGATCATCGGACTGCAATATTCCGATCCTCACTGCTCGCTCCCTGCCCCACAGTGTGCTGCCCCCTAAGTTACGTTAACGTGCCAGTTTCTCTTTTATGTTACAAACCAGACCAAACCGGCTAAAAAGCATTTTGACAAGTGTCTGAAATGTGTTTTCAAATGTTTGAATCCACATTTCTGGCCTTGCGTGTTATGATGCGAATTTCCCATGGGGCGAGCTGCGGGTGGGGATGCAGCTCCTGGAGGCTTGTGGCAAATGAGAAGGTTCAAGACGTGCGCTGATTATTTGTCAACCACAATGATTCACAGTGATTGACATTCACATACCTGAGTGTCAAAATAGCCTGTGTTTCAGGAGGAACGGATGACTCAGGCTGTGGTTTTACCTCAGGCCATTTCCTGATAAACGGCTGAACTGTGCTTGGTCTTGTGAAAGCACAACAGGGAACACCGCTCCTGTCCTTGCTTCGGTGTGTGCCCAGGGATTAGGGAAGGGACACCCGTGTGGGGCGGCCTTTCGCTGGGCTCTGCACCCAGCACCTCCGTGAGCCCCTGGGAGGCCTCGTGTCCAGGGCAGCTCCCTTCTGGTGTTCCTTTAGAGCATTTCTGCATGGCCCTCGTGAGGAACGTGATCCTCGGTATTTAACTGTGTCTACAAGCACCATTCCAGGAGCTCTGCACAGCAACAAATCACTTTGCTTTAGGCTCTTTCCATTGCAAAACAGAAGTGAAACTGTCTGTAGTGTGTTTTAGCTCTGAAAACGCCAACCAGCTCCGAAAATACTTTGCTTTGTAGAACATGGTGATTTTAATGTCAACAGAGGCAACACATATGACATTGCTTGTAGGGATTAAAGTAGATTTGGGCTTCAGTTTTTTGAGTAGGCTAGCAAACAGTTATAGTAAGGTTTTGTGTGAGGTGTGGCTGGATGGAAGATACGGTGGTAGGATCACACAAGTACTGTATAAATGACTCCATTGGCATAATGCTTCCAACTGGAGAAATTAGCCGTCTGTGTAATTCCATTCTACATCTCAGGTAGCGTTCTCATCCTCTGCAAACTGCAGAGCTCTGTGTCGTTCCATTTTCCTTAAAGAAAAGAGAAGTTTATGCAGGCTTTATGTCTGGGATGAAATCATCTGTATGTGGCTACAGAGCTGCAGTTGAACTGGATCAGTTGCCTTCAAGGTTGTGTAAATGGACATTTCAAGGTATAGAAGAGGCTTCTCTTGGGAATAGATTCTGAGAGAATTCTTCAGGTCCTCTTTGAAGTTAATGGAGGGTATTAAGGACAGTCAGCACCTTCTTAAGAGAGAAATTTAAATTGCTTTGATTAACTTCATTTTATATTTGCATCGGCCCGTCCGGGAATACTCCCTTCTCCAGTATTTCGGAGCATGTTTTTGATAACTTTGCCTCCTGAGCATACTAGATTTTCTGCTGTCTGTTTTCTTATTTTTCCCCGAGTGTTGTAATGCTGATTACCAAAGGATCCTGGGCCTTTGGTTTCCTGTGAGAACAAGATAATTACTCTCCAGTAGGCAATGTGTGACGTATAGTATCAGCATTAAGCCACTGGGATTCCAGGCACTAGCGTAGAACAATATTGTGGGTAAATGAATAAGCAGAAGTTTATCATACTTCCTGCATAACAAGGTTTTTGTTAAAGAGACAGTGAAAACTGTTTTCAGCAAGGGCTTGTTAAAAATGAGCCCTCCTATAGCAAGCAGTACTTAAAAAGGTGTTAAAATTCATTGTGTTTTGGCCAAAGCTGTTCATGGCCTTATGACCACCTATGAAGCGTGTGACTTGAAAGTCTGATTTCCAGATGCACCACCCACTTAACTCACAGAAGAAAGCTGTACCAATAAAATACAGGGACCTTCTAAATGCAACTTGCTGATTTCACACTCGCCCCCAGGAATCCCATGTTGTGGTGCTCAGAGTTGGCCCCGTCCGCCCCTGAAGTAGATGCGGTTCCTCCCTTGCCTTCTTTATTTCATGACTATCAGTTAAAAATAACTTACATATTGGGCACAGTGGGAGTAAGTTTGAGAAGTTTCAGTTACATGTAAACCAGTGATAGTAAGAAAATAATTCATAAACGTAATCAGCTCTATTCTCCTGCAAGATGTAGCCAACTCAAGGGCTTATCCACACTGAGGGATTAATCAGCATTTGTGCAGCAAAACAGTTACAGAGCAGTATCGATCAGTTTGCTGACACTATAGCACAGTGAAATAAATGATGTCTTGAGGATCTCTGTTAGGTACTGACACTACTTAAACAACATGAAGTATTACATAAAGTGCATGTATGCATACCCAATACATACACACCCGTGTCTCTGTATTTACTCATGTGTAGGACATAATTTTGTGTGTACTTGTGTATGTACCTTATTTCAGCTTATCTCCATTCCAGACAGAATTGTACTTTTGTAATGCCTAAGAGTTATCAGGACGCTAAGCAGGAGTTTCATGTTTAACTTTATTCCCTTGCTAACACAATTTACCTTGTACATGTGATTGCAATGCGCAGTTACTTGTTTGTGCTTTAATTGCAACTTTCGCCTTAAACTGGGCATCAGCAGTCCCTGTGGGACACTGGTACTTGCCTATGAGCTGAGATGGGTACGTTGGTTGCTCTGCGTTTGCTTGTGAGGTGAAGAGGTGAGGGCAGCCAGAGAGAAGAACAAGGCAGTGTGAAACAGAACCGCCTAAACGCAATATACTTCTGTCTGTGTGATTGAGATTCTTATACTGATTGCACGAGCGTGGCCAGACACCGTCACAGCTCAGCTCAGCTTGAACCTAAAACCAATGGAACTTCATTCCAAGACAAAATCAGTTTGACATGTTAGTGTTTCATGCTCCTGAGTCTGACCTGGCTTTGTTTTCTTGTTTTCTTTCATCTTACTTGAACAAGTTGGATGAAGGTAGCTGGACTGCTTTCTCTGCTGAATGGGTAGTGTATGTATTTTGTTTTACAATTGGATATATTGCAGATATTTTCAACATCAAGAGTAATTTTGATAGTGCAGTTCTTACTTTGAAATTGTAAAACTTCTGATGACTAAGTAAACTTTTTTTTTTTTTCCTCTCCTTTGTTTTCTTGCAGCCAACTGGGTACATGGAAAACTCAATTTCCTACAGCGCTATTGAAGATGTTCAACTGCTGTCCTGGGAGAACGCCCCAAAGTACTGTTTACAGCTCACGATCCCGGGGGGTACTGTCTTACTGCAGGTACGGTAAACACAGAAGTACAATTCGCTTTCTTTAACTATGGATCTCCTTGAATTTTTATTTGCTGTTCATGACATCTAGTCCTAATTAGCTGGACTTGGAAAAGGCAGAGAACTTGGTGCTGTCAAGGTATCTTCCTGCCACCGAATTTGCTCAGTGATACGTCTGGAAAGCTCCATGCTGGTAGACAGTCGGAGTGAGAACTGTGGGGCACAATGATTTAACCTCCTGATTTTGTGCATCACAAATCTGGGCTTAGAACAAGTCTGTTTATACATTTATTCCTGCATGAAACAAGTCTGGAAGATAATCCTACAGTTTGTACAGGAAACCCATAGCTTGCACTGAAAGGTTTCAGTTGAGGCTGTATGTTTACATGGGTATTTACATCTGATAGTGCTCTAAGTGCTGTTTTCAAACAGCAGGCATTGCATTTTCACTGTTCCAGATTTCCTCATCCAGTTTTGAGGCTTGATAGAACTCCTTAGGTCACTCCAAGCTCTAGCGACACAAGAGCCCTGACCTTTGAATCTAGTTTAGAGTAAGAAAAGTAGCTGAAAAGCCAGCTGATTGACCCCCAAAGAATTATAAACAGTTGAAAAGGACTGAACTGACTGCATCTTAACTCATCCAGTAGTTCTCAGCATTGTCGTAAAGACAAATTGTTCACTGCTTCCCTTTGGGAATTTGTTTTTTCAGCTGAGTATACAGTCATGATTGTGTATATGCATTTCATATGGCTAGGATTGTAAGCAGACTGGGTGAGTGATTCCTGCAGAAAATGTGAAGAAAATATAAGCTGTGGGAAACCAATATGAGTAAGACTTGGTTGTGCTAAGACTGCGCCAGCTGTCGTCTGTTTCATTTCAGACAGGCTGGTGGGCCCATTCATACACAGAGCTGCTTCCCAGCAGCTCAGGGAGCACAGAACCTGACCTCAACCCTCCAGAGGGGTTTGGGGCACTTTTGGAATGTCATAAAAATATCACCAGGTTGTGATGATTTTCAACATGGCAAGCGCACTGTCACTCAGGAATGGTTAGAGGTGTACATGGGGACATCTGTGGCTACATCCCTTGTGGAGCATGTTTCTGGAGGTCCTTTTCATCTGCCTCACTGGGGTCATCCTCGGTCTTTTCACATGTCCCTGGAGCACAGGCGTGTGGCCTGTTGCACACCGTGCATGCACACATGCCTCTGCTTGATGCCTAGCATGTTGCTGTGGCTCAAAACAACGAGCTGATTTTAGGCGTTTCCAGGGAGTGTAGGGAGCCTGAATTTCAGACAGGCTGCTGCAAGTCTGCCGAAGTCCTGGTTCTGTGTTTGAAAAAGCCTCTACAGTGCGTGACATTAGGGAAGGCAGGCAGGGTTTGCCAACAGCTAAATTAGGGTCCTAATTATTGACGAAATCTTCTTTACTTAATCCGTTAATTGAATTAATTAGAGAGAAACTCATTTGTCAAGGTGGACAATTTTGATTTTTTCCTGAGGTAATTTTGACTCTGCTTTTCCATAAATTTGCTTACTGATGCAGGCATTTGTGTTTATATCCATTTCAACAGCTAGAATAGTTACATTTACCTTTCAGAATTCTGTGCTTCAGTGTTTTTTCCAGAGCTTATTGTGGCTGCCTTTACTGGCATGCTTAATAGGAAAGAAGATAAAGTGTGAACCCACAGTTCTCTGCTGAGTTTAAAGGGAATTTGGTAGGGCATGCAGAATTGGATCTGGAGCAGCCTGCCATGCGTTTCTTTAAACAAACAAAGAAAACCCACAAAATAATTACAACTGTAAGAAATTAACACCTTAGTGTGGATGTTTTGGTATTTTCTTCAAAAAATGGGTGCCTTTATGTAATCTGCTAAGAACTGAGAAAGAAATGGAGTGAGCTGTTCTTCTGTTACATTTACTGTTGACTACAGAGTGGGTCACATTACATTGTAACTGTGGGAATTTCAACCTAATTGAAACTACAGATTTTGAAGATGTTTTTAGTATGTAGTGTCTGGGTACATCAAGTGTGACCAGATCAGAAGGAGTATAAAAATAGATTTCTCATACATACCTGTAATGTGTATTCACAATTCCAAAACATTATTGGAAGTTATGTGAAGTACACTTAAGAAATCAAGGTGCAAAAATGGATTCATCTAGTAATTGAGTTCAGCAGACACTCTCTGGTATATGTGACAAATACACTTAAGTATGTAAAAGATCTGCTCACTGAAGTGCTGGGAAACTGAGTTGCTGAGAAATTAGCTCTTGCATCCTTCAGTTATTTTCAGATTTCCAAGAGTCTTCAGTGTATTTATAGGAAACTGGGACTTAAGATCATTTGTAAAACCATTCTGCCCTGCTATCTGCCCTGCTAGTCTGAGCAGCGGCATGCTCTGATGCAATGTCAGACTCTGCTGTCAGGAAGTGTCTGATAGTGGAACAAGTCAAACTAGTCCAAGACACATTCCCAATAATGTTTCTTCTGAAGTGCACTTGTGGTGAAATGTTGGCTATTTCTGGTAGTTCCCCCCCCCCGAAGACTTGTCCTGAATGAGTTTTATATACAAGAAAATGTTTAAATGACCTCTCTTGACTTCTTCCCCATGATTTATTTTATATTTCTGATTAATTTTATATTATATGCTGTTGTATGTGCTATTTTTAATTAATCCCTTAATACCATGGGGGTAATCTTGATGTAGTTTCACATAAAATGAAGCATTTTTGTAGTTACGAATCACAGGTTTCCAGATTTTTTAATTTTGAAGAGAAGTCTAAAATTTTCTCTTCTCTTTCACTGGTTTGAAGCAGAAGCAAACAACTGGAAATTCCCTCAGAATGGAGATTTGTTCCCAGTAGTACGAGGATGTTGGCGTGCGGCATTAGGACATCCTCCATGTGTGTGTCTGTGCTCGGCGTGATAAATGCCACCACAGAGCTCAAGTCTGTGTTCAGGCTCTCATCCCCCTGTCTGCTGTCACCAGAGTCTATTTCTGGCTTATTACTGCACAGCAATGAGTCAGAGAAGGAAGGGTGCCATTACCTTTCCTTACATCATCCCAATGTCCTCCCCTAGAAGTACTGACCCATCCCAACCTATTTTAACACACGAGAGCTGACAAGTAGTGCCGGAGGTGATACAGCTCCTAGGAAATCAGATCGTGATAACAGGACTCATCTACCTGGGTTTCAGGGGAGGGTTTGGTTCTCAGGCAGCAAATGGCTTCATCTGGGCTGGGATGGCATTGGAATGTCACCGCAGTGGGCATGCTTCTTGCTGGGGGTTGGCTGCATGCACACGACTGGCGGAGCACCTGCGTGTGCCACAGGTCGGCTCTGGAGCTGGGACAGGCAGGGATGGGCAGCTGGTTTGGTCCATGGGCCTTCCAATATGGGGCAGTCAGCTTGCATGGATCTTTTCTTTCTGCTTTCCTGCAAATAGGATAGCAGGTGCAATGGAGGGTGTTGCTGGAGCTGGTTCATAGGACACAAGCTCTTTAGGCCAGGAAATAAGAACTAAATTTAGCCTTTGAAGAAGCATGAGCTCTTCAGAATCAGCAATAGACCGGCCTCTTCGTGCTGTTGTCTTCCTGCTTTCCGTTTTAAAGCACGATGTGCTTTGTGGTGGAGATGCTGCTGTTGGTAGTGAAATAGCTGGAATAACCTGATGAAAGTGATTGGAAAAAAATAGGTTGTGATTTCACAAGATGCTTAGCAGCAAATGTGGGGAGGGTCCCAGGAGAGAGGAGGCATTGGCATTTTCGTCCAAGTCTCCTTGGAGGACATAGCCCCTGTGTAAGTGTGAGGAGCAAAGCATGACAAAAACCCATTCTGTTGACCAGAGAGCATGCAAGAGAGAGAAAGAGAAATATAGAGTAAACCCAGGAGGAGTTAAAAACAGAATCAGGGTCCTCAGACCCTGCTTATTGCCACATCTTTTCAGATGGCAGAATCCCTTTAGGAGGTTACGTGTGAAGGACGCTGTTGTAAGGAGAGATCTGGGAACTTTTCCTACATGGACAACAAGCCTCTCTTTGTGTTCTGAGTAGTGCCTAGTGCTAACTGACTGTTAAAGGGACTTGGTAGCATGGCACGTGTGGATTGGTGGAAGTGACATTTTCTGCTGTTAGTGCCACTTACAGCAGGCATTCCTCAAGCAGACACAAGAGTACGTGCAACTCCTGTCACTGAACTGCAGTTCACTCCCCAGCTTTATGCTTTGGTGCTCATTGCTCTGAACCTCAGAAACGTGCAGTAACCTGGGCCCTGGTTCAGGTGGTGTGTGCTGTGGTGGCAGAGTGAGCACCCAAGATTATTCCAGTAGGAAATAAATATTTCTGAATGCTCCCTTTCTCAGTGCAAGCTGGAAAAAGAGGGAAGAACACAGGATGGTTGTGCTCTGCCTCAGTCGGGTGCTCCCTGCAGCCAGCTGTGGTTTTGCAGCTGGCCAGGCGGAAGGGTATGCGGGCAGGGTTAGTGCACTTGGGGAGAGCTGCTGCCAGGCTGCTCCATCCAGATAACGCTGCTGGAGTTAAAGGCGCTCTGCCTATCTGTGCTGAGCGCTGTGGAGAGAGCTGCTGAAGTGACCGCTGGCTTTCTAAGTTCCGCTTGCCATTGACTCCTGATCACTAATAAAAGCGTGGGGATTCCCTAAAGGTTTGTTTTGTTTTTTTTTTCTTCCCACTTTTGTGTTCACTTTGGCTTCCTTGTCTTTGTTTTCCTTGAAGTGATCTTGAAAGAAAGCTCAAACTCTGTCAGGTTCTACTTTTAGAGCTGTTTGAGCTTGCAGCCTGGAAGCAGACTTTATTGATCACATCTTACCAATAGCCAATGTGTAGTCTACCTGTAGATGATGCATTTTCACTTCCCTAACTTTACTTCTTAAATGCTTTTTGTCAATCACTGCTTTCAAATTTCAAGGCTTTGCAGTTTTTTTGCCTTTTATATCATGGTTGCTTTGTTTTCCCGTCCACTACTTGCAGTCCACTGATGTCTCTACCTCTGCCTGGTGCTGTTGTCCTCATTAATACTTTCTGTCATCCAGTTTATGTAAGGCCCCAGTTGTTTGCAAAATCTATCTACACGTAATATTTTCTATTTATTTTTAGCGTTATTGCAATCTGTAGTTCCTGACATCCCCAAAGTAGGAGGGTAACTAACAGTTCTCAGCAGTTCCCATTATAGGGCATTAGCGTTTGCTCTTTCTTTAGACTCAAGTGGCTGTTGGCTCAAGCCATGTAATGGTCAGACCAGGGATTAAGGCAGGCTGGCATTTTGCCTGTTTGAGAGAAGTATTTCACTTCCCTAGAATATTTTGGGTCTTATCAACTTAAATAACAGCATCTTAGAAAGTTAGCAGAGCTTCTGTATACTCAGTCTGCATTTGATTGATTTATTTTTTTTAAGGAAGTAATGGCTGTGTAACTTGCAATATTATTGGTGCTATTGCATAATATATGTACTCCAGCCTGCAAAATTTTTCACAGTTTTACTTGTTCTTTAAAGGGCTTTGATACAAGCATTAGAAATGAAGTCTTAACAGCACAGTATACAAACACAGATCTAGGAAGGCACCTTCTAGGGATGAAAACAGGCAGCCATTTCTCCTGCAGGAATACCAAGCCCAGTGCAGAAGTTGGGATCCAGGAAACACTGGGGGAAGTTGTTCCTTAGCCTCATCTTAGCCAAAAAGACAAAAAATGTCTTTCAGAACAGAAAATTTTTGGCTTCCTAAGAGGAGATGTCTTAGTCTGGTGGTAGGAGCAAGTTCAGGCTTGTGGGCTTCTGGCCTCACTTTGATTACTGTGTTTAAAAATAAATGAATATATATATTCTTCTGACAAAGTTGTTAATGGACTTGAAGTTCTGGACAGAGCACTACAAGAACAGCTGTTGCAGTTCTTAAGAGTTTTACTAGCATGATGATTGTTGCAGCAGTGGCCACTGCTGTTTCTCTTCTTTTCCCTGTGGGCTGGCTGTTTCCCATGGGTAACAAGATACAGAACTCCAGCCAGTGTCATCGTGAGCACTCACTTTGACAGGGATGTTTGTCCAGAAAACACTGCTGGAGTTTTTGTTCCCCTCCATTAATTTTTTTTTNTTTTTTTTTTTTTTTTTTTTTTTTTTTTTTGTGAGCTGGAGAAAGAAAATGCCTAAGCATATCTACTTTGTACCTTTTTAATTATGTCAGAAATGTTTTTCATATTGTGACAAATTACTTCAGAAATTTTTATTATATTAAAATACGGTAAAAACTATATTAAATGAAATTCAGTTCTATAACATATGTAGGAAAAAGGTCTATCCTGTACATTTTAATACACTCATAAAAACTAAATACTAGGTGAACAGCAGAAGGAAAGACATTAAATACTGTTAAACCAAAATAACCTGAAGATCCCCACTCTAAATGTTTCAGTATTTTTACAATTTTCCATTGCATTAAAAAAAATAAATTATGCCTTTTGTTTCAATTTATACTAAATTCATTTTCAGAAACATCAGCATCCTGCACAAGATGGAAAGTTTTTGTTTTTGATAAACTCTGTGGTCAGCCAAGACTATTTATGATAGATATATTCCGTTGTATTGCCTAGAGATCTTCTGGAGGAGCAATTGATTCTCATCTATATATAAAAATAAATAATATGTAGTACAGATGTAAAAAGAGCTTTATTGCATTTAGTTCAGAGGAATCAGTCCAGATTTGTGTCACCATGAGATCAGTATCTGGCCTTGAGATTAAGCACAGCTTTGGTAACCATGCAACGTTTTTACTTCTAGTATTCTTGACGTTATCAGTGAACTTTGTCTGGAAGTGAAATTCATTCTGCAGTGAATACTTATGTCAAAAGGTGTTGGAGGGAAAAATTGTTGAAGGATGCTTTAATTTGCAGGAAGTATGTGTTTTTTTTTCTGTAGTGAAGAAACCTTGTTTTTATTTATTTTTTTTTTTAAAAATTTTTTAAAATACAGATAAATGTGCTACACTCTAATTTTCACTGACTGTGTAAAGCATTTTGATTTGTAAGTAAAACTTCGTCCACTGGCAGGGACGAGATAGAGCTGGAAAAGCCAAAGGGCATCTCTACCCACTCAAATATTTCAAACTTATGTCACCTTGTTAAGGCATGTGTATTTACGTCATTGTGGATGCTTTCATATTTTTTGATACCGAGCCTTTTGACCTTTGGGAGTGCTGAACTATTCCTTCATTGGCTATGAACCTGGCTCCACACTGAGAATTTCTGGCAGCTCTGCTTAATGCAGACAAAAACGGGTGATCCCTGGGAGCGATTATTGTAGCATTTATGCAGTTGCTGTGAGCAGCCCGTGCGTGTATGTGCACGCCTGTGTGTGTTGGGCTTTTCTCTCACGGAAAGAACCCTTGCTTGAAATCACTCAGTGGCCAGCTGAGGAGCAGAACAAGGAGCGTGGCTGCATATGGAAAAAGATGACCCCCCCTGTAAAATGTCAGCCCTTCTTCCTCTGCTCGCAGTGATAAATGGAGGGAGCAAATGTCCTGCAGATAGTAAAGATCTGATCAAAACCTGATTGAAATCAGTGAGGTTTTTTCCACAGTCTTTGGGCTGGAGACTGTTTCGTAGGAGGCTGATGTTTTATAGGGTTTTGGATCGGTGTTTTACATTTGCAGCAAGGTCTTAATGTCACTGCTTTCTATGAAAATAAATTGGTTATAATGGAATATTGTAGCTCCGTGCGAAGACTGCCCTTCACTCTGGTGTGTTTGGGGTTGAAGTTGGCCAAGGTCATAAAGTTGAAAAGAATACAGTGAATGCAGGCTTGCTGCTCTTAGCGCACACATGGGTGACTTTCTTAGCTCTGGCTCAGTGATCTGAATCACCAATAGAAACTAATGATTCCATTTGTAACTTTTTTTTTTAGGCTGCAAACAGTTACCTGAGGGATCAGTGGTTCCATTCTTTGCAGTGGAAGGTAAGCTCTGCACTTTACAATTTTCCTTGTGCATCTCTAAGAATACTTTTTAACTTGTTCCTTTGTAAGAGCCCTGCATGGCTCTTGTCCTCCACAAACCCTAAGCCGGAATGTCTGTGCAGTTTCAAGAAGTTTACGCACTGAGTGGGCACATTCACTTGTTACACAACCTAACGTTACCAAGATCTGATTGATTTCACATGTAGTGCGTAAATTCATAGTGAAACAGAACAGAGATTGGGTACTTTCGGTTTTGTACTGTGAAGTGTAATAAGTTGCAGAATGACTGCAGCCTGGCTGTATGTTCTTAGCTCTTGGGATTATTTTATTTTTTGAGAAACTGTGAAGAAAGGGTGTCTTTTGGAGTTGCTTATTGTAAATAGCATCAGTCTGTTATGCTGCAGTCTGTGTCGGTGCTTTGGAATTATTTGGATCTCAAGGCAGTTTCCATTGCAAAGGTCTCAGCCCTTTCTCGCGTTCAGCGGGAACAATGGGCTGCTTACTCTGAGCAGAGGCAGCGGGTCACAGTGACAGTGTTGTGTCTGAAAAGCAGAACATTCCTCATCGCAAACTGTAGCTGCTGACCTTTGGAAGGGATCTGTATGGATCTGTGATACAGCTGGAAATCAGCTGCGGGCAGGTGCTGAGCGCGGTTGTCCTCTGTCTTGCGGTGTGGAACTGAAGGGCAGCTGCCTGCAGCTCGGGGCTTCTCCTCGGCAGGGTTTCAGCAAAGCCAGCCAGGTTGGCTGTGCAGCTTACCAAGATTTCAGCCCGCTGACAGCAACCACATGTGAAAATAGAAGGAAGTCCCTCCCACCAAACTGGTTTTGCTGTAGGTGTTTCTGATACTCCTGCTGCAGGAAAACAGTTGTGTGACAAAAGTGCAGTGTTTGTGTGCTTTGCATAGCCACCAGCATCTGGTGGAGTCGTGTTCTGAGTGGGTCCGGGTTCTTATCAGCAGGAGCCAAGTGTTGACATCTCCTTTTCCAGACCACTGGCAAATTCTCCAGGCTGTTTCCCCAATTGCTGAAGTAAGCGTGGGACTGCGGTGCTGATAGCACAAAGCTGGGCTGCGGCATGGCACTTTATTTTGGCCTCTTGACAGTATCATTAACACAATGCCGAGCTGGTCCTGCTTTCTTTGCCACTCATGAGGATAACAAAGAGGCATTGAAGCTTAAAGCATGCAGACAGTATCTCCATGTGGCCGTTAGCTCCCTGCTTTGGCTGGCAAAGATGATCAAAGAAAGGCAGAATTTCTTTTTCTAACTAGTCCCCGAGCAGGCTGTGCGAGGCACTGATGTGCTGCTGGCATCTGCCCACTTCCCTCTTGTATCAAGGTGAAAATCAAGCTTGGAGGCGCAGCTCTAAAAAATGTGAGGAGCATAAAGATGCAGCCTGACACACACCCCCACTCCTCCCCATCAATTTAATGAAGAAGAAGAAGCCTGGGCAGAGTGACCTGGCTTGCTCACATGCCTTTCGGTCATGGAGAGGGATCTTTGCTCTGTGGGAGTTGTTTTTAAAGGAGTATTTCTTAAACTTTCCAATGCTTCTGACCAAGCCTCTCACTTTGGGAAACTCTGAGTAATTTGACTTGCTGCAAAGTAGATTTTATTTTTGCTTCCTTGCTTCCCTCCCCACCCCCCAGTAAGTTCACTTTTGAGAAACAAGTGAAACATTATCTTGATTTGAAAGACCTTCCCTTTACCCAGAATAGCAAGTAGCTTTTTCCCATAAGAACAGGGACAGGGTTTAGTCACTGCCCAGGTGCTTTACACTATCAAATTCCTCTTTGCTACTACAGAGGTAGTTCTGATGGGTTTTGTTGCTTAGCAGTTGAGAGGAGGAGCACCTGGTAACTTTCTGCTCCATACATGGAGGATATTTGGCAGCTTTATGTGAAACCACAGCAGATCTAAGAGGCAAGATGAGCACTGTGTCTAGGAGGAGACCAGAGGAGTGCAGTTACATAGGCTGCCCTGGAGAAGTTCATGGCTTTACTAGCATTGGAGCCTATGACTTTAAGAGCCAGGTGCCCATGAAATTTGCATGTTTTGATGATTAAGCAGGTAGCGAGGGAACCCACACAAAACCACCAAGCCTATTCTGCTGGAATGGGTCATTTACACAAAGCACCAGCTGGCACGAAGATCGCTGCAGCTGTATTGTAATTGGGCGGTTGTGCTGATGAATGGTATATTTGTCCAGTGGTCTTGCAAATAATAGGTCAAAACATTTCTGTGGGAATGCAGAACACAGATGCAAAACGATGCAGATAGCTGAAGTAGTTACTCAGGGGAAAACATACTCAGCAGAAACGAGCTTGCTGTTTGTCTTCCTGGGGTGGACGCATCTAGGGGGTCTGACTGAACCCAGAGCCCAACGTCACTTCCCATGTCCTGTGTAAGCAAGGCTGGAGGAACTCGCTTTACAGCTGGCAAAGTGCTGTTCAGAGTGTCCAGCAGTGGGGATTAGCCTCAAGGCATGCCCCCTGGATCTTACAACAGGAGTACTTGCAGCTGTGGGAGCAGATTGGTGTTCTGTCGGTATGTTTCTGCCTCCTTCTCCTATGCATCAAGCCTTTGCAGTCAGTTGTGGCTTGCATGTTGTCTGAGCTGCCAGAAAAATGGCTGGGTCTCGTGAATAGTTGTGTTGTTGCACATTTGGGGAAGCTCGTTAGGTTTCAGGCAATTTCTGGGTATCCTTTGGTCCTCTACAAAGGTGCTGAGGTCTGTGAAAGCTTTTATGTGGCACAGCTTTAAGGATTAGCACACTGTGGGAATTCAATTTGCCAGCCAGCATCCTGGAAATAATTTTTGTTCCAGAGACAAACATTCAAATAAAAATCAAGAATAATTTCTTTCTGTAGCCCAGAGAATAATAAAAGAGATGCTTCAGATAAACAGAACTAAAAGCAAACCAAACACGTAATTATCCATGTTTTAGATCCAGTTCCAAGAGGTTTTGTGTGTCATCCAGCTAACTAGCTGTCAAGATGCTTACACAGCTTTTTAGGTGTGACTTTCTCCTTGAATACTGTGCTCGTTGAAGAGAGTCTGGATGTCAGGGCAGTCTGTTCCTCATGTACTCATTTTCTCTTAGGGTTTTCCATTGCAAACCCTCCCACTAAGGGCTGTGCATAATTCCTTGTTTAATCTCAGTATCAGCAACTCCTGAAAGATTTTTGGCCACCTTAGCCTATTTCTAGAAATCCTGGTTTCCTTTGGGTCATAGCTAAGCCAAACTGTCTTTGTCCAGGGAATAAACAGAACATGTTAGCAACTGTCCAGATCCTCAAACATAAACAAATCATTAATCCATTGTGTAAGGAGTGCTCCTTTCAACCGGGCAGGTTGGTTTGAAGGCATGATTTGTAATCTTTGGTACTTGGAAGCTGATAAGTCGTAACAGCATATCAATAAAGATAACAACACTTTCTGTGGATATACAAAAGAGAATAACACATGGAGTTCATTGCCGTGACTCGATCTAGGCTAGATAAGGTGGTAACCAGCCATTTCTGTAGCCATTGACTACAGCTAGGCTTGGCTTTGATGGGTGCTGTGACTTGTAATTTTGGGACACACACAAATACCCAAGTGTGTCCCCCTGGCATTTCCCCAGACAGCATCCATCTACTTCGTAGGACATTTATATTTTGCTCTTTTTGGGGTAAGGCCCATATTTCTGTACTTGGATGACGTGTAGCACACAGAGGTACCACCCCCTTTAGAAAACATTGAGCCCTACTACAACATGCTTAAAGTACTGATCATAGGAAGACACGCCCAACTAATTCAGTACCACACTGCGCTTGAATTCAAATGACATCCTTGAGGTCTTCTCCTGGGGGCTGTGGGTCTTCTCTTGTGGTAGACAGTACAGGTCTGGATTTACATTTGTTGGGAATGCACCTGAGGGTTACACGGGGCACTCTGGGTGGTAAACTCTGAACACCGCCTGTGCTAAGGGCTGTGGGTTGCTGGTGTTTCCCAGTCAGCTGAATGATGCAGCAATGAAACATGTCAGTTGAAGGCCGTGGGGGAATGTCCTGAACTGACACAACACGGAGCCTAGACCTCGGGCTGCAGCAATGCATGAAGTATGACTCAAGCTGGGAGCTCTGTGTGCCTGTGACCTGGATCTTCTCGAAAGGCCTGCTTATGCCTTGTCTTTCCTACTGATGCTGTTAACCAGTCATTGGTTCTCCTGAGTACTGCTGCTTGGTCAGAGATTTTACTCGTCTATTAGCAGGGACGGTGAAAATGTGTTAATTGTAGAATAGTTTAGGTTAGAAGGAACCACTGGACATCATCTGGTTAGCTCACCACCCATGTCCTCCCTCCTTCATCCCAGTCATTGTAGGATGTACTTTGGAGTTGTGTGAGGTTGCTTGGAGCATGGACAGCCCAGCTGTGAAGCCCCAAACGTGACCCAGTGTTCACGTGGTGCCACAAGCGCTGAGCAAAGGGGAGCAGCCACCTTCCTCAGCCAGCTGCCCTTGCTCCTGCAGCCCACTGTGCCATTAACAAGCACGCTGCCTTTGTTTGAAAATTCATTTTCTACACGGACGCCACGTTTTGATTCCCATGAATTGGGAACTGGAACAATACTGTCATTTGGGATTTGAAAACATTTTGCATCAAATGCTAAAACAAGAATTGTTGGCTCTCAGTCAGAAACTTCAATTTTGAATTAATATTTCTCTGGTTCCCTTAGGGGTTGTTTGATCTGTGTCTTCAGGAAACAGATACTTCAATGCACAAGCGGCCCTGTTAATTGCAAAGGGATTGCTTCTCATGTAAAATCATACTTGACCTGAATAATGATACCCTCTCTTGTTTTTACCTTGTCCAGGTTATGAATTCCCTGTCTATTAAAACAGAATATTTTTATACAGTAGGTGATTTGCTCAGCTATGTGTGAATATCTGTATCTAACAGGGGAAGTTCAGGGGGGATATTTTTCAGTGCTTTAAAACCACAGAAAATCAAGTTAAGAAAAACTGTTCTCAAAAGTGTGGTGAAGCCTTCCTTGTGTAAAAGCACCTTTACGATTTTGTCACCATGGTAATGATTAAAAATAGTGCTGATACAGGAGTGGGGCTTATATAGAATTTAAATGATGACATTAAAGAAATTTATAGCCTTAAATCTCAGTAAATCATGCCTTAAAACTATGAGATCAGGAAAAAAATCACATCAGTTATGGCTAAAAATGCCTACATCTGTCATTTGTATTTAATCACCTGATTTACGATCTGAGAGAGGAAGCTTTGATACTCTGTGACAACTCAATAGCCCTGTGCTGTACTCCACAGTGAAAATATTATTCACCAGCAGGCTCAGCAGCTCTTTGGAGTGGTGGCTGCTGGACTTCAGACCCTCTGTCTGGTGGCTGCAACAGCACTCACACAACTCCAACTGTCTTGGCCACATCTTTGCTTCCTTTGGCCGAAAACCTGAGGTATTTTAGTAGAGCAGAGAACTTCACGTTTTTGGTTATTTAGTTGTGAATCAATAAATAATTCTTATACAGTTAGACTTTTTTCTTTCCCCTTTTGTGTCTGTGTATGAGTCAGTGATACATGGATGGGAGCCTAAGCTGTGGAATTCAGTTTTGCCTTTCAAATCCTCAGGTCTGTAAAAAGCACTGTGGGCTTTGACCGCTCCTGAGTTTTGCAGGAGTGAGCTCCTTGCTTTGAGGGATAAAAGCAGGCCCCAGGCGTGTGCTGGTGGTTTTATAAGTCCTGTGAAAAGGCGGTGTGAAGTGCCATCATACATCCAGCCTTTTTTTGTTTACATCACCTTTGGTTTTTGCTGTTAGGTGTTCCCCCTTCCTCAGCACTCTGCTGAGGATCACCCGGATGCGAGCTGCTGCCCTTCCCTCATCCTGCCACACACGTACACGACTTGTGTCCCCTTAGCTGCCTTCTGTGTTGCTAAAACAGGCTGTTTTGAGGAGGCAGAGCTCAAGCCAGTTCACCAGCTAGTGGCGAAATCTGAGTAGAAACTAGATGGTTATTTTCTGTCCCGCTTTAGCTAAGCCAGGACCAGCTCTGAATGTTCCCCTCTAGACTTGGATGCTATCCTATTCAAACTAATATTAGGTCTGAAGATAGAGGGGTGTCAAAAACAGCTGAATAAACAGGACAGGTTGTTATTGTGTACTTAGGTCTCAGCTCTGAAGAGGACTAAATACAATTGCTGGAGTATGCTGCTTCTCAGGAATGCTGAACTACTGGCCTAGGGGGATCCTCGTTTTTTTTTTGTCCTGGCAAGTTGCTCTTCAGCGTTATTGCAGGGCTGCCCATGTGACTAATTCTTTGCAGTTCAAGACTTCCAGGTCATGGTGACCACTCATTTCACCAAATCACAACTTCTCTTCTATAGCTGCTGTAATACAGAGCTGCACCAAAATTAATGTCTCATTCAGGTTCCCAGCTGCAGAGGAAAGGTAAAAATCTGGTGTTGAGGAGGTCTCTTCTGAACACAGTGCTGGCAGGCTTTCCCAGGAGTGTAATTATCCTTCTAGCATGATGCACTGGGTGTGAAAGCCTGACTCTGGGAGCTGGCACACACTAAGTGCCTTGTTAAGCTGCTGTGCTGGGACCCAACTCTGCATTATTGATGTTGTGAGGACTCTTGCCAATTACTTCATGGGTGTCTGGAGAAGACTTACAGGAGATCTAGGTGTTGTTTTAGCTTTCTCTTTCCTGTCTTAAACGTTTTTTTTTCTTTCATGTTTATTTCTTCTAGTATAATTACTGAGTGTCCGGTGCATATGCATAATACATTGTCTTAGAGGATTATAAAACTGCTGCTAGTATCTACAAAAACTCTGAAACAGAATGCTTCAAGTGTCACAGCGATGTCAGTATTGTCTGCTCTGGCTCTTGCTACAAGGCACGTGTCTACCTTGGCTGTCACACACAGATTCCACCCCCCCCCCCCCGCCGAACG
>VXAV01008679.1:0-30157 GCA_013399715.1 Alectura lathami | reverse complement strand
CCCCCCCCCCCCCAGAATAGTGGTTATTTCAAAATTAGAAAAGTGGTGGCACCTCTACAATCTGGGACCCTCTGTGGGGATGTTGGCCTTGGGGTCAAGTAACCAAACATTGAGGCTTATGGCTGGGTCTCATGCATCACGCAGCATTTGTACAAAGTAGAAATAGTACAAGCAAATTGCAAATTTGATGGCATTTTAGTAGGCTACAGAGTTGCAGTAGTTTTGGTGTTCTGTGCTGATTTGGTGCAGTGAGAGGGGATTAAAAAATGTCGAATTAAGTGATGGGAGTGTCTCAGATGCGAATGCTGTTCTGAAATATGGTATTTCCCTGTGAGAAACTGGGAAATTCCGAGCTCCAAAGCCTAGGGATCTAAAGACGGAAATACCCTGCGTTTCCAAAGTCCCTTTTAAGATGCTTGCAAGCATCACATCAATATCCAGTATCCGTGCTCTCCCTAAGGCTCTGCAGCAGCTCTCTGGCACAAACACGCTCCTTGAGCCCTGCACATCTCTCTTGCTGACGACATTGATGATGCAGGTGCACATGAGAGAGAAGCCAATCTCAGAGCCATTTACGGTGCTGAAGTGCTAGAAACTCAGCAAAATAATGCATTTGCCAAGGAGGAGAGAGTGAAAAAGGTGGGTAAGTGTCCATTTGGAAGGTTTTGCTGACTGGTGAGTGGGGAGGAGGGCAGGAAAAGGCAAGGGTGCCCACTGCTAGCAACAGAGTAATAAGGGAAAGGGATGACGTGGCTGTTTAATCTGGTTTGCATATCTGGGAAGAAATAATTGCGCTGTATGCTCCTCAGTGCTACTTAAGCTTACTGCCATTTCCCAGAAAACAGAATTGGAATGGATTCTCCTCCAGAGATTATCTTTTGTAAACAGTTCCTACCACAAGTAGCATTAGCAGCCGCTTAATCCTGATTTGAGGTGGTTTCTCAGGTGGCAAGTTCCCCTGATCAGAGTCCATTTGTGCCTGCAAGGAATGGCAGACGCTCTGCAGCTGTGCAATAAGGCAGAGTCCTGCTTTCCTGGTGATGGACAGTTTTCGTGCTGCGTGGGCTCGGCAGGGTGCAGATCGGTGGGGTGGATCTGCACAGCAGGTATGCTGCCTGGCTGTTCTCCACGGTGGCCTTGTGCACAGCTTTCTCTCTGGCAGACCTGGTCAAAGTGCAGCAATGATAAGATTGTGTGTGTTTTTTTTCCTACACACTATCTCTTCTCCGCAGTGGCAAAGTCATTTATTCCCACCGCAGCGTGAGAGCCGGTGGACGTCAAGGACTAGGCTCCACAGACACAGCCATCATGTGTGGAATTTATATTCCACAGCAGCAATAGATAGGTATTAGAAACCTGGAGCAGTTGGGCTTGGCGTCAGGGGCATTCTGTAATGCAGTCGGCCGTATGAGGTTTCTGCACAGGCAGGGCTGCTGTACCTGTGTAGCAGTTATGTCATATTACTTTGTGACTTCTGCTTTCTTTGATTTGTGCTAAACTCCAGAGTCATACAGCGCCTGCTATAGTTTAATCCTGGTTTTTTTTTTTTTTTTTTCCTCCATGTACTGCAATGCAGTAAGTTCAATGAAGGTTTGGGAAAGTGGGGAGAGTATATGGTATGCACATATCCCTGTTTTTCACCCAATATTATTTTATTGTGTGGTTTTTTTTTTTTTAATGAACATGATTTTGCTGACTCCAACTCATGCTGCAAAATCTCAAATGCTGAAGCACATCAGGCTCACACCCTCTGGAAACCGTGGGTCGTGCACACACAGATCCTGACATCCAGACAGGGTCCATATCGCACAGTTCCTGCTTTGGCAAAAAGAGCCAAAAATGCTGCAGCAGAGAGCAGCAAGGAGGGACAGCTGTGCCTAAGCGTGCTTGAAACCTTCCCCCAGTGATGAGTCAGACGCTGTCCGAGTGCTGCAGATGAAGCAGGGTGCCCAGCTCCTGCTCAAATTGTGCGACTCCAGCAGTATCTGCCTGGGGGATTTTCTCACTCGTTCTCCATAGGAGCTTAAAGCAGCTCAGGAGGGGTTTGTAAACCCCACTGGCCTGCAGCAGGGCAGAGCTCTCCAGTACATGTGGGACAACTATGGTGGTCAGTTATAATGAAGTTGTTTTTTTTTTTTTGAAAAGGCATTGTGCAACTTAAGCTTGAAAATGAAAGAAACACCACCCTAAACTCCAAGGGGTCAACATATTTTAAAATATTTCTTCTTCGGGGAAGATGTTACATGGGCTTTGCAACCCATGACCACAGATATGTGGGTACTGATGTTTTTTTTGCAAGGAGAGAGCGGCTTGTGCTTTTGCTAGAAACGTATCTGCAGCCACAGTGAAATTCTGCATAGCCAAAGCAACATTAAAAACAAACCCTAGCTTGGCTCTGATATGAAAAATACGCAACAGCAGTTGCTGTGTGCAGGATGGAAGCTGATGTTTTGCTAACCTGAAGTGTAAAGCTGGTGCTGGAACCGGGGCCTGAAGAATGGGAGCGTTTGCCAAAAGGAAATGCAAGCAGGGATGGAGGGTTTCGGGGAATGCATCAAAGTGGGCCCTGCCAAAACCGTCTCCCCTGTGGACAGGTCTGATTACGAGCGTAACCGCATTAGCCCATGCAAAGTGCAGCTGGAGCCACAGTTGGCTTTTTGCGTTTTCCAGCTGGGGAGCAGCATCTCGAGGGCACAGCTAAGGGGTCTGCCTTGGGGTCTGCCAGCTGCGTTCGTGCGTCTTTGTGACCAAAGGGCTGCAGGCAAGGATTTGAGAAGAAAAGCAAGAGACCAGCGAAAGCAAAGGCCAGGTTCTCAGCTTGCATTGGGAAGGCCAGCCAAAAACAAGCCCTTCCTTCCCCACTTGGGGGGCTAGAAGGAAGCCTCAATTTTAGAGTTGCCTTCAGATTTTGGAGGCACATACAAACCTGCATGCAAATAGTGTCTTCGGTGGTGTCCATCAATTTAAGACCAGCTTGCACAAGGTTTGTATTTTTTTCTGTTCCCATGGGTGCAATGTCCTTTCCTTCTCATCCTTTCATGCTGAAGGGTGTCTTTGCAGTGGTCTTGAACACATCAGAGAGCACAAGCCCAGAACGATGGTCAGGCAGGGGACAGCTGTGGGCAAAGGAGGTGGATGTATGTGTAATATAAACATAATACACTTTGGGAGCAAGTTCTTCAATGCATTAACATCTGAGCTGCCCAGTTTCATGCAGGTGTGAGTGAGGAGCTGACCGGTGAGCCCCCAGGCCCTGCTGCCCCTTTCCCCCAAGCAGAAATGCAATATGTGTTTTCTCCTTTCAAAATTCTGTTTATTTCAGCATTCTTTTATTCCTGTGATGTTGTTGTCCCAGTGGTATCTGAGCAAAGGACAAGCTCTGTGTCTGTGGGAAGTGTTGAATTGTTCCAGCCTGTGTATTAGTAACAGCTTGACCCATGTCACCCCTTGCTGAACCCGCTGAACCCTGGCAGCTTCCAGACAGCGCTGATTTGGGTGTCTAGAGGTTCTTGCCTGTGTTAGCTGAGGTCTGCAGCAAGGTGGTAGACATTGGTGGGAGGGGAGAAAAAAAAAAACAAAAAAGTTAATGAATATAGGCTAACAAGAGGTCAAGGAGAGATGTTGTGTTTGGGATACCAGCATTCAGCTTGCTTGCTACAGCCCAGTGTGTGTTGGTGGTGCTTTTATTTAGATGTGAGTTAGCGGTTAGTGGGGAGAACTGAGAGCCAGAGTAGACTTCAGTCTTGCTCTGGTCTTGACAAGTGACTTCAAGGAAATCATCTTGGTGCTCTTGCTCTGTTTCTCCTTCCTGCCTTTAATCATCTAGACTGTCAGCTCTCAAGGCAGAGACTGTCACTTGATATATTTATTCAGAGTCTAGATTCACGGGTGCCAATCTCAGCTCCATAAACAATGGTGATTTCTTCAAGTTTTTTTAATGTGAATTGGCAGAAACTGAAGAGTTCTGTAGACCTTCACCAAATGAGGATCGGGAGCTGCCGAACTTACAAAATTTCAAATATATTAGAGAGCAGCACATTAATGTTTCTGTGCAAAGCCTTCAGAAGGTCAGGAGGAGTTTGATTGCTGCAGCATGAGCAGTCCAAGGTCCCTGATTTGTGAGACTTTATGTACACTGGTCCTGGCCCCAGCCCTTGGCCTGCAATGGGACTTTTTGTGGACTTAGTCAAGTAAGTTGCTTTTTTTCTTTGTACTGGTAAACGCCAAAAGGCTTTCAATGGATCCACCTGGTGGTTTGAGCCTATCCCTGGATAACGGGGAAGCACATGTTAGCAACAGGTTATTCTTGTGTGTTTCAGAATGCCATAAAGTCAGCGATGCCTGGTAGCTCTAGAATGTGGATCTAGCTGAGTTCTGGGGATGCCATCCTTGTTGTCATTAAGGTGATGAGTTAATAGCCAAGATGCCAGCAGGTGGTGCTCAAGAATACACGGTACAGCTCCTGGCTTTTGTAGAACAAGACAAACGTCTGTTGAACACTGCCAGAAACTTTTCCTGTTTCTTATTTCATAGCATTGTAACAGAACATTCTGCTGCAGTGGAAAAAAAAAAAAAAGTAGTTCCAGTGCCTGTTCTGTGTGCTTTTTTTTCCCTCTCTACATTTGTGTCTAGCAAAAGACACCTGCATTTCACATAAGCTCCATCCAAATTGAACTGTAGCACCAGCTTGGCTCAGCAACCCCACACTGGGCTGGGGGACCTCCATGCAGGAGGGTGACCTTTTCCCTTCTGCTGGAACCGCCCTCATTGCTCAGCACGAAATAAACAATTGCTGGCACACACAGCCCTCAGAGCCATGGAGGTCCTTGCCGTAGCTCCTGATGGCCACGAATGAAGTGATTAGTTGTATGCTGTTTCGAGGAAAAGGGCTGAAGAGCAGAGAACTAGAAATTAACTGGCTATTCTGGATTAGGGTTGGTAATTTTTTTTTCGCTTAATGGTGACAGTATTAGGAGACAGAAAAAGTGGTTCTCAAGAATACAAAACATAGCAAGGCGAGGATGAAGTTTGGTCATCAAGAAGGCCAACTTCATCTTGTCCTTTTTGGATCAAGTGTGCTGGCTTCTTTAAGATATTCTTTACATGAAGGTCTTGCTGGGGTCAGAAAAGACAGCCGTGTCATGCCTTCCGTTTTTGTGCATTAGGGTTCGTTTTTCTTAGATGTCAACAATATCAGTATTGTCATCCTTGTCCAGCCAAGTGCTGAATGAGCCAGGGCTACCGCATGAGGCCGTTATGGGATAGAATAATATATGAAGATGTCTTTTTAAAAAGCTGAAAGTTTCCTATACCATAGACTCTTTTGAACTCTTCTGTTCACAGCAGTGTTTAAAAGCTTTTGAACACCAATGGCAAAAGCCACTGCCTACAGATTTTTTGTCACATGCTTGCTTAATAACACTAGAAAAGTAATTTTTCTCATGTGGGCTTCAACTCCTCCTCCTCTAAAAGAGGATTGAGGCTTAGATCCTTGGGTTTCTGCAAGACTTAATTAATTAGAGTGATTTGAGAATGAAGGATGCCCTGTCAGTGTCGCTTATTCCCCATGCTGCTTCTTCTGGGTACTTATTAAATTCAGTGGATTTGTTTTAAGAGTCAGCATAGCAAGGTTTTTGGAATGACGTTGGCTTTGTGGTTCTGGCTGGTCAGTAACTAGAAGGGTCAAATTCCAAGCTGGCGTGTGTTATTTTCACTCACATAAATGGTCACGGGAGCTGCTGCTTTTAGCAAAATACATGTGAAGCTGGTTTCCCAGCCCAGGATTTTTCTTGTACATGTTCATCTTGTGATGAACGCCATGTGAGCAACTGAAGGCATCTCTCACACCGTGTTCAGGGGGAACAAGCTCCCTGTGCAACGTGTCAACGTGCCTGTTCTCCAATATGGGTCTTTGCAGGGCAGCTTTGTTTTTGAGCTCATGAGCGATTGTTTCTCCTTGCTCCGGAGTCAGCACAGGTAGAATAGAGCAGATGGCTTGGCGTTGGCCAAGTCCTTGCTCATACAAAGCAAATTGCTTCTGTATCCGTCTGATAGGGTTCAAGCTTTAACTGAGGCTTTCAGCAAGGCGCTCACCAGTGAAAAGCGTTCTGCTGAGAAAAACAGCGGCGTAACCATGGGCAAAGGTTCAGGACAGCAGAGTTCAACCCTCCTGGGGATGGCATCCTTATTTATTTACCAATTTCCAGCTGTTTTCCCACCATTTTTCAAAACTCATGTGATATCCTCTTGAAGCTGCAGCTTGGTGCATCAGTGCACGGTGCACCCCGATGTACTGAAAGCTGGAAGCAGAGGCTGCTAAGTAGGTTTCTTTTTTTTTTTTTTTTTTTTTTTTGGTGTGCGTGCAAAGGTGGCTTTCCCTGGATGCTGCCTGTGAATGCTGTCTGCTGCCCTGTGCTCTTGTAGTTCTCCCCAGCGCAGCAGGGAGCACAGCTCTTCTGTTTTCTCTCTGACGTGCGTCAGCATCAGCAGAGCTTTAATTTTTCATGGACATCTCTAAAAGGGAAAGGAAAGCTCCCTTGCCCTTCCCACCCCCCGCACAAGGGTGGGTTGGGTGTCAGAAGGAAGGTGTTTGTGGCGAGGCTGTGCTGGGGGGCAGGAGACTTTCCTTAGCAGCTGCCCCCTCAGTGCAGAAGCTGCTCACCCAAACCACACTGTACCTTACCAAGAGCGGGGCAACCTGCAGCAGGCAATGCACAGGAACCACTGCTTTGAATTCTGCTTTGAATCTTATTTCTTTGTAGTGCAGGACCAAGCAGAACATTTCAGCATATCATGCGGCTTTGTTTAGCATCCGCAGTTAGTCAGAGAGGAGTTTCTTTATGTTACAAAGCTGCTTAGCTTTGTTTCATGCTGGAGTGGGTCTAACTAAAATACCCTAAAAGCAGACACTATGAGGATAAGCAAAATCAAGCTATGATTTAAGTTTCCTAAAGATTCCAAAGAATCTGTGGTAATAAAGAAAGTACTGCTGGTAGCTTAAAACCATCGGTGCACGCTCCCTGCCCAAGGAGCTCAGGGAAGTACAAATGTTTTTGCTCGGTTCTGAAACACATTTGGTAGGGTCTGCAGCGTGTTTTGCTGTTCCTCTACATTGTCAGTGGCTTAAAATGCACTGAAAGTGTGAACTGCTGCCAGCGTGCTTTTGTACTTGCCTGAATTCAATTAAAAAGATAATTGGATTGCTTTATCAGCCTTTACATGTCAGCCCTGTGCAACCCATTTCCCCCCCTCCAATAGTGTAGAAAAACCCAGAGCACCCAAAATCTGTTTTTCTGCATTTTTCTCTTTTCTCGTGTTTCCAATAGGGCACAGAGGTGACTGTGCTTTGTGCTGAGCATTAGGGCTCCTGCTGTGGTAGGGAAGGGGTGAGCAGCCTGCTTGGAGGGGGAAATGTGTGTAGCAGCAAAGCTCCCAACCAAATCAAAATTAAACAAAGCAGGCCAGTCCTTTGCAAAGTGCACTTTATCACACTGATGGTGTTCAGGCTCAGTGGTGCAGCTGAATCTGCAAGCTGCATGAGATGAGCAGTTTTTGTGTGACCCAGGGTGTTGCCAGCTAACCCAGCCTGCAGCTGACTCGCGGACCTCGAGGCCTGTGCTTTGGCAAGTGACCATGCCCTCCGTGCTGTCATCAGGAGTGGTTTTTTGACTCCTGTCATCGCTTCCTTGAGCTTCTAGAGTTTCACGAAGCCACTGCTGGCGATTGGGGTGGGTGGGCTTTCTCCAGGGAGCACTATTTATAAGAGCCAGCGGCCTGTGTTGCAGTCGTGTGGCGATATGGCTGCCAAGGAGGTGGGAGCTGCCTGGATCTCCTCCGGCTGTGGTGGGCAAAGCAGCAGTGAAGGGTGAGGATGGTGTTGTTGGGCAGCCTGAGTGTGGAAATGCTCTGGAATGATGTTTTGAGCCCCCACCTCTGTGGTGGGCTAACCCCACCTAACTACTTTTGAAAGGTCCTATAGCTTTGGAACCAGCACAGCAGCAAGTATTTGTTGTTAGCCTGAGGAGCAAGGTGTTTGCAGGAGATGATGGCAAGAAGGGTGCTCTGGAGTTTAAAAACATTTTGAAATAAAGGGGAACTGTGGATTTTCATAGTTGGTTTACACATGCAAGGTTTTCTTTTCCATTTGCATGTATTGAGTACAGACTTTTAGCAAGCAGAAAAGGCAAAACTCAAAATACAAAGCAATCCACTTGTGTTCTGCACGTAGATGTATATCCATGTCAGTTTTTCAAGGGGCTTACAGTGCTGTCAATGTGACCCTTTCATTTTCCTTTCAGAAAAAAATTTACAAGTACAAGAAGGTGCTTAGCAACCCCAGTCGCTGGGAGGTGGTGCTGAAGGAGATCAGGACGCTGGTGGACATGGCGCTGACATCTCCGCTCCAGGACGATTCTATTCACCAAGCACCACTGGAGATTGTCTCAAAACTGCTCTCAGAGGTATGCCCTCAGCTGTGCTCCTGCATGGCACTGTCACCTTTGGATGAGAGACAAACAGTTAAAAGTTTGTGAGTGGGTTTTATTTTAACTTGGGCTTTCCAAATTCTTCCTTTGAGTCTGCTCGTGACTTGAGTGGAATTTGTACTTGTTGGGGTAAAGGAGAATTTGACCCATGTTAGGTAGATTTCTAGAAACAAGAAAGGCATTTTCTCATGAGGCTATGGGGGTTTTGTTTGGTTATTAACGGTAAATTTATTGTAGATGTGATTAAGTCTTCTTTCAAGTTGACGGTAAAACTCCCCTTGAATGCTATTCCACTGGCTTTGTTTGCGTGACTGATCATCCCTGTGCAAGGCAAACCATATGTAGTTACTGATAATTCCTAGTGCAGCTTTCTGCTCTTACTGTCATTCTTCTGCTTCAGAGATATCTGTCCTCCTTGTTTACATTTTTCAAACAGTTAACTTTTTGTGGACAGGAAACCTAACACCAAGCAGTTTTTGTGTCTCAGTTCTGATGTGCGAAGATTTGTGATAACCAAAGAAGTTGCTAGCTGTTTTTCTTGTAGTAGGTTAAGATCTTAACAGCTTACAACTTTGTAACCTCTGAATGGATCATGCTGCTGAGAAAGCCAAAACCACTTAATTAGTGAAAGCCAATGACTTGAATGGGTTTGTTGGCTTTTAGTGGGTCCATTTTAGAAGGAACTTCAGGAAAACTGTAACAGTTATTTTATTACCAAAAATGGTGTGCAACATTTCTTTTACTAATTGTCTTAGAAATGTACAGCCTGGCTACAGAAAGCAATTTTAAGCTTTGGTTTTCCAGTTAATTGCATCCTGCTCTGGCATCCTGATGCCTGCTCAGCTTTCATGGCTGGGATAGCTTGAATCTGATGGTGCTTAGGAAGAATTGGAAGCTCGCACAGCCCCTCACAGCAAATGGTATAGGACCTTCTGTAAGAGAATGATTTTAATGCGATTAATTTTATTCTGAAATAAACAATTGCAGTCTTGAGCCTTTCTTCTTGTGTCTGGTGGTAGGTGAGAGTACAGTGTATGCTGATGTGCCAGCTCAGTACCGTTTGCTTCATTTCTTCTATTTAACCTTTTCAGAACAACAACTTAACCACTCAAGACCATGAGAGCATTATTGTGGTGAGTATCTTTCTGTCCAAATCTGGGGACAAATCTGTATTGTTTGATAACACTTCTCTTAATGCTTAAGCCTCTGCCCTAGTGAAAGAGGGCAGATATGAAAGCACTTCAGTCAATGCTGCCTAATTTAGACTGGATGAAACCCACCTGGCCTATCAGTTTTCATGTGCTTTATTGTTCCTCTTCTATTGTTTCATGATGGTTTCTTCATCAAGTTAGATGAAACAGCACAGCATGTGTAGGGTTAATCTCCCCACATGGTCTCCTTACTGGGCTACACAGCGCGATGTTCATATCTATGTACGTACTTCAAACAGTTGAAAAAACAGCACTTCCTGATGGGCCCTGTAAAACCCTTAGGCCTAGTAGTTTCCTGAGGAGCTAATGCTGCCATATACAGAATATGATGGTATGTGAGCAAGTGATTGTTTTTGCAAGTATGGTCATGTGTTCGTATCACTGCAGTTTAACCCCTTGTTTGCTTGTTTATGGAAATACCTGCCTCAACTTTTTCCTGTAGGTTGCATTTATTTAGACATAGAAATAAGAGAATCAAATGCCACCCTCTTCCTTGTGCGACAAAATACAAAATCTCAACAATTTATCAGAGAGGTGGAAATAGCTTCCCCATCACTATAATTTAATTTCAGTCACTGGCAATTTCCAGGAGATTTTCCCAGTAATCAAATCTGGAACTTCACCACCGCCTGATCGTATCACATCTTGAATCTTTCTGCAAAGCGACAAGGCGGCACGTAGCTGCCAGTAGGTGTGAATTGTGTTTAGCTGCTGCTTAAGATACCATTTTAGCTGGGCTCGTTCACTGAGATAAGTTTTTCAAGTGGCATTTACTTTTCTTTGAGATCTGCTGTAGCTTTCATTTTCTTGGCATCCTCTACTGCCAAGGATAGTTCAGGCTTCCAGTTAAAACTGTGCTTTGAGGGAGGGATTTTTTAATAAAAAAAAAAGTGTCAGGTAGCCCTGCTGTGTGCAGGGAAGTTGGACTGCGTGGCCTCTAAAGGTCCCTTCAGCCTGCATTATTCATTGATTCTGGGGGATGGCTGCCTTGTTTGGCTGTGCCTCAGCCATAAAGGAGTTGGTGCTTTCTGCCTGTTGGGAGCTCACTGCCATCGCACAGCTAACCTGTGCTGTTCTTAGGAAGTGCTGCTGTTACTGGTATTTGTGTCGTGTTGTAGACGTACACAGTGACTTGCTGAGCAGACGAAGCCACTTTCCTGCTCTAGATGGTGTTGGAACAGATCAATATTACAACTCATCCCTTCCTGGGAAGGATATTGCCCATAACTGGGCGATGTGAGACAGCAGGGTTCCGCCTTTAACCACAGCGCATGGAAAGAAAACACAGGCTTCTGTCATGCTGTCCCTCTTCCACAGTGACTATACGGGCGGAGCTATGACCTGCTTGACAGTGCTGCTGTGGCTGTTCTGCATCCAGTAGGGACTGGGATGAACAAAAAAGCTCATTTTTTGTAGGCTGACAGCCAGCCAGCTCCACTGATGCTGGGCCACCAGCGGAGGGAGAGTGATGAGTTGCAGAAGGAGGGCACACCAGAATGAAAAGAAACTTCCCAAATGTTATGTGTAACCCAGACAGGTCTTTGCAGAGGCACTTGGGTTTCGCTGTTGAAATTCACATTAGTCTTAACCTGTTTGCCTGTGAAAGCAGCTGTTGTGAAACAGCGTCATTTAAGCAGGCTCACCGGGGCTGAAATCCTCAAGGAGGCAAGAGGGAGAGCACAAGGCAAAACAGCCTTCTGTAGTAAAACTCCAGATGCCATCCAGATAAAATATCTGGTGTTCAATTGCTCAATACAAAATGTCCTAGCTGCTGTGTTTAGAGTCGTACTTTTAAATGAGTACTGGGAATCCCTTTATTTCAAGACTGGAAAAGCCCGAAGGCACCATCGTGTAGAGAGAATACATTGTTCTAGTACTATTTTCTCATTAACAAAGGGTGTAACAACAACTTAAGTTCATTACACTCTCAGTGCCAGGTATGACCTCTAATGCATTTGCTGAGCATAACCACGTTGGTTTGCGTAGCAGCAAAGAAGGAATAGCTGGTCTTAACCTTCACAGAGTTAGATGCTTGATTTTGATAAATAGGGTCCTTCCAGGTAAGAGCAGTGCTATATTTCTTTTCATGAGTTATTGGCTGTGTGTGAGCTTGAACTCTTTCATAAAAGACATGTATTTGTTTGGTGTTTTTCTGTTGTATCTTTTAGAAAGATGTTATTACTGAAACAGTGAGGTAAAGCTGTCCTTATTGTATTACATACTAAAGCAACTGTTCTGCTCCTGTTTTCATTTAAACCGTTAAAAAAAAAATTGTTGTGGATTTGCACTAATGTAATTAAAAGTAAAAATTTCCAGAGGATTCATACCGTGTATGTGCTTAAGCTTAGATGTAAAACCAATGCACAGTCTACCTCTAATTTCTGTACTGATGCCTTTGTTCCTTTTAAAAGTAAAGTGACCTTTCTTTTTGAAAAAATAAAAAATAAAAATAATTCCCCTGCAAAAAGCTTACTCTCTCTCTTTTTTTTTTTTTTTTTTTTTTAAAGGCAATTGCACCTTTGCTGGAAAACAACCATCCTCCTCCTGACCTCTGTGAATTCTTCTGCAAGGTATCAGAACATCTTTATGAAATCTCCTAACTGCATATGAGTGTAGTTCTTTGAGGGGGTGTTGATTTTTCGTTAACTCCTTACCTCATGCCCAAATTGATTTCATCTTTTCCAACATCATCAGTTGTTGACCAATAGTTGACAGCATCATTCTTATAAACACATCCATAGTCTTCCTACACCAGCCTGTCCAGTACTAATTTATTAAAGATGTTCAGACTCCCCCAGTGCAGTCTGGGTACATGACTGTCCTGCTGTGTGTCCTATCTAGCTAATGCAAAAATCACTGGCATCACTGGGTTCGTATGTGTTGGTAATGTGATGCGTAACTCAGCAGTAGTGGTATTATGTCATTGGGCAATGGCAGTAGAAAGATCCTAAGGACCCATCGCCTTTCCTGGTAAATCCATGTTTATGCTGCATTTTGCATATTTTCTGTACAGTTTGGAGTATTTTGGGTAGCAAAGCTTTGGGATTTGAAAATAGTACTTTTCTTCTAGATCTGTTTGTGTTGCTGTTTTAAGTCTACTTTAACCTGCTTACTGATGACTGGATGTACGTTTGTCAGACAGTCTGGATGTTGCTTAGAATTCCCATTCAGTGTTACTTGACAGCACTCACACCTGCAGAAATTCAGTCAAATTTCAAGGAAGAAAGCTGACTTTGTTTCAGTTTTATAAGCCAGCCTTAGGGCCATTTCTGTCCTCAGACTCAAATGCCTCCAAGATCCTGTGTTCCCAGCAGTCATCCTACAAGCTACATGGCACATCTATTTTTTCTTCGTGCTTTTGGTCTCCATCAGTGATGGGTACTTAATTAACTTTAAAGGTGTGGGACAGGCTGTTTAGAGTTGCAGCAAGGGAAGTTGTGATTACAGGCTATGAACTCTCCCTCTCAGAGAGGTTCAGAACTTGAGTGGGGCAAGGCTAATGAGCCAGCTAATATATCTTCAGAATTGGCCCTGCCTTGAGCTGGACCAGATGACCTCCGGAAGTCCTTTCCAGCCCTAATTACTCTGATGGAGACCCACGTTGATAACTCTGCAGCCCCCAAAATGACTTGTTGTTCCTTACAGCACTGCCGAGAGCGCCCACGGTCGATGGTTGTGATAGAAGTGTTCACACCGGTGGTACAGCGGATTCTCAAACACAACATGGTGAGTGCGTGCTTTACAGGAACGCGATCTGTTTGCAGAAGTCTTACTGTGACACTCCATGTTATGGGCAACTACTCTGTTGTCAATAGTGCACAAAGCACTGCCACACCTAAACCAAAACCCACAAGTGTGAATGTGGCATGTAATCATCCATTGGTAAGCATTCTGTGGGACTTTCAAAAGCATCCAAACAAAGCCATGATTTGATGAGCATTTCTCTGGGCAGTGGTGCCAGCTTGAGCAGCTCCAGCTTTCTCCTGCTTGGCGCTTTGCTCCCTGTTTACTCCCTGCATGCCCTCCTTGGAGATATATTGATTTAAAATCAGTTAAACAGCAAAATTGGAATAGGGACTTGTTTGATTTTTGAGTTGAAACCTTGAACAATTTTTCTTTCAGACACTACCATCTCTCTGCAATTTCATTTTTCTTTGGACTCAAGTTCAGTATGTTCTTACTTAGATTTCCTGGATTTCCTTATGTTTTCTTGCTGTTCTTGCTTCTCATTCCAGGAATCATGAACTCTTGTCATTTAAGATTGTACTCTCCTAGACTGCTTTCCCTCTTCATGTTGCCAATCAATTCCTTGCTAGTGATGGGAATAAATGCTAGGAGACTGCCCTGCCAGCTTTGCTCTCTGCACCCTGTATACCAATTTTTGTCCCTGCATTGACTCTGAACATATTCTTACATAATCTGTATTCCTTTCCAAAGAGAGGTCGGGGTGCTTACTGGCCCTTCGTCCTTTGAGGCACACCGTGTTTCCTGCCATGATTTTTAAGTTACATGGAGAAATTTTACTTCATAAAGCTGTGGCAAAGAGTAACAAATAAATACGATATTTAAGGCAGCTGACTTAGCTGTGATCCCAAGGATGGGTCTCATCCCTCTAACTACACAACCAACGTCTTTTCACTAACTCCTATAATTTTAGAAACCATCCCCTGTCCTCCTGTGTACAGCATGAATCCAGTAGAAAACAGTTCTTATTTCTTATTTTTATAACAGTAGTATTTTTTAACTCCTCAAGTTTACAGAACTACTTAGGAAGCCTAAGATGGTGAAAAGGTCGTATTCCTGGCTCTGTGCCTGTGCTTTCCAGACATGTAAACATTTCTGAATATTCGGTAGTGTTCAATGAAATATTCTGTAAATGTTATTCTTGGATTTCAAGCTGATTTTTTTTTTTTAAAAGGAATCCAGAGCTCTTGAGGGGTCTCAAATAAAATCTAAATGCATAGTGTAATGCTTGTATTTGGTTAGCTTCAGAGAATTGGGTATATTTACTGTACTTAACATTTGCAGATTGAAAATCAACATGTCTGTACCGCAGTGTGTAGTCAGAGAATTTACGGTGTCATATATTAATTGGAGTGGATTTGGGCACTTTACTGCTCTCCGGGGATTTCTGTGCTGAATAGTCTTTTAGAGAATGTGTGTGTGTGCATGCAAATAGAGTAATCCTTCAGGGGGACAGTGCTGTTGGCAGTAAACTTCATAACCTTAGGAGGCCACGTGTAATTTAGTGTGCTTAGAGCAGGAAACCTAGCTGTCTGTTCCAACCTTTGCCACCAATTTCCTCTGTGGTCTTTGCTAAGTTTATGGCAAGCTCTGTTACGCACTTTCCCACTTACAAAATGGAGAAAGAGTGTTTCATGTATCTAACATTTTGGAGTCCCAAAAGAGTGGGTGAGGCTTTTTGTGTGGCTGATGCCTGCTGGCAGGTGCAGGGCTGGAGACTTGTGCTGAGCTGTCCTGGGAGCACTTGGAGCCTCCATACCTTCTGATTTCAGCTGTTTGAGGGCTCAGCCCAAGTGTTTGAGTGCAAGCACTATTACTTTTTTTTTTTTTTTAGGCGTGAACAATATTGATAGTGTGCATTGTTTTGTACCTGGTATGGTGACAGCGAATCATATTATTTTTGGAGGTATTTTATTTTAGAGCTGTCAGCAATGACATCCTCTTTATGACCTCTTGGGCGTTTGTTCTAATTTCAGTTATAGGGCACTTACAGGGGTTGAAAATATTTATAAATTATAACTTCACGAGCTATCTTGCAAGGAGTTTCATGAAGTTAAATGGGACCAGGGGATGTACGAAGTGTGTGTGTCCTTGTGCTGTGGAACGAGGTCTATTTGCACCTGCCAGAAGGAGCTGTTAGGTGTTCAGTGGTTTAAATTGTAACACCAACTTGGAATCACTGACAGTTCGACACTGGCAAAGAGACACTTAGGCATTGTTCTGTCTAGGGCTGTATTCACATTTATGGTAATCCTCTCAAGTTGTAAAGCCTATGACATGTTGTGCTACAGAAGTGCCTGAAACCAAAATAAGTAACAAAAGGTTTCAGTAATTTGGGAGCATGTCTTCCCTTTCACAGCCCCCCAGTTTGTTACCACTTGCAGCGTTTCTTTAACATTTCAGCTGACATGTATTTTTTCAGGATGACTCCTCTTCCCCAGCCGGTTGCTGAAGGGATATCGAGAGGGCTCATGGTACTCAGTGGGCCTTGCTCACTGCTTGGAAATTTAGTTCTGCAGCTCTGTAACACCTGTATCATAAGATTACACCTGTGTAAATGTGAAGAAATGTGCGGTGGAATAGCACTCGCCAGAAAGCAGATTGTGCTCCTTTCACATCTCAAAATAGCAGGCAGGGTGAGGAGATGCAGGATGTCATCTAGCAGGTGCCCTGCTGACTACAGGACTGGAAGCAAACAACTGTTGGGCTCATCTGTCAAATTCCTGTTGTACCTGAAGTACAGATCCCTAGAGAAAGAACTGATCTGTGGTTTTATACTTGATCGGTTAATGGTCACGTGTCAAAAATGATTTTCTCTAAAAATAGAATAGACGTGATGTCAACTATTAAAGTAAAAATTCATATTTGAGTTGCCTTTCTAAGAAACCTCATTTATAATTGGAAGTAAAACCGCAAAACAATAATAATGCATTTCAAATAAAGGTTTAAAAGAAGGTGTTTGAAAGAAAAATAATGCAGGTAGGAATTTGATCAATCAATTGATTGATTTTTGCATTAAACCATGCCTTTTGTTTTGAGGTGGGTCTGAGTGGAAAGAGAACTGCTAAGCAGCACATTACTTCAGCATGCAGTGGTACTGTCAGCATAACAACAGAGCGAATTCTGCTGTGTTTGAATTGATTTCTTTTGAAAACCCACAGTTTCGATGTACATTGCAGGCATGTTTCACTGTCTTCACTGAGTCTCTCCTTTTTGGACAGGATTTTGGGAAGTGCCCTCGGTTGCGTCTGTTTACTCAGGAGTACATTCTGGCTTTGAATGAGCTGAATGCTGGAATGGAGGTGGTGAAGAAGTTTATTCATAGGTTAGTTGCATTCAATGTTATGGTGTGTTTTCCAGTCCTGTGTGTTGTTGTACATTCATTCCCTTTATACATTGAGGCTTGGAGCCTTTACAGAGAGATTCCCATCAACTTCAGACTCCAGTAATGCTCAATCATGTGGGAGTTTTCAAGGGGACTATAGTGATACCACATCAAATAAACTGAGGAGGCAACTCAGCCTTCTTCTGAAGTAGGGCTATTTAGAGGAGAATTACAAGATTAAAATAACTCTGTTATGGCCCTTCTGAAGATTCCCCAAGTCTATCCGTCCAGTTCTAGCACCCCATTCTGTCTGACTGGTTTTGCCTGAAGAAATCTTAATTGCAGTGATGTAATCTTGGCTTTTTTTTTTCCCCAGCATGCATGGTCCGACTGGACAATGCCCTCATCCCAGGGTCCTGCCAAATCTTGTAGCTGTCTGCTTAGCAGCCATTTATTCATGTTATGAGGAATTTATCAACAGGTCAGTATGAGTTCTCAGCTCACCATGTCACTTACTCTCAAACCCATGGTGTCGAAGAGTTTTCATTCAGACTGTAAACAGGATTGGTGTGAGCAGGGGTGTGGGTGTGCGAGGGTGTGGGTGTGCAAGAGCATGTCTTCATTCTCACTCCACCTATTGCTAGAAGGGGTTGCATGTAAATGCCTGTGTATCTGTAGCTTTGAACCTGAGCTGGTTTCATGATACTGTCTCCATTATCATGGAAAATACGGTTCCTGACTTATCACAAGATGGGTGCTGCAGCTCCTGACACATGAGCCAGTTTCCAGTAGACACCGAGGGTTCCCCTCCGCTATGTTTCCTGTTTGTTTATGACTATCTGCCTTTCCTCATGGTAGAGCACAGACAGGGGCTGTGTAGTGTCCAACAGAAATTCCAGACACGAGGGCTGCAGACAAATGTCTGGGCATGTACTGTAGCCAGATATTTGGGCATGGATCCTGTTACAGCTTTGCACAACTTGGGTTCACCTTTATACTAAACTGGCATATCAATTGGACTAATGAAAAGCTGAAATCCTTGCAGTGTAGGGACTGCAGAACAGTCTTATTGGAGCCTTTTAATATTTTTAATTGGTTTCAATATTCCAGTTACAAAGAAGAAAGCAATCTGGTGGGCTGGGGTGAAGCGCAGTGGGAAATTGCGAAAGATCTTGGCTTCCCCGTGTTTCTCTGTCTGTCCTTCTCTCTGTTGTTATGTCTCGCTATTGAAATTATTTGTTTATTTTTAAAATTCAGTCGAGACAATTCACCAAGCCTGAAGGAAATTCGGAATGGCTGCCAGCAGCAGTGTGACCGAAAGCCTAATCTCCCCCTCCGCCTTCTTCACACAAGTCCTGACCTGGTCTCTCAAGAGGCCACCTTGACTGAATCCCGGCTCAAGCCAGTCATTGTCACTTCAAACGAGATCCATGTGGAAGTGGAGCGCAACAATACGGCTAATCAGAAGATGACAGCCAACGTTGGCAATGACAGCGAGCCCAACCTGATCGACTGCTTGATGGTCAGTCCCACCTGCAGCACCATGAGCATTGAGCTCAGCGCCCAGGCAGACAGGATCCTCGGCTGCTACGTGGAAATACTCAAGATGCTGTGAGTAACTGCTTTAAACAGCTTTTTGAACAATGTCGTCTTAGCGCTGGGGAGGCTTTTTCCACAGGCCTCTCAGCTTCAACATCTGTGATCAGCTAGCACATGGTTATAAATCTGACTCCAGCACTGAAGTCCAGCCTCTGAAAGAAACATCTGGCACTGCCAATATGTTCTAAAAATAGCATTAGGAAGATGAAAAGGGAAAGCTAATTTGTACAGTGAGCCTCAGGCACATTACAGAAGACAGGATATTGTTGCCAGTGGTTTCTGTTTTGTTCTTAGCCACCAAAATAAAAGATCCATTTATCTCCTCCAGGGCTCTTGGGATTGCCCGAGACAAAGCTAGAAAATGCAGATCCATGTTAGGCTCGTGGCTCGTGCAGTGATAGGCAGCACTGCTGCCCTGACTTCTGTGGGAGCTGGATGAGGCTAGTGCCTTTCACTTAGGTATTCTCCCTGCACATGTTTGTAGAAGTTTTATGACTTGCTCAGATTTACTTCTGTTGTAATGAATCCTCTTATTTGTTGACCGATTGCTCTGGCACAGCAAACCTGTATTAATGAACTAGTACTCAAATAACCTTTACTATATGACGACTGTGTGGTTTCCTGGGAGGCAAATCCTCTGAATATCTTGAAGAGGAATGTAAAATACAAAGTGCTCTGGGAAATCTTGTTTGTCTCTTGGATAGATAAATAAATGAAATGAAGGAGTAACACAGAAGGTGGACTGCAGAACTGAAGTTTGTAATCGAACATGTGTTCTTGAAGTGCAGTAAAACATCCCCAAACAGTTTTGTTGGCTTTGACAGACAGTTTTTCTACTGAGTAGCAGTATGCCTGTAGGCAAATTTTAATGATATTTAAACAATGTAAGGCTTAATGAAGTAATAGTTGAATTTTTTTAGATTACTTGACAGTGGGTAAGATTTGGACTCCTCTGTAAACCGTAAGCATTTGGCTATGCTGAAGTCAAGTGGGTGTATGCTCTGTAGGATGTGCGTGAAGTCCAATTACCACGCTGGAGGATTTAGTGATTTTTTTTTTTTTCCCACATTTTCAGTGTTTTCAAAATATATAATACCAATTTCAACATAATTCCTTCACTCACTGCTGAGTCTTGCAAATACCTTTGTAAGCACACAGCCAGAACTGGAGACAGGAGAAGTTAATCCAAGATACCGTTCCCGTTAGATTCTTGAGCAGGAAGTTGCTGAAGGGAATCTTTGTTTCATTAGCCTAGCCTACTCAGTCTTTAAGAATGTTTGCATTAGAGTAGCATAGCATCTGGCTTTGCTTAATCTGATGGTTTCTAAGTCTTCGTGCACCCAGGCCCAGGTGCTGCATTAAACATGTTGTGTATTTATTCCTGTCCCCTTGACTCTAGATGTTTTCCATAAACACTATGAACTCTTTCAGTCCTGATGCTGTCTTGGATGCTGACTCATTAAGCATTGACAGTTTTGATTTCATTGTGCAGCTGACACACGCTTATAAACAAATTCACGAATGGGCATGTCCATCCTCACATTTTAAAAGTTTGATATCGCAGGTCTCCATTCCCTTATTACTTCCCGCAGTCTTATTTCACTCCATACCTTAAAACAACTTTTAAAATGTGTTTTTTTTTTTTTTTTTTTTCAAAATCACAGTTGATGCAACTTCCTTTAGACTGCCTACACTCTACTTAAGAAGTATGAAAATATGAGGCAGTTTCTAAGGCAGTGCCATGACTGATATATATTGTCATAGTTCCACTGATTTGGGTTCCCTTCCCTTCCTATTCATCCTCTGATTTTTTTTTTTTTTTGGTCCCAAAAGCATTGATGCAGAAACAAGTTCTGCTCCTGATTCTGCTGCTGGCCTACTGGGAGATCTTAGATGAATTTAATTTTTTAGTGCCTCATTTTCCTTGTTTGTAATATATAGGTAAAGATGTTGAGCATTGTTTTAATAAACTCTGAAAACAGTGTTGGAAAAACACTTTGTAAGGGCTAGTACTTTCTGACAAAAATGCCAGATAATCCTGTTATGATGCTGATTTTTTGCATGCTCTTCTTGAACAAAGACTTTCTGATGCACTAAATACTGTTACTGTATTTTGGAAAATGGAGAATACGAAGAAAGAGAGTTGGAGATCATGCCAATAGGAAGAAAACATTCATTATGAAAACAACAGCTATCCAGGAGCTGAGCTCTCAGCGGGCAGTCACTAAAATAATGTTCTTATTAATAACAGTGGTAAGCCAAACATAAATAAGTTGCTTAGCACTGAATCTAATTGTTCTTTTAGGTGTCTGACTCAGTATCATCATCAAAACAAGAGAGTCACCAACAATGATACCTTTTTTGCATAATTAACATAGGGCAGCAGGGAGTAATTTATTTAGGCAGATTTTAATTATTGAAAGTCTACCAAATAAGAATTCTTAACAGTTACCTTCAGCAGAGGAGGTTTTATTGTTCACCTAACTCCTGCACAATACATACTTTTGAAGAAAAAGCTGCTATTGTTGATTAACATGTAACAACAATTATTTGATAATCACTGTAAGACCTCACTTTTTGCATGGAAAGGTAAATGTGCAGATTAGAAAATTCAGCTGTGTGGCCATTTTCATAGCACCACCTTTTTCTAATGTAGTTGAGTAACAAGACATAACTGTTGCATACTAAAGGAAAACATAAAATCATGGATTTAAAAATGCTGGCAGATGACCCGAAGTCTGGGCTGACCATAGAGGAGAGATTTGTTGGTAGTGGAACATGGTGTTTTTGTCCACTCAGAAGTGGATCAAACTTCTGTGTTGGTATTCCCTAATGCATTCTGGACTCTGATAAGGTTATTGATGCCAGCCTGAATGCTACAAGTCTTAAATTGGTGCTTAGAAAATGCACTAAATGAATTGAAATCTTTCTGTTCATCATATTGAATTAGAGGGTCTGAGATCTGCTTAGCATTGCCCAGCTCCTTGCTTGCATGTTAATGCTTCCATGCATTAGGGAATTTCTTGCACGGTAAAACATATGCTTGAACAGCACGTCCGTGGTTAGAGAAGTTTACAGCAAACGGGGCAGTGAGTCTTATTCTGTGGAGTGGTCAACATCAAAACATGTCTGTGACCTGAAGGACCCCACAGATGGCACATTCATGCTGTACCTCACAGAGGGTCTGAGGGGCTCTTTCTTCCAGAGCTCTGAGCTCAGCCTCATGAAATGTTGTTCGGAGGAGCTGGAGCTGGGGAAAGGGGGTCAGGGCACATGAAGACTTGGTCGTCCTTTTATTATCTGGTAACAGAGGAGTTACTTAAAAGATGTTTATCTTGTCAAGCTGCTTGGTCTAGAGAAATGAGCTGTTTTTGAGTAGTTACTGCTTGTGTCTTTATTATGCTCTGAAAACAAAGAGGATTTGGGGCTTGCCGTCTCTGGGCGATAAGACCAGAGCTTTCCAAACGCAAGCGTCCACTGGAGCTTCCCCTGCCTTCTCCACATTCCCCAATAGGTCAGGGGCATGCTCTGCATATCCCAAGTGGATTCTCTTATGTCATGTTTATCAGGGTTGCCCTGGGCTGCTAATATGTTTTGGATTTTTTGTACCACACATGACATATGGGCAGGTTTTCATTTTGGTGAAAGGTGATCCCTGGCAAGGAAAATGGATTATGTCGACAGGCTGATAGCAGCGACGGCCCAAAGGCAAATTCGCTGCAGAGGGGGATTAGGCTGTGACTGGGGCAGGCCAAGGCTGTGGCCTGTCCCCTCGGAAGGGCTGCTTGTAAGGCCGGCCGTGGGGTTTGTGCTTCGTGTCAGCGTGCAGCTCGGCACCCGTTGAGGAGCTGTAAGGGGGTTTTGTTCTCCCAGCCCTCCGCAAAGCTCTGTGCTTTGTCCCATCCTTTACAGCCTCTGGGTTGGGCCCTCGTGCTGTTAGCTGAGTCTGGGGCGAACCCACAGCCTTCCCCTCCCCGCTTCAAACACCTCTGGCTTGTACTAGAGCTCTGAATGGGCCAGAAACAAGGGCCAAAGACAAAAGAGGCAGCCATCTGAAATGAAAGAAGAGCTCAGATGAGATGAGCACAGATGGAGAGAAAGTGTTTTTGTAAAGGGAATAGGTGGGAGGAGGAGAAACACCGTAGGCTTTTAATAAGTAGTTTGGTTTTATTCTTGTGCTGTGTTTGTTTCATGTTTCCTAGCACAGACTGAAGGGATTACAGGTTGTGTAGATTTTATGTGCAGGTCCCACTCATGTGACCAAGTTCTGGATTTTTCAAAGGAGACAGTTTTCTTCCTTTCTTCTCCTCCTAGGAAGACAGGCCATGGTTGGTCCCCACTGCCCTCTCATAGACCTTGCTGAGCAGATGGATGCAGCATGTAACCCCAGCTCTCATCAGCACGACGCTGTCCAGTTCTGTCGGCAGTGGTTTGCTCGATGTTGGTCTATTACAGAGCAGCTTTTTTTCTGCCCATTGCAATTTCCTTTGAAGAACAGCCATGAAAAACTGGTTGGCTCGCATTATTACTAATCACAACTCTCCAGATTGCTCAGGGAGGAGTTTTAGTGGTGTAACACTTAACCAGAGATGTCACGGGAACTAAGTGTCAAAGTGCATCTCAGCTTCTAAGCTTCTGCTAGGAAAGATTTGTGCTTTATCTCATGTGACATGAAATATCTTAAACACCTGTGAATTTTCTCACTCAGCCTTTTGACATTTGAATCTCTCCTGCTCAAAATTCTGCTCTTTAAGTTATTTGCATTGCATCAAACAACATAAATCTCTCATTTTTAGAGGATAATGAGGTGCCAGTTTAAGAGGACTAGAATAATAATAATAATAAGAAGAAGAATAGAATGGGCTCATTAGTTTCCTCAGTTCTTTGAGGACACAAATGCAGGTGCTGAAGTCCATGCCCAGAGTTCTCAGCATCTCAGCAAGCATTACACGACATTTACTTTACACAGACACAGTTGGAAAACGGCTCCCGTGTAATGGAGTCCTGCCTCATGTCCTGCTGTTTGGAGGCTCTAAACAAAATTGGCCATCTTCTGTGTTTGTTTAGTGTCTCTGCAGGCCAGGGGGTTTTTGCTTCTGGAAAGAATCTTGTGATTGGGAGATCAGTACATTATATGATGGACTCATGCTTGCTGTAGGTTAGTGTAACATCCCGTACCTAGGAGTTGATCCTAATTTAAACCAGAACAAAATTTTTGATGGAGGTGAAAATAAGGCTCAGTGGTAGCTGGTGTGGGCATGAAGTTTCTCTTTTGGATTACTGTAGCTTGACATGCAATATGCTTTGTGCCTCAAATGCTAAAGAAAACAAGGGGAAAATAAACAAGTTGTGTGAATCAGGGGACATAGCCAAGAGTCTTAGATGTTCTTTGTTTAGTGTTTTGAGGAGAACCAGCGCTGAGATTTTTGCCAGGCCAACACCTCCTCAACTGCTCTCCAGACTGCCTTTGAGATCCAGCCTTGTCCCTAAGCTCTTTTCGGGTCATTTAACCAGTGCAGGTGGGGAAAGAACGATCTCCTCAACTCAACCCAATGTTGTGTTTCTTGGTCTGTTGGCAGAGGGGTTTCAGGAAATGGCTGGGAAATTACATGCTAGGACTGTCTAGTAACTCATCTGTGGAAAGGGCAGGGCTGTTTGCTGAGGGTACCTACCCAAAGGCGTTCAGTTGTTTATGATATGGGAAATAAAAGTGTATGTATTGAACTTAGAATTCTGCAGAAGAAAAGCTGCTAACTCAACCCACAGCACTTTTGTATAGCATGCACCTGGTTTTTAATATAATAAGGTACTATCAGATCCTTTCCCAGTTTTTCTTGTGAATTGGTTACTTGCATGAGATATTATATATTTTTGTAATCTAGAGTCATACCACTCTTGGGCAAGTGATAATTGCTTCTCTGATAGGTTTTGTTAAATGCTGATTTTTCCTTCAAATAAAATTTCTCTGTATGTTGCTTCTTAAGAATGTGCTGGTCAGGCACATAAATTTCCCTTCTGTCTGTGAACATGCCTGGGTGAACTGTCCAACATCATGTGTTAGTTTATGGAAACAACTGTCTTAGTTTATGGAAATCACTGTTTCATGTGGTTCAAAAAGTGGATGAGACTTTTGGAAATGCATCCATCTAGAACCTTCTCTTTGCAAAAACTGCATCATTTTGGAATGGTTCCTGTGCATATGTTGTCTGTTTCTAATGCTATCGCTAGGACTGTCCATTTGAGAACATTACACTTCGTTCCTTCCTAAAGAAACATCATACTTGTGTGCCAAGTTTGCAGCAAGCTGCAGCCAATAAGCTAGCTTTTGAAACTGAAATCCAAAGGGTAACAGCAGTGAGAGAAGACTGTAGGATCTTCTGTACTACCTTCTACAGCTATCCCAAAGTGTTCCGCCCCACGTGAGATGACACGCTGCCAGGTTGCTCTGCACTGACCAGTATGTGCTGTAGAACTGAATGTTCTCTTTACCCTACTCCATGTGAGCATTCCCTTATGGATGGCTCCTCCTAGGAGGGCAATGCTGTATATTAACAGCGAGGAATAACACACAGTGTACATCTGGCAGCTGTAGTGTCAACACACCAGAGACATCTCATTTGGGGTCCCCTGGCCTGAGCCCTCTGCTGTGGTTATCCTTGTCTGTCCTGTCTTATTTTTGACAGTGCTTCCTTCTCTAGTATCCTCCCACATAAGCTAAGAGCTCTGTCATGTTTAAACTGACTCATTCCTTTGTGCGAAGTGTTTTACTTTCTTTTTCCTTTGTGCATGCTCTGGTTCCAGTAACAGGGATGCTGCCCATTTTTTCCTGCATATTGCTGTGCGTGCAGGAATGAAGTAACAGTGTTTCTGAAGCAGGAGAAGAAGGCTAATGAGTTGCGAATGTGCACAGCAATCTTTGGAAAAGTTCTGAGTAAAGATACCAAAAAAAAAATAGTCTCAGATGTATGTCATGCAATTATTTTATAAATCAGGCTGTGAAATTGTATTTGGTATGTGTGGGTCAAAAATGAGGGATTATCTTTGTTTCTACAACTGGACTTATGCCTTCTAGCAAAAGAAAATAAATTCCAATTAAATGCAGAGCAGAGCTGTAAATAGCAATGGCCTGGTAATTGCTGTACCAACTTAGATGAAAGTATTACTTAGTGATTAAATGTCAACAGGTTTCATAAACAGCAAATGTCTTTAAGTTGACATAAAGAAGGCCTCTCTGGAGGTCATTGTAAATACCAGATTTATTGTGCCTCAGTGGAGAATGTGCTGAAAATGGAAAGGGAAATGTCACTGTAGATCTTTGGAGTGTCTCAATAAAGCAGAAGAGTTGTTGGTGCCTGCAGTGAAAAGCTTTTTACTCCTCAAGCAAACGGTTGACCAACCATATTCCATACATGCTATCCCTATTAATAAAAATGTTCATTTTTCAGGTCAGACTATGATGACTGGAGACCAGCCCTGGCCAGCTTGCTTCAGCCTATCCCTTTTCCCAAGGAGTAAGTTTGCCCTGCCTTACCATTTACTGAGTTATGCTTGTTCCTAATGATTTGTAGTGAAATACATGGTAAAATCTGACAGTAGTAGGGGCTTTGTGCCCCCAGTGTTGATACAGAATCTAGAGCTGAATTTGTTTGAAATGGAGGCACTTGAAGTCTTCCCCATCTCTAAGAGGATCCTGAAGAGAAGAATAGTTAACAGACAAGAAAGGAAGGAGAGCCAATAAAGAGGAGAGCAAAGTGAGAGATTTAGTGGAGGAGGGTGCTTCACTGGCATCACAGGGACTTGTATCATTTCTGTTTTGCATTAAGTCAAGAAGCTGCCCTACAGATCAGCCAGGCTCCCTCAGAAACCTATTAATGAGCAGTAGTGTTTATAAAATGCAGACCTCCACGGACAAACATTACGACCTATAATTGTACAATTTGCTGGCTTATCACATCCCCTAATGACCTGGTGTCTTGAATCAGAGAGGTCTAATCCTCTGTGCCAGGTTACCTGGGCTACAGCGAGAGCTTGAAAATAGGCAACAGAGGCAGTACCTAAGTCAAACTTGAGTCCTGGGGGAGCTGTAAGCCATGCCGGGATGCCAGGCACTTCACAGACTGACCGTTAATTGCTTTCCTGATGTATGATGTTAATTAGGTGTGACCATGCCTTAATTGCATGGCAATTAAAGAACTCACCTGGCTGATGGAGGTAGCCAAAATTCTGTATGTAATTATACAGCTGTTTTGTAAGTCTTCTACTTGACTTTTTTCTGGCCCTAAGCTCCCACTGATGTTAGTCAGAGGCTAAGACAGGACTGAGGAAGAACCACAAGATTCATTCCAAGTGATACTTTTTCTTCATTCCCCCTCTCTAGATTGATGAAGGAGACTTCTTCTGGAAAGATTGTTATTTTTGCCTTATGTGTTGCAGTTGTTTAGCAAATCTCCTTATTATCTGGAATTAACTGAAAAGTGGTTGTTTTGTTGTTTGTTTTTTTTTTTCCCCCTTCTTCCTCCCAAATCCTCATACTATTCTGTTTTAAATTTCAGGGCACTTGCACATGAGAAATTCACAAAGTGAGTTGGGGTTTGTTTGTTTTGTTAAGGGGAGTGATTACTTGAAACACTTGTTCTAGTCAATAACAGCAGTGATGCATTATTCAGTATTGTATCTCTGAGGTTTTTTATCTGTGTGGGGCTCTGAGCATGTTCTGTTAGCAATAAAAAGATGTAGTTTTCATTGTAATTTGCTGTGACAGCAGGAGCCCAAGGACTAAAGGCACTGGATGCTGATAGAATTTACAAACCAGTTTGTCACTGCACATCTCTGAAAGCTTTTCTAGACTATTTTGAATAGACTCTGTCCTTGGTAATCACTTTCAGACCTCTTATTTCCTTCCTGTAGAAGCAGTTTGACTTGTTTTTCTCAAAAGTGCATGAATATAGATCACTTGAAGTGTAATCCAAGGGAACTCTGACACTTGTGTGAATACTTCAACCATCAGCTGCTTATACTTGCCCTTTTAAATTTCTTCCCCCCCCTTTTTTTTTTTTAAGGGAGCTGAAATACGTGATTCAGAGATTTGCAGAAGACCCGAGACAAGAAGTGAGTTTATTGGCCATTTACACAGAGTATTAACTGGAGGGATTGCAACTGTGCTTGTTCAGAAGATCCTTCCTTAAGCAGTTTGTTTCCAAACATGGTGTGGTTTTGCTGCGCTTGAGTCTCTTAGGGAGTAATACCCACTGAGGACATACTGTTTTACTATGAATCGTTTCTTGCCTTATGTGTAAACATATGTTGTGACCCTCTAGTCTGAGCACAGCTGCTGTCCTTGCTCTACAGTAGACTGGAGCCAGCAAGATTTCCCCATTCTCTTGATTCTCCCCCAGCTTTTCATCTTCCATATGTAAAAAAGGGAAGCAAAATGCATGGATCCATACAGTTCACAAATAACAAGTTTTACATTAGCTATGTTTCAGTTACATTGTGTGCAAATGACCATAATTGTCATAAATTAGCAGGAGAATGGGGGTGGGAGGCATGCTACTGGGACTAGTGCCTAGCTGTAGCCTCATGGTGACTGACTGCTTCATAGTTGCACGTGTAACTTGTTTAACACCAGCAGCTTTGGCTGAATCAGAGGGGATCTCTCATCTGGATTAATTTTCAGTGTCAGCACAAAGAGAAGAAAGCTCTCCCGAACTGTGGGTGAGGAGCCTGTATTGTCATCATGGCCCAGAGCTCTGTGTGTTCGTTGTTTCAGCCTTTGTGAGCAATAGTCAGCCTTGTCGGATAAGAGAGGCCTTCTTATTTTAGAATGGCAGTAGGATTTCATCTGTCACTGTCGTTGTGTGCCCAAGTAAGAGTGCATGGACTTTACTGCTCCACCCACCCTCCTCAAAAATTAAAACAGAATGTCCTTGTCTCTTCAGAGAGGGGAAAAAAAATAAAGCTTAATGATGATTCCCCTGTTAAAATGTAGGAATAGATAGAGTGGTGGACAAAGTTAGACGAATGATTGCACACCGGTTTGTGTGCCAGTTCTTCTGTGCCAACTTCTACCTTACGTATCCCTGTTGAATTTTCTGCATTGGCTTCCTTCAGCCTGACTCTGGTCAAGTGTTATTACAGCAGGAGTAACAAGAACTTTTCATGATTTGAATGAGCAGGCCATCAGCCACTGCATTTGATGTTTGTATCATGGCAGAGGTGTAGATACACATTTTGGGAGGACGGGGAGAATGGCAGAAGCTCAGAATTTTTTTTTTTTTTTTTTTCTTCCCCAAGTGAAAGGAGCTGTTCTAAATTAGAGCCATTTTGTGTTTGATTTCTGTACAGGGAATGAAAGAGGACATGCAATTAGCAATGACATAGCTTCTCTCCTTCTTTATAGTGGAAAAAACTGGATTCTGTGAGTGAAGACTTGCTGACATGTAGATGGAGTATTAACCATGAAACTTCCAGTACCCCCCAGTTTTGCAGGGTTATCTCTGTTGGTGCAGCGTGGGAGACGCTGGTGGTTACTGGCAGGAGCTGTAACCTTCCCAATGTCTTCACTTCTTGGCAGGTCCACTCATGTTTGCTGAGTGTGCGGGCTGGCAAAGACGGCTGGTTCCAGCTCTACAGCCCTGGGGGCGTGGCTTGTGATGATGATGGAGAGCTGTTTGCCAGTATGGTACGTGTGTGCAATAACGTGAGTTTAGTAACTTCTTTTGCAATAAGTAGGTAATACATAGCTGGCAATAAGTTTTACTTGCATTTAAGAAAAAAAAAAAGTTATCTAAGTCATGCTGAACATTTTGGGACATGTAGAACATAGACCTGTATGTTCTTTTAAATTCAGGTTGTTCAGATACCTGTGAAATCACAGAATCATGGAATGGCCAAAGACAGCGAAGACAGATGAACCCTTTTGTGAACTGGTTCTGTGTCTTTTTGTTTTTGAAAAGAAAATTTCTCCAGAACTAGATCATTTCTCCTGAGAGCTTTTGTGGTCCATGGTATTTATGAGCATCAGGGGGTGGTGTGCATAAGAAAGCACAATGCGAACATACATTAATATGCAGTACTCTGTGCCCTTTGCAGGGATGTTGATAAATACTTAAAGAGCCGCTAATGACTAACCATAAAGTTTGAAAAACAACCTGTTCTGAGATGGACCTTACATTAATCTTAGCATCAGTATTTTCCATCACTCAAGATTACCTCCAAAAACTTAATGGTAATAACTGCATGAAATAAAATCTCTTTTAGCTTGAGGCTCACCTTTTTTTTTTAAAGGCCATCTGAGAAGGTGGATACTTAAGAAACCAAGATTTTGTGTTTTTCTAAAGCCTTGCTGATAATGAAGCTACAAGGAAGAAGAATTGTATGATAGCTCTTGGTTTCTTTAGAACTGATCCCATCATAGAATGGTTGCAGTATCTTCAGGAGCATTGAACATAGCCCAGGCAATACCATGGACCAGGGAACGTAATTTACAAGCTTGTTGTAAAGTGGTGCTGTTGTGGAGTCTACATGATGGACCTCTTACTGCCCAAGGCATGGCAGACTGAAAATTCTCATGTAATGTTCTACCAGAGAGCTGGTGAATCAGCCCCTGGGCCGTAAAATGACACTTTCAGCTTGGAACTCCAAATCCTCTGCAGTTAATCTCCAGGGCTTTTAAATGGGAAAGGACATTGCCAACCTCTTGTGAGATGAGACTTTGTTTTGTACAAAAGGTAGCTTTGCATTTCATAGAATCGAAGAATGGCTTGGGTTGGAAGGGACCTCAAAGGTCATCTAGT
>VXAV01008677.1:171866-186155 GCA_013399715.1 Alectura lathami | reverse complement strand
AAAAAAAAAAAAAAGAAATCTAGGCAATGGAGAGAGACAATCATTTTTAGGGCATGATCCACCTCCATCTATGGGACACATCCAAAACCAATTGGAAGAACCGCAGTCAGGGAGAGTCTCTCCATTTGCTTTCATGGCAATACTGCTGACTAGGTCAGATGTCAAAAACCAGGTGAGGCCAAATTGTTTTTCTAAAAGCCCAAATTGTTTTCGGTTAGATCACTATGTAGCTGAGACAAAACTTGTTACGCCACATCATCTTGTCAATTATTGAGGTGTTCAATAAATATTTAAAGAAAAAAAAAAAAAAGATGAAACTTTGAAGCAACAGTGCAGAAACTATTTCCTTTCCCCCCTTTTTTTTTTTTTTTCCCCACAGTTCAGTTCACTACTCTCACCTGTGCATTAGTCCATTCCATTTCAGGGAAAGGTCCCAGCTGAAGGCCTCTACCTGTGGGATTCTCTTCCTCTTGGCCTTTCTGGAAGTACATAGAGACATCTACTCAGGACACGTTCCAAACTCAGATTTTCCATTGTGTTTGCATTTGGTGCTTAGTTGTGTGGTTTTGCTTCCCAGGTTGCTATTCAGGGGTGAGTGGTATTTGTTGCTATAACTGCTCTGGGAATTAATCTGGCATACCATCTGTTCAAGGCGTAAATTGGTGTTAATACATGTTGAAGTGCCCAGAGGCTTTTTAACATAAATGAAATGGCACTATCTGATATAATATTCAAAATATTATTGATTATAAATATCTGTGGAATAGTTATTATTCCTTCAAGGAAGAACAAGCAAGGTAGATATATTTTACAAGGATTAACACAGTACTACTATATTTCAGTATATTTTTAGTATGCAACATCTACCAATCTCAAGTAATTAGCAAATCAAGTGAAAATGCTATAAGGAATAAATAAACATTCTCTTGACAGTCCACCTCTTTCTAACTAAAATTAGAAATAACACTGTTGCTTCTAAATTTTAAAACCCACTCTATTTATTGCTATGAACTTGTGAAGTGTTTTAACAGTAGGAGACTATACATGTGCTTTTAATGAACATCAGGCTTCTTTTTTTTTCTTTTTCTTTTTTTTTTTTTTCTTGTGGAGTGGAAAATCTGCAAGGCCCCTGACAAGACATGAGTCAATGCCATTGCAGAAAACAAGAATTCTTACCAAATAGCAATATGAGACAGCTGTGTTGCAAGGCTCATGGTGTTTGTAATAACAAAACTACCATGTCTGTAGCTATGCATATAATTGTTTTCTTTTACAGAATGTTTCATACCTAAATACCAAAAGGATTTATACAAACTCCTTATTTTTTAAGCTGTTTATATAATGCTTACCCTCAACTTGTAGTATAATACTTTAGACATTTTTTCACCATGCTATTAAAAATTCTAACTTTTTAAGTGCAAAAGGACAAAAGTAACACTTTTCCACTCTCACCTGCAAGATTAAGTGTTTTTACCTGCGAGCATAAGATCTCTAGGCTAACAAGACATTGAAGCATTGTCAGTATAAAGAATGGCTACTAAATTTTTTTTTTTTTTAAACTGGAAGCACAACATTTTTAAATATATATTTTTAAAGTATAGTTTAAGGAAAAGAGACTTCTCTCTCTGCTGGCAAGGATTATTGCTGTCATAAAAGAGTACACTTAAGAGCTAAGGCTTATATTCATGCTGTCAAACTTCAGGCATTTGGACGTACCAGCTAGGGGCCTTTCAGATATGGGAAACTCCTGAGAATGGTTCAAAGCTTAAATGCACTGGATCACCTTTGGAGGATGCATGCCTACAAGGACTTGTGTAAGCGAGATGGATTTAGGTCTGAATATTCAGTCAAACTCATATGGACAGTACTTTTTCAACATGGCAAAATCTTAAGTAACTTTTCTTACAAGCTTGGTAAGTAGAAATGGATTCCCACACATCAGGACCAAGCCTACCAGGAGTGGTTAGGAGGCACTAAAGGGAACAGTCCTCCAGACTGATGCATTTAGACTATAGCAACGTTCTGCACATATGGACAGTTAGTTTAGTTTGTGGAATAGATCCTGGAGACTTACAAAAAGAAATGTATAGTTTCATAAACATAGGAGAAATGCTCATGGAACACTAAGAACTGCTCTAAGGAAGCATCAAATGTGAAAATACAAAGTAAGGAACACCTATATGGAGAACATTAACTAAAGAGGAGTCAAGAATGGGGTTCTGTTGCAAAACAGCTTTCCTTCAAAACATTAATGATTACTGAGCATGGGACATGGGTTATAACTATTGTGCTGTAATCATATTGATTATAAGGCACAGGCAGAACTTCATCACTTGAGGGACATTGTGTTTTAAGATAGATACTGAACAAAAATGAAGGAAATCTGCAGGAGAGGAAAAAGAGTGATGACGTAGTTAGAAATCACAGCACAGGAATGACCAAAGACAGGATATTATATGGGGATAATGATCAGTTGTCTCCACTTAGGCCAGAACCCAAAGATATCATCCTAAATTGGTTGTTGTGAAAAAATCCTTCAACTGCTAGGATGCTGAAACGTTGCAACTAAACCTTTCCAGCTCAACATGCTATGATTCCTTAGCTTTCATCCATTGGAACTTTATTTCCTTGTAATTTAATTAATTTTATTTGGGAACCAGACAATTAATAGCCAACCAGCAGCAAAAGACATGTTCCTCTGTGCAAGTTAAATACATGTATGTATATATATATATATATATATGTGTTTTCAAATCAATGTTGTACAAATTGCACTGAGTGGAACTATGGTGTAGAAATGTAACCCTATTTGTAAAAGAGGTTTTTGAATAAACTGGCAGTGAAGGAGTGTTTATAAACAGAATTATTCATTGGTCCCATAGTATTTTTAACAAACAGAGGCGAGTACAGGTTTCGCAGACAGAGTTTCCTTCTGCCATTAGGTACACTAAGCCATCATTTTGTCTCCAGATGCTGCTTCATACAGGCATGGGTTTCCCTCTGTCACTTCTGACAGCCACATGAACATCTCAGATTTTGCAGGACATCTAAACACCATCTTTACTGAGCAGAGGCCTCCTGAAATGGACGTGGGGGTACTGGAGGATGACAGCTGGACATGAGCCAGCAGTGTGCCCTCTCAGCCCAGAAAGCCAACCGCATCCTGGGCTGCATCCAAAGATGCATGGCCAGCAGGGCAAGGGAGGTGACCCTGTCCCTCTGCTCTGCGCTGGTGAGACACCACCTGGAGTGTTGCATCCAGATGGGGAGTCCTCAGGACAGGAGGGACATGGAGCTGTTGGAGCATGTCCAGAGGAGGGCCACAAAAATGACCCAAGGGATGGAACACCTCCCCTGTGAGGACAGGCTGAGAGAGTTGGGGCTGTTCAGCCTGGAGAAGAGAAGGCTCCGGGGAGACCTGATAGCGGCCTTTGAGTATCTAAAGGGGGGCTACAAGAAAGAAGGGGACAGACTCTTTAGCAGGGTCTGTTGTGATAGGACTAGGGGAAAGGGTTTCAAACTGAGAGAGAGGAGATTTAGACCTGATATGAGGAAAAGGTTTTTTATAATAAGGGTGGTGAGGCACTGGAACAGGCTGTCCAGAGAGATGGTGGATGCCCCATGCCCGAAGACCTTCAAGATCAGGCTGGACAGGGCTCTGAGCAGCCTGATCCAGCTGCAGATGCCCCTGTGCGCTGCAGGGGAGTTGGACTACATGGCCTTTAAATTGTCCAACTCGGACAATTCTATGATTCTCAAGTAGTAGGAGATGCCTATCTTAGACAACTGAATCTCACCCCCAAGGAGGTTCTCTGTTTGATAATAGACTGTGACATTGTACTAACTATGACTGAGTATAAATACATATTGTTTAGAGCCTTTATGGGATGGAAAATATAAATAATATAAATCTCCTGCTCTTTAATTAAAAAAAAAAAAATCAGAAAGTGAACATCATATGAAAATCTCAAGGAACAACAGAGTTCCTGCCAATCTTATGTAGAGGGCACTGAAGTATTGCTATGCCAAGAAACAGTAATAAAACATGAACAGAGGGAGAAGAGATGCATAAAGAAAATTGTGTTACTGTGACTAAATAAAGCAATGAAAAACTGTTGCACTTACAGGAACTTCAATATACTGATTGATTCAGCATTGTTAAGTTCAAGCGTGTTCCTTATGCCAACAATGTAACTGTTAGATGAATTCTGCAGAATTTACACATGCACAATTACAAGCCACACTAAAATCAGCATTTACCATGGGGTGATGAACTTTTGTGGCAAATAACTGTGTTTAAACTACAAATTTCAATTATGTCAGACAATACGGTGAAGAGAACTTTCAAGTAAAAGCTTAAAAACATATAGGAGTATATAATTCCCTTTTAAAATTTGAGTCTTTCTTCCTGACACCTTACAACAGAGTAATAAAAGCTTGATAGCACATTGGTGATGAGTCCAAAAATACTTTAAAGCAGGCAGGCTTGTGAATGAAATGAAAATTCAGGACCAGCAGATGGGTTTAACTGCTGTTAAATGTAGAGTGGCTTCCAAGAACATGGTGTATGTAATAATAAATAGCCAGAGACATAAAGTTTCCCCAGTAGTTTAAATTCTGAGCATATGAGCTAAGTGAGGGCTTTCAAGCTTTGGCTCACTGCAACATCCGTGCATTTTACCTTGTCTACAGCAGCAAAATACACTTGTTATTGACAATGAGTGCCAGCAATGGGTGCAATTAAAGCAGTGCTGAGCACAGTTTTACAAGCATGCAGGTTTAACAGGGGCTTTCTGAAACAAGAATAGTTCTTGGCTGTGCTTGCAGGTTAATCACATTCAGCTCCAGCATATTCATTGTCAGCAATGGATAATTATGCTAGTGTACACAATGCCTCAGTTTGCGCATATGTTTTACATAATAACTGTGTTATGAATTGCCTTCCCTTCTAATTCTTGATCTGGATGTGGGAATTGGGATGGCGTACAACATCTAGTATTGATGCAGTTAGAATCTGGTGGTCTCCATGTCTTGTGCCCTGTTGGTTTGAAGCAGAAGTCCCAAAGGCACAGGAAAACAGGCAGCAGCTTTTCTGTCTGTACTTAGAACACTTCTGGCTTCATGTCCTAAATCACCAGAAAATGATTTTGTTAAGTGACACCTATGACTAAGTTAAAGCTCCTGCATTTGTTACCATGTACCATTATATTTGACTAACACAAATATTTGTGACATGGAATAAAATTGGAACTTACAAAGGCATACAGCTTTGCACAGAGGCACAGAGAAAGAAAGGTGCAAAAGAATGAGCAAGTGAGAAAGTGAAGAAATCGACACTGGGACTGAAGCCCAGAAAAAAATAAAAATTAAAAAAAATCATACTTTAACTTCAGTTAAGCCAATTGCTTCTGTAAAAATTAAGGGTTTGTGGGGAACTGCGGGGAAGAACAGTGCTGGGTCCAAAGAAGCCTGGAGTTCAGTGTAGACCTGTGCTTTAATGCATTTATCTCTCTGCAGAGACTTATCAGAGATTCTGATTAGTTGGTATATAGTACCAGTATCTGCTGAATACTATCTTGGATGAGCTGGAAGGAATGGGAGTAGAAAGGGAGGAAGTGAAAAAAAGAGAAAGGTGAGGAACCAAATGAAAGAAGTATCAGACAAGACCTGAGATGTCACATCTTCACAAGGAAAAAAGAGTATACGCTTGGTCTGTAGCCAACCTATGACTTTTAAATGCTCCCCTAGAAAATCATGTTTCTAAGCTGTAATTCTACAAACTTCTTTTTTTCTGCTTAACAGTCTCTGTTAAAAAAAAATAAAATAAAAATTGAAATTTATTTTAATTCATATATTTTTAATTCAGATATTCAATATATTGAATATATTAATTCAATTTTGTGAGAGTTCAAAAACACAGCTCTTCAATCCTGTCATTGGATCCCATTCATGAAATGGATAAAATTAATTCAGGTGACTGATGTTTGTGTGGCATTTGGTGACTAGTTAGTGCTCAGGGGTCTTCCAAGAGATCTTCCTCATCCCTTGACTGCACTTCCTGCAAGGTAAATAAGAGCTTACTCTTGACTGGAAACTCAGCCATTAAAGCAGCAGTCCCCAGAGAATGCCTTTCATTCCTATCTCAAAAAATAATGGTTAAATGGACTAGCTGTATAAACTAGTATACTTTTGGTCGATCCAATAAGCAACCTTACTAGTAGACTGTAATTAGTTTGAAGATTTCTGCAGCTGTTGCTTCGGTCCAAAAGGTCTTACCTCAAATATCCTTACTGCTGCTGTCAAATGGCTGTGAAACAGCTTGCTTTGCGTGCTCCCTGTTGATGTTGCTGGTGCTCATTAGCTCAAGCCAGTATAACATTGCAACTGTTCCTGGGAATGGCTATAACACCAAAAAGGCAGCTGAGCAACACACTCAAGGCTGGACCCTCACTACACTCAGTGCTACCCGTTAGTTGAAGCCCTGGCTCTGTTTTGGATCAGTCCAGCTGATCTCTTCCAGAACAAAACTGCTCTAGAAGGGATCAGGCTTAAGCGGTGTGGACACAAGCCAGATAGTGCAAACTGTCTTTCACAAGCCAGATAGTGTTGACTCAGCCACTTTCCACTACCAGAAGTGCACGATACCTACAATCACCTGAAGCAATGGTACCCAACACGTCTAACTGTATCATTTAGTTATCTATATCATTTTTTTCCCCCCATTTGTCAGTCTCCTGTAACTTTAACAGTGGTTTCTAGGAATGCAAGTCTGCTTGTTTTCAGATTTCTGCTAATCAGAGTTATCAGTGATGACAACTTCACTTCACTTTAGACATTTGAAAGTTCTGAATACACATCACAGTGACCAAATTTGCAATAGCATTTTTTTTTTTTTTTTANTTTTTTTTTTTTTTTTTAACATTCTTTTCATCAGCCATTTAGATAGGGAATTATGAGGATGAAATTACGTGATTAAACCTAATGTTTAGTGAAAAGTACTTAAACTCATGCTCAGTAAACTGTGGCCTTTCCTCAGATATTACTCAGCCAGTTGTACTATGTACATGTAAAATGGATTTGGTATGCATGGACTCTTCTTTCACAGGAGCATCTCCTAAAAAAGTAAGGCTAATACTGAAGCACAAATACATAGGTTTGTGGGACTTTTTTCCCCTGAAATTGTGAAACAGTAAATGCCTTTTTCGCTCCTTTTTTTTTTTTTTTTTTTTTTTCCTCTGAGCAACCAACATGAGTCTCTTTTGCATAATGTAGGCTGTATTTCTGGCATATCCTGCAAGACTTCAGATCAGCAATACTGTTTTCCAGCTGAAGCCAATACAAAATATTTTGCATCTTCTCTTGTGGATTGTTCACTCTAAATAACCTTCGTTTTAATATATTTTTTTTCTGTAATATTTTGGAGATCATCTTTCTAGCTCATTTCAGCTCCAAGAATTCTTCCCTAAATTGGTAATAAGGATTAAGTAAATGCCACTGCCAATTGTAGTCATTTTCTAGTTTCTTACCTTGAATCTGCTCTGGCAGTGTCTATGCACATCTCCTCTGAGACCAGACTGGTTATTAAGATACAGTTATTTGGAACACAATTTAGGCTCAGAACAATTTTTTCTATTAAGATTTTGTCAAACGCATAAGACACTTGGCCCACAACCAGAAACTCTCTTACAGGTTTATAAGCAGTTTGTGAATGATGTATTCTATCTTTAAAAGAAAATATCTTTTTACTAGCAAAAGTGGGGATTTATTGATTTGTGGTCAATATTAGCTTATGTTATCTTATATTGAAGAGATATTTACACTGACAATTTAAAGTCAGTGTATTTACATATTACTGCAAATTGATGTTTGGTTTTTATCACCTGAAATGCAGAAGATATTTCCAGGCTATGGAGAGTAGAATAAGAATCTTGAAAGCAAACTAGTATTTCAATTATTAAAATCATAAAGATCCTGTTTATGATATGAAATTCCTTCAGCTTTCCAAACTCTTTAGTAATGTTAAAGCATTAATTTTTCTGTATTGTTCTCCCTTCAAAGAAAACCTTCTGTGTTGAGGATGCAGGTGTCAACACGGATCAGTGTTATGACATACAAGTAGCCCCAAAAAGTAAATAATATAATCTATGACAAGTTCATTCAGCTTTGACTGAGCACTTCTTTTTTTTCTTTTTTTTTTTTTTTTTTTTTTTCCAGACTGCATCTGGTCATGGCTTTCTAACCTTTCAAGGTCGTGCTGCTTGGGACGGTATCAGAGATGTGCTTTCTATTGAAATATTTCAGTTGTCCAGCACAACACAAATGTATAGAATTACAGAATTGTAGAATATCCCAAGTTGGAAGAGACCCATAAGGATCATCGAGACCAACGCCTGGCTCCACACAGGACCACCCAAAACTCAGACTCTATGTCTGAGAGTGGTGTCCAGATGGTCCTTGAGCTCCTGCAGCTCAGGGCCATAGCTACTGCCCTGGCGAGCCTGTTCCATGCCCACCACCCTCTGCTACAGAACCTTTTCCTAACCCCCAGCCTGACCCTCCCCTACCACAGCTCCATGCCGTTCCCTCGGGCCCTGTTGCTGTCCCCAGAGAGCAGAGCTCAGCACCTGCCCCGCTGCTCCCCTGTGAGGGAGCTGCAGGCCGCCATGAGGCCTCCCCTCAGCCTCCTCTGCTCTTGGCCCAACAAACCAAGGGACCTCCGCTGCTCCCCAAACACCTTGCCCTCCAGACTCTTCCCCATCTTTGTAGCCCTCCATGGATGCCCTAAGAGTTCTATGTCTTTCTTATATTATGGCACCCAAACTCACACCTTGAGGAGTGAGCTTGAAGTGAGGCCGCACCAGGCACAACAGAGAGGGACAATCCCTTCCCTTGCCCAGCTGGCAGTGCTGGGCCTGATGCACCCCAGGGTGCACTTCGTGCTTTTGGCTGCCAAGGTACACTCCCGACTCATGCTCAACTTGCCATCAGCCAGAACCCCCCAATCTCTTTCCACAAGGCTGCTCTCCAGCCTCTTGTCCCCCAGTCTGAATGAATAGAAATACTAATCCTGTTTTCCTAAGGCACCTGCCAATTTACCAAACCCATAAAAATATCTGGCAAAAAGGGACCTGGACAGGCTTGAGAGGTGGGCCCATGCCAACCTCATGAAGTTCAACAAGGCCAAGTGTAAGGTCCTGCACCTGGGTCGGGGCAATCCCAAGCACAAATACAGGTTGCACGGAGAATGGCTGGACAGCAGCTCTGAGAAGGATTTGGGGGTGTCGGTTGATGAAAGACTCAACATGGGCCAGCAATGTGCCCTTGCAGCCCAGAAGGCCAACCGCATCCTGGGCTGCATCAAGAGAAGCATGACCAGCAGGGCCAAGGAGTTGATTCTGCCCCGCTACTCTGCTCTCATGAGACCCCACCTGGAGTGCTGCGTCCAGTTCTGGGGCCCACAACACAAGAAGGACATCGAGCTGTTGGAGGGGGCCCTGAGGAGGGCCACGAAGATGATCAGAGGGCTGGAGCACCTCCCCTACGAAGGCAGGTTGAGAGAGTTGGGGTTGTTCAGCCTGGAAAAGAGAAGGTTCCAAGGGGACCTGATAATGGCCTTCCAGCACCTGAAGGAGGCCTACAGGAGAGCTGGGGAGGGACTCTTCAGAAGGACATGTAGCAACAGGACAAGGGGTAATGGCCACAAACTGGAAGAGGGGAGATTTAGGCTAGATCTTAGGAAGAAATTCTTTACTGTGAGGGCATGAGACACTGGAACAGATTGCCCAGAGAGGCTGTGGATCCCCCTCCCTGGAAATGTTCAAGGCCAGGCTGGATGGGGCTCTGGTTTAGTGTAGTGGGAGGTGTCCTTGCCCATGTCAGGTGGGTTGGAACTAGATGATCTTTAAGGTCCCTTCAAACTCAAACCATTCTATGATTCTATGAGTAGTTTTTGTGCACTGCTATAGCTATGCTCTCCAGTGCAGATGATGCCCCATGCTTTCCCTCCCTCCCTCCCCAAAACCTGTGGATCTTCTTTAATGGGATATGTGCAGCACTGAACTCTTTTACTATCAATAGCAAATTTACTATCTGTTGTCAAAACCTATGCTTTTCTAAGCATGAAAACAACTGTTTCTGGCAACATAATGTTGTGGGCACCATGTCCAACTTCATAAATGTCCCATTTACTTTCAGTTCAATAAAGAACCACTGCCCATATCTCCTATGAGGACTCTTCTGAGCAAAACACACTGTTGGGTCTTGCCAATTTTTGCAATGCAATTTAATACACCCTCCTTCTCACATCTTATCGCTTATGGCACCCAGTGAGTTGGCTTCTGTTAACTAGTGTTGCTTCTGCAACTCCACGTGTTTTTGCTACAGTTGGAGTTGTGATGCTGTATACTTATCTTTCTTCTCTTACGCTTTACGATTCTCAATTAGGATAGTTATTCATCCATTACTCTGAGCCTGGATTTGGTTCCTTCTTTTATAAGTCAAATCCTTACATTTTTCTTTCTGGGATTCTTAGCGACATTCCTAAGTTTTGTTTACTTTCTCAATCACATGATCTTTATTAGGATAAGAATCCCTTCTCAACTACGTTCTGATACTGGACAGCTAAGGAGGTTTGACATGGTCTTCGAAGAGCTGTTCTTGGTTGACTGGGAGAAAAGAAACACAGGGTATAATATAAAACATAGAGTCATGTGTCCATGACACATGAAAGACAAGTAGTGTGGGCTGCACAGCAGACTACACTTATGTCTCAATGCACATGTTCCAACATAGTCCCTCATCTCAGACAACCCTCCAGCGATGCCAAATGGCTCTTCACTCACAGAATTTCCTCAACCTTTTATATCTCTGATTAAACTGCCATTGATATTTCATGCTTATGGGGTATAGAACATTCCTCAAGCTTCTTTACTTTAATTTTATAGTCTCTTTGCCTGAGGCAATGAAAACTATCAAACATATCAAGTATTTCAAAACCAGATATTGTAAGAAAAGAAGCTGCCCTTTCTTGGTATTCACTGTCTACAAAACTGGAGTAGTGTTGTTTTCATTGTCTTCAGCATTCCTGGAGAATTTCATCCCCAGTGAGTCAGGCTTTGAAGTGTTTCACAGTCCTGTGTATTTTCTCTCTTCCTTTTAGCTCCTTCAACAAATAATGCTCAGCAATCCCTTAGTTCAACAGCTCTTGCATGAGGTCGTCTTTAGACTATGTCTGGTTTCAGCTAGCGGGAAATAACCAGAGAAATCTGATGTTACCTTCCATGACCCAGAGGCTGTCTTACTAATGTGAACACAGAGACATTCACTAGCTATCTCAGAGAGGACTAATTGAAAAGAGGTCTGTCATGAGACTCATTTCAAATACATCCTACCTTTTTTAACATTAAATTTCAAACCGTTCTTTATGAGTGAATATTACTAAAGACAGAAGGAATATAATGATGATGAAAGATTTGGGTGCTATAACTGTGCTGTATTTTTGAGTGTCTTCAGGGGCATAAATATAGCATTTGTGTTTTATCTACATAAATAAAATACCCAAGTTCAGAAACATATTGGCAGGAATTCATTGTGCTGTTTAATATTAGCAGGATGCTAACCATTAAACTTTGACCTCACGACTCACAGGAAAAAAAAAATCTGTGTTTAAACAGAAGTAATTTTTCTATCTGAGTAGGTCCAGCTTTCCTAAATTTAAAGGAGAGCCACTGTTTAAAAACAGTCACAAATTTAATTGTTCTAACGCTTAATTCCCCAAATGACAACAGAATAGAATTTTTATGTCATTTCTTTCTCAATATTTCTCAATTCCCTTTAGATGAATTCTTGGTGAGTAAATACTTACATCGCCTTTTTATACTCATAGCACTTAAATAAAATGAACTCTTATTTCCTCTGTCTTTAGGTTTATATCTTTGGGATTTTGAAAGCCTGCAAATCTTCGTATTTCTTTCTGTGTCTGCTGAGAATGTATTTATACAAACATTATGCTTATTTTATCTCTATATAGTGTTTTCTGCATTGATTTTATACAACAGCTCAGCAATAATGTGCTCATATTCAGACGATGCAGAGGTGTATTTATTTGTATAAGAAAAATTATATACCCTCAGTTCATCCTCTGAAGTATTAATCCTCTTTCTGAACCACTACCCTTTAATATCCTCACTGTATAGGCAGATTTCACAACAGCATAGTATGTGCTTTTTAAACATAACTTTCCCTTATTCATTCTGTCTGCACAAAGTATCTCACATTTCATATAGCTACCAGTCTCTCCCCACACCAGCACTAAACACTTCCCTCTTCCTGATCATCCCTTTGCTCTGCTAGGATCTGCATTTATGAGAGACACTTTCTCATGGTTCATGTGTACCTTTTGGAGAAACCGAACATGGGAGAGGTGAGAGAGGCAAAGATATCAATGGACCATTGCATGGGAATGTTTGCTGGCAATGACTTTTGTTCAAGTGATATGGGAGGACTGGAGACAATTCAGCTATGTCGCTAAACCACTGCATCCATCATAATCCCTGACAGACAGGCAAATGATGCCTTACCCTTTCCAAAAAAAACTTTATGGGTGAAATTAGCTTTACAGTATTAAGTGGTATCAAAGTGTGATGTGCTTGACACTAGTGAGCTCATAAAAAAAAAATAAAAATAAAAAAAAAAGATTCTAATTTCATCTTACTAGCTTATGGAATACATGACTGCAGGGTGTCTGTCACAGACAGTAGCTAAATTTGAAAAGTGATAGATCAGATTTATGACAAGATATAGATTGTTCAGGCATTTTGTTTTAGCATGAGTACTTATCAGACTGGACAGAAATTCAGCATCGCCTCTACATTGCAACACTTGGAAAGAGAAATATCAGAAATTAACCACTTTTAAAGATCAGATTTCTGGTCTGATTAACAGGCTGCTGATCAGCAAGTCCTAAATCCCATGACCATGATTATGAACGACCCTGTTTTATACAAACATACACACTGCACACAGAAGACAGAGATAAGGTTGCCATGGGAACTTTACCTACAGATTTTTGAGTTTTGTGTAATTAAAATAACACATATCTAATGCCTCAATAACTTAGTTTTACCTTTTATTTAATTGCATTCACATTTTCTTTAGGAGGAACCTCAGTTTATTTGAGAAGTGAATAGTACAGCCTAATGCAACAAATTTACTCAACTTTTCTAAACTTGGTTTTGTAAGCAGGGGATATTTTCTGGAAGTCACTGTGCAGGAATGAGTACAGTATAGCACAGAAATAGTTGTGTCAGTGTTACACCAGGTGGTTCAACTGCTGATAAGGTACCCTCTAAAGCATCACTGAACTCAGTCAGCATATGCTGTGCAATTGCAACCTAGGTTGTGTCAGCTTTTGACATGGGCTTATGCTGAGACATGGGGAGAAGGAGAACAATTCTGGGTCCTGACCCTTTTTGTTCACCAGCAGCCACTGCCACACATACTAATCCACATGAGGAGCATCAGCAATACCTAGCCTTGCTCACCAGGGTTGTCCTCTACTCTCTGCTCCTTGGTTCATCACTTTTCTTCTCACATGGCCCTTCAGGCCAAGTCCCAACTTTCCCTGGATGTCAGTAAACCTCAAGCTAGCTCTGAGTATAGGAATACATTCAGGCTCTTCAGTCTAAACTTAGGCTCCGGGTTTTCAGAGGTGCTGACCTACAAACCTCATTGATGGTAATGATTGAAAGTATGCGGCAAATAGCCTTCCTCAACAAATTTTCCCTGCAGACCAGAGCTCTTGGGCCTTACAAAAGTTGCATGAAGGTACTAGAAAAGCATAATTGTCATTGCAGTCATCTGTCTTTTCACTGAAGTGGAAAGTCTGGAGAAGAGGAGGCTGAGGGGAGACTCCATCACTCTCTACAACTACCTGAAGAGAGGATGGAACAATGAGATGTTGCTCTCTTTTCTCAGATAACAAGAGTTATGACACAAGAAAAATGAGAAAATATACTCAAGACATGCCAGGGGAAGTTTAGATTGGGCATTAGAAAGAATTTCTTCATTGAGAGGTTGGTCAAGCGTTGGAATGAGCAGCCCAGGGAAGTGGTAGGGTTTCTATCCCTGGAGGTATTTAAGAGACACATGTACATGGCACTAAGAGATGTGACTTAGTGATGGGATTCAGTAGGTCAGTTTGATGGTTGATCTTGATGATCCTGAAAGTCTTTTCCAATTTAGATAATTCTATGATTCTATGATTCTACAGGGAAATTCAGTGCTACCAAT
>VXAV01008677.1:132099-146057 GCA_013399715.1 Alectura lathami | reverse complement strand
ATAAAAAAATTATTATAAAAAAAAAAAAAAAAAAAGAAAACACAAAATAAATATAATAATAACAATAACAATAATAACACAAGATAAACCTAACCACTAAATTTCATCCACTCCAATGTCAGCAGAAAGCAAAGAAAAAGAGATGTGACATCTAAACTTTAGAGAAAATTTTCGAGCAAAACTCCAACACAAATAAATCAGAGACCTCTGTCCGTTCCATACCTTGGAAGCCACCATTGTTAAATGAAGGAAAGCCATCAATGCCCACATTTTTCTTTTTGGCCATGGGTACCCTTGACTCCAAGCTACACAGAGATGCCAGCCAGCTGAGCCACTAATAACAGCAACGAGCCACTGGAGACAAACGCCTCTGAAAAATGTTTTCTCCTCTGTCCTGGTTTTGCCCTGGTTTTAGCCAAAACTCTGAAGCTTGATGAGTTTTTCGCAATGGGAAAAGTGAAGGTTACCCAGTGAAAACTGGGAGGGTGTCACTTTTTTGTTTTTAACATTGGGACACAGACAACAACTCCTCTCCGCCTCCACAGGCTGATGGCCGTCATCATGACTTTAAAAGCAAGACTGCAAAGCCTCAGAGGTCACAAGAAACCAGATGGAGGAGCAAAGTGTTTAATCCTGCGTTGCCTGAGAATCCTGACAATGCCCTCACTCACAGGAGCTTCTCAGTTCCGCACTCTTACAGCACAGGCTGAAGCTTGCAGCCCTCGCTCAATTCTCCACTGCAGTGTGCACAGGGCTGATTACAACCATCTTCTTTGGCTCCTTCACAGTCAGATTGACCAGCAGCCTTTTACTAGCACTTTCCTATTTCTAAAATGGCATTAAAATTTCAGGCAAGGATTTTCTACCCTGCTGGCACTGCATGAGCGTTTTCTATCCCCAGGGTTGTGGGAGTTCTAGCACGGCCTTTTACCATTGACCAAGGTGAACTCCTGTAAACCGAAGCTGTTAAGGAAAAGCACGTTGCCTCCAGATCGGTGTCATTCAGGAACATCTGCTACCTCCAATACTCCACCACCTGGGGGAAAGGAACCGCCTAATATGAGCACTACACAGAGGGAATGCCTCCGCCAGGCTGTCCATGGGAATAACAAAATGAAATAAGGCTAAACTCTGGAAAGCTGTTGGAAAGCCTGGTTGTCACTGTTTTAAAGATGATGGGTTAAATGCCTCAAAGAAGAGGAGCTTAGTGGGAAATCAATGCATTTCTGAAGGAAAGGAGCCAGTATAGCTTAAAATGCTCCAGGTGGTGGCAAGCCTATGAGAGCCCACAGAACCTTCCTGAACCAATCTGGTGACTGAAGACCACCTACTTGCCATGGGGCAAAAAGCCTGCTGCCAGGCCCCAGCATGGCCTCAGGACCACCAGGCCACAGGCAGCCCCCACCTCACTCAGGAGTACCTCCATAGAAGTGATGCTAACGCAAAGCGACATGCACAAGATCAGCTTGGGGTCAGGAACAGGAGTTTCCCCATCCTCCTTGTAGCTAAATGAACACTAGTCAGCCAGGAGAGAAGTTTAAGAGAGCGGAGGCCTGGGGCTGTTTGACTCTTGCCTGGCTGAGAGCTGCTGTGAGTCAGCCAGAGGCACGAACAGAGAGGACCATAATTCTCAGGACAGCAGCATCCTTGGTGCTGGCCCGACCAGGTGTGTGAACGAGCAGCTTTGTGGTAGCTTACCTGGGGAGAGCTGCCCTCCTGCTTCTCCTCAGTCTGCACTGCAGCTGATTTGTCTGGAGCAAGCTTCCAGGGAAAACAAAAAAAGCAGGCTGGGCAAAGTCTGCTTACAGGCTGTGCTGCAGCAGGAGCATCCATCTTAGATCCAGTGGAGGAGGAGAGCTTGGACATGCTCCCTTTTTAAAGCAACAGTGCTCCTACTGAGCATGGCAAGGAAGGGCAGTGCTACGCCAGTGGTTGCACCGGATACGTGCAGAGCACTTTACAGGCATTAGCTAATTGATCTTTGCAAAACCCTTTTGAGCTAGGCAATTAAATATCGTCACTCCAGATTTACAGGTATGAAAAGTGAGCTCGGCTAACCTTATGCAGAAAAAGTCCATGATGTTAGGGTGACTGAGCTGAAAGGCTTTCGGTCTGATTTGTAGGTGCAGAATATCCATAGCTCTGACTGACTTTCACAGCACCAAGCAACCGTAACACTGCTTGTAGCCAAGAGTGTACGGCTGTTTTTAAAAGCCAACCCCTGGCGTATTTCTAGTCGGAAATTCCCAAAAAGGAGGCACCCCAAATCACTAAGAAATTGGGATAATACTGGCTTTTGTGTCTAAAGATATCTAAGGAGATAAGTCTAGAGTCAGGATTTTGTTTTTCTTCTTTCTCTTAATGCATCTAGACAAGACCCTTCCCTGAGGGCTCCCTGTGGATGCCTGTAGGGCTGCTGGTAAAGAGTTGGAATTTGAGATGGAAAATAAAGCTTTTCTTGTCCGTAGGCAAATCTCCAACTTAGACTGAAGGACTAGAAGATGGGACACCATAGCTGGATCCAACACGATACTACAAAAACATCATGAGAGAGGTAGCACAGCTGTTCTGAGAGCGGAATTTATCCTTTCATGGTCACTGGTCATTGTAACCCTGAACTGACTTTACAGACTGAAGAAAATAGGCAATAGGTAAGTAAGCAGGGGCATGGGACATATTCAGGACAGACTGCACAGCTGGGAGCTGATGTTAACAGGTCATCTGTATGTGATATTTGTTTTAATTACTCTTTATTATCCTCAGGGCATGTTTTTCTATTTGGTAGACCCTTAATAAAAATAAAACTTTTACCTCTAAGTGTACTTGACCAAATAGCTATAAAAGAACTCCGAGGCTGCCTGTCTCCTCAGCTAGTAATGCTGTAGCAGTAGTCTACCAAGGCCCAGATTTTAAACTTAGATAGATGCAGCCTGTTACCTTGTGGGATTTTCACTTGTAGGCTGAACAAGCTTGGAATTAAAATTAAAAAACAAGACAAGTAACACCCACTAGTGCCTAGCTGTGATTGTAGGTACATAAATAGTTTTTAAAATCTGAGGTTTATCTCATTTAGAGCTTCAAACTAGATAATTCACTTCCCTTACAGGCATAAGACAACAGCCGTAGTTGCTGATGTCCTTCACACCATGCTTCAAGGTACATCCACGTATTCAAGCAGCCTTTTTCTCCTCCAAACCTTCCAGATGCATGAGAGTTACAAGCTGAGTATTCTCCAAAGGGACAGCCCTGAAGTAATTCAAAGCCTTCGTTAGGCACTCTGTCAATGCTGTAAACATCGCTATTTAATTGATGTACTGTTTTTATTATGTGTGCCCTAAGGGAGTATGCTGACCAGAACCTCTTGTAAATTGAATAAATAAACAAATAAATAATCAAATATTGTTGCCTCAGCTAGCTCATGGTATGACAGAAAAGTCTGTGTAGTTTAATGCGGTTCCTACACATCAATTTTGCTGGCTAGAATGGCCTGTTTGATTGTCATCAACCCTGGCAGGCTCTTCCAGCTTCTTTCTCCACCTCAGCAATGACAGAGAATTACACTCTTCCACTCCAGATTTCTAAGGGCACTTTATTTATTAAATAAGTCATTTTAAAAGCTTCTTACATAGTGAAAACTGTCTATTCCCTTCCTTCATCTGGAAAAAAGGGTGAAGAATTTTGTCATTTTCTGTTAAAAGTGATGAGGTTGCATCTCTCTTTTTCCCTCATCCCTACCCTTTCACCCTGTGTCCATCTACTCCACCTTATAGCTCTGCAAAGCTCTCATATTTGCTTCTTACCTGCCCATTGTTTGGATCAAAATACTTCTCAAATGGATTTTTTAACAAACAAAAAAAAAAAAAATCAGAAAATACAGTTCTACCATTCAGAGTTTGGGCTGCAGTGCAAATGAAACAGTGCTGTTTGGGGAGATAAGCTACGTAATCCCAACTACAGGAAGCAATGTAGACATGGGAGCCACTTCTTTCAAGCACAAATCCTTGTACTGCTGTCTGCACGGGTTTTGCTGCCTGCGCTAATCCGTGGGCAGCCATATCTAAAGTGTTTTAAGGTGTCCCAGTTGGCCTGGACACATCTATGAGAACTGCAGGCACATACTGACTGCAGTCAGACGTTCATCCTCGTGAATGTTATGCATGTGAGCAGTTTTACAGCTGTGAGTCATCATCTTGCCTACATTCATATGTTCCTTTCCACTCAGGAAGGAAAGCGCATTCATTCACGAGAAGGAAAAATAGGTTTCAAGCAGTATCATGATACAATCGCGTCCTTTTATAGTGTTCAGCTCCTTGTTATGAAATTTGATTCCTGAGGCATAGCTATTAGCTTAGAGTGTAGATAAGTGAGTTAAGATGAAAAACAGGTTGTGCCAGCTAGGCCACCATGAATGTCTGGACCTTAAGACCTGCCTAAAATTTGCAAGACAGTAATCCTAGATTGTTTTCACACTGGTGAGCAATAGATAAGTATTCTCAGCTTGTCCTTAGCATATGAGCCTGAAGAAATGAAGTTGGATTGAACTAGAGATGGAATGCAGAGATGAGAGTCTAATTCTGTGCCCTGGTGTCCAAGATCTCCAAATCCTTTCCCCCTTTAACCACATTGCAAAATTGTTATTGGGCAGCGGAGCTATTTCTCCCACAGCCATGATTTGCTATGAGAAAAAAAAAAAAAAAAGAAAAGAAAGAAAAAAAGAAAGAAAATGTTGTACCATATTTTTCCTAATTGAGTGAGGCCTCTGTTGCCCTTGGATAGATATTTGGCCAAACAAAATTGAGATAAATTCAAAAGGAAATTCAGGAAAATTGTTAGAGAAGGAGTGTTTCTCAGGGGTCATTCACAGAATCCTTGAATCTGGGCGTATTCCTAAATCTGTTTCACAATAGGCAAATCAGACTAGATGTCTACTTCTTTCCCATGAGAAAGTGGTAGTATTTGAACTTAACATATGATTAGCTGTTAAATGACTATCAAGGAGACTTTGGTATGATAATCCACTTAGCCTTTAGCACCCATTTGTGTCTTCAATGGTAGAGATTAGGGTCGATTTTAAACAACAGCATTAAGCAAAGTCTGAACTACATTTTTTTCCCTTAAGAAAGTTATTCCTTTATGAGAATATTGAGAGAACTTCTTGTCCTCTTTTCTTCTGTTTAATGTGTTGTTAGACCTTAAGTGACTATGAAAGTCGTTTAATGATTGTAAATGAAACACTTCACAATTCAGAAAGGATTCACCAAAGGAACTGATGGACTAGTGGTCACCTAGAAGATACTTTAAGCATTTGCCTTTTGTAGGTGTGAATGTCAGCATTAGGAAGAAATTCTTTCCTGTGAGGGTGGTGAGACACTGGAACAGGTTGCCCACAGAGGTTGTGGATGGCCCTTCCCAGGAAGGGTTCAAGGCCAGGCTGGATGGGGCTCTGAGCAACCTGGTCTGGTGGGAGGTGTCCCTGCCCATGGCAGGGTGGTTGGAACTAGATGGTCTTTAAGGTCTCTTTCCACCCAAACCGTTCTAGGATTCTATGACCATTTTGCTGCTATGAGGTATTGACTTAGATATTGGTTCCAGGAAGATATTAAGGAATTCAGATTATATTTCAAATAATTTAATGCCTTTAGGTATTTGGACAATGGAATCACAGAATGGCTGGTGTTGGAAGGGACCTCTGGATCTATCTGGCCCAACCACTGCTCCACCAGTGACACCCAGAGCAGAGTGCAAGGACCATATCCAGGAGGATTTTGAAGATCCCCAAAGAGGAGGCTCCACAACGTCTCTGAGGAGCCTGTGCCAGTGCTCTGTCACTCATGAAGTACAGAAGTTCTTCCTGATAGTCATATAGAACCGCCTGTTTTCCAGTTTGTGCCCATTGACTCTTATCACTGGGCACCACTGGAAAAAGCCTGGCTCTGTCCTCTTTGCACCTTCCCTTCACGGATTTACAGACATTGATGAGATCCTCCTGAGCATCCTCTCCTCTCACTTGAACAGTGGCAGTTCTCTCAGCCTCTCCTCATAGGAGGGGTGTTGCAATCTCTTGAACATCTTGATGGGCCTATGTTGAACTCTCTCCAGTATGTCCAGGTCTGTCTTATACTGGGGGACACAAAACTGGAAGAAAAGATTGTAGTTAAGTCTGTGATACCTAGACATAATATAGAACTAAATAAAAATTATATAGATTATATATATATATATGTAAATGAATTAGATTTAAAGAAAAAAATCCATCCACGTCAGGCTAAGAAATGCAACACACCTCACAATGAGGCTCTTCCCTGATTACCCAGACAGGTCACACCCACTCAACACAAGGTTTCATCTTGTTTTTTCCTGACACTAGAGAACTATGTTGCATTCTTGTGATACCTGTGTCTGAGGACAAAAGGATACTGGAGTTGTACTGGAAGACTGTGTAGTCTCCAGACTGAGTACTTTCTTGCCTAGCATTTCTAGGGTGGTGTCCCACCAAGCAACCTTCCTCAGCATCCTCGGTTGACTGCCAAACCAAGTCACAGAGTAAACTAACATTTTCGCAATGTGTACAGTCAGATGACCGGGATTCTGGAATGAACTGGGAGTGAAAGATTTTTGCAGTGAGATTAACAGTGGATTTTTATCTAAATGTGTCCTTCTACTCAGCAAGAATCGGATCCAAGTCCTTGGGAGCCAGCTGAGAGGTGGCACTAGGGACTTCCAGATTTGGAAACTGCTAATTCTCACTGATCTTTTGCTCAAAAGACCACGGCTCTAGTCTTGCTTTGAACACTCAGAATCTACACAAATGCCATCTTCACCCCCACTGCTCATCACTTGCCTGTGGATTGCCAAATTATACTACTGCCATGACAGCTTTAAATTTTTAAGTACATGTACAGATCAGTTGCCAAATTACCCTAATTTAACAATTGATTTTGCCACAAATGAATTGTGATAACAGTCCATATGTTTACTCTTAATTTGTGGCTAACTTGTCTCTTACTGGAAATGAAGCTAAATTGCATTACCTCTTATTTGCTGCCGGGAAAGAGCACAGACACAGTCAATCACATGCTCAACAGACATGTGACATCATATTAATCTGTGGCAACCTGAGCATGACTTCAAACTTTAGAATATACGCAGATCAATGTGTAGGACGGTAGGCTTTAACATTTTTATTCTTACCTGTACTTCTGTTTAACTATTATTGCTTTAGAGGTCTTTGTGAAATATGATTTAGGTTATTTCTGGCACTACCTGACATATTAATTTTCCTACATTTTTCAAAAATGAGTGTTGTGTACAGCCAGACTATGTTTCTACTCTCAGACATATTATTTGTCTATTACTAGTGATTGCTGTTATTGTTTGTGGCACTGAACAATACAAAGGCTTAGTAATCAAATACCTCCCCAAAGACCTAGTAATCAAAATTAGGCCCATTAAAAAAATAAGGAAAATTATTATTAAAAGTTTATGTATATATATATATGTGCAACTTTAAATGATTCATCCACAGGTATAATTGAAAATTACAATGTTTGAAGAAACTTAGTTTCATTCAGTTGCAAATATATATAGCAGCTTATTTTTCTCAGGATGTTTAATGGAACTGCTGGAATTCTGTTCTGTGAGTATGAAACCATTTTTCTGAATAAGATAAACTGCCAGCCACAACCAATAATTATACTTCTTTGAATAAGGACAGACACTGTGGTGTCTATTTCAGACTATTGCATTTTCAGCCATAGGAAGGTGCCAATGTTACATGAATTTCCTAGAGGAGCACTTAGACAGCTGCTTACCTGGAAATTTTCCTAATTTCTTGTGACAATGTGACATACAAGTTATTTTATAGTTGTGGCAATTAATTAATAAATAATTCTTTGAAATATTGTTATACAAATCACATTGTGTTGTGTCTAGCTCACAAGAAGGTACTTATATATTCTTTGCAGAATATTGCTACTGATAAAAACAATATACGCCTTCAGTTTTACTCCACTCTGCATATTTAAGTGTAACAACAGATCTAAACAATTTAGTACATGAGAAAACATGCCGACAAAATGCATGCATTCCGCCTCTCAGAGCTTTAGGATGCTTCTGCAACCAAATCCTCCAGCAATACATTAGGCACATACATAGATGCTCTTATTTTAAAGGTGTTATTTCAGTAAAATGAAATAGTGAGGTTGAGCCAGCCATGTGCTGGAATGCAGTCAAGAGTCACAAGATGGGAAACTGCCTTACAACAAAGGGTAGAAATACAAAGTCACAGCTGAGCCTCACTCTAATGTACACGTGGGATTTCTGAATATGGGTAAAATTGACTTTCCTATGATGAAATAATTATCCCTAAGACGATCTACCAGTTCAAGTCCAATATCTGGGAGAGTTTTATAGTGTAAAGCTGATCTGTTTTTAAATTTATGGAACTATTTTTTAGAGCTGCTGCAAGTGGAGGTGATGTTGCAGCCACGTGGACATAGGTTGGCATCCTGAGGCTCCATCAAATGTTCTCTCCTGCCACCTGTACCCTTCCCTCCATGTCCCATGCAATCTGCTCTTCCCTCCCTGCTGGCACATCCCATCTCTTCCAGAATATCACAAAGCTTATGTCACTTCTTGGCATCAGAACGTAAAGTGGAGGAGCTGAACAGGAATCAGTAGCTGTGGGAGAATTATATCTACTACTGTGGCTGCTGATCCATTATGAACATCACAGCCAGAAACACCCGTCTGGAATCCCTTACCAACTGCTCTTGGTACAGCGATATCAACCAGATGAAACCTAACCCTGTGAAGGAGTCAAGCAGAAATGGAAAATCTACCCATAAACTGTTCCTCTTATTTGAGACATCAGGGTGCATGTTGGTCTTATTTTAAAGCATTTTCTCTGCAATTATGTGGGTTGGAAGCATCCTACAAACAAATTAGGGTTAATTTTAACTTCTGCTACTCTGTTCTAAAGAAGGATAAACTAATAAATATTTAAAGATAATGAAACACAGTTCTCATAAACTGACTGTTCCTGGTACTAGATGCTTCTGTAGAGGGTTCTTACAGCTATTTTGCACAATGGAGTATATTTCCATTATATATCCAGTGCAAATGTATTTCTCATATCACGAGAAAATCTGATAGTTCTTTAAAAGTTTGTTTTTTTTTTGTTTTGTTTTTTTTTTTTTTTACTAAGGGAAAGAAGACAGCTGACTGGAGAATTCTTACTAGGAGCAAGGAATGTACTATGCTATGCATTATTTAGTGTAAAAGAATTTAGATCACAGAATTGCAGGATAAATCAGGTTGGAAGGGACCTCAGGAGCTCTCTGGTCCAAGTTCCTGTTCAAAGCAGGGTCAACTATGAATTCAAATGAGGTTTCTTCGGGGTTTACCCAGCTGAGTCTTGAAAACCTACAAGGATGTAAACTGCACAGCCTCTCTGAGCAACCTGCTACCCTGCTTGGCTGTTCGAGTGGTATATGTTTCTCCTTAAATCCAGTCTGAATCTCTTTTGTTTCAATATATGTCCATTACCTCTTGTCCTTCCATCGTGTGGCACTGTGTACAGCTTGGCTCTCTCTCTTTGAGGGCATACTTGCAGCCACTGGGTTCTGCAGTCAGTTTTGCCTTGAAGCCATCCCTTCAAAGCCTGAGCGAACCCATGTATTTCCGACGCTCTTCAGAGGACAGATGCTGCAGCATTGACCATCTTGGTCAGTCTCTGAGAAGTTGCCTGAATTTATCAACATCATGTGCTGAAAGGTGCATGAGGCCCACTGAGCTCTGAGGAGAGGGAGATAATCACTTCCCTGGACCTCCTGGCTCTGCTCTGGTCACAGGTCTTTAATTTCAGGAGGTTTCTGTTACATCTTCCTCCAGACAGTCCAGGTCTGTATGGCTGGCAGTCCTGTACTTGAGCATAATTACTGGTCCCCCCAGTATGGTGTCTGCTGACTTTGCAAACACACGCTCCTCATCTCCAGGTCAGAAACTAGTATTTATTGACAAAGAGGATAAGGCCTGGGATAGAATCCTGTGATACTCCATTTGTCACTGGTCTCCAGGTTAGTGACCCACTATTAACTACCCTCTAAACTCGATCATTAAACCAGTTTGTTACTCATTTGAGTTGTCCAGACATCTCAATGATAAAGTCCCAGCTTGAATACAAGTGGAGGTAGTAACAAAAGTCTTGCTATAATCAAAGTAAAAAGTATTCTTGGATACCTCTCACTCACGTCTGTTCATTTCATCACAGATTTATGGCAATCATGACTACATCTGATGTTATAATAACAATCATATGGCCACTACTGCATTTTTTGAGAACAATTTTAATGATCTAGAAGAAGATGTATTAAAAAGAGAAAGGAATCCAGGATAATACTACAGACATCAGAGAAATCATAGAAGCTATCCATTGTCACATGCCCTCCTTAAACAGCCTCTCCTACACCTACTGAACCATAAAGCCCTTTCAAGGGGAGAAAACATAAAAAAAAAAAGACAAAACTGAAAAATGAGGAAAAAAACAACTGGTTGGGACATGGCAAAGGTGCAACTGAGAAAAGAAACAGGGTACAAGGTCAACAGAATCAAAAATATGTGAGTAGGAAACTGGAGGGGTGACCCACGCAGAAGAACTACAACAATAATCTTGTGGCACCCAAGGAGCCAGTGGAAATCAGTCCTTGCTGCTCTGCCCAGAGAGGTGAGAGGGAAAGAAAACAGGGCTTACTCTCAGAGGGGTCCCACCTTGAACTGACTTTTTAATTCCCCACTTGCCAGAAGTTGCAGGAGGTTGGTGAAGATGATCTAAGGACACTTAGGGCTCTGAAGTGGAGAGACTTCACATTCAGGGAGAGGACAGAAGGCATTTGTCTCTAATGGCCCACTGCTCAGTAGGGCCATCAAATTTTTAAAACTTCAGAATTTAAAAACTCAACTTCTAAAAATCAGATTTGTTAAGATATAAAATGTAATATATTTTTCTATTTAAAATGTTAAAATGCAGAATCAGGACAATTTATGCTAACCCTAGACAATAAAAATAGTACAAGCAATTAAAGAAATAACAAAGTGTACTGCATTAACAATTCATCTCTGGATTTTGAGGAGTTAAGGAGTGCTACCTTTTTGCATAATGACACATAGCTGAAAATGAGAAATTGCTATTGTTTGTGATAGCTCAAACTTTGTAAATATGTCACATAGCCATGTATTGTAGTTTTTACAAAAGATGGAATGCAAATATTTACATGTTTTCCAAAGGCCAATACTTTCTGCTTTTGTTGTGGAAATAAGTATTTGCCTCCATTCCATTTAGTTTCTATTTATTATCGGATGCAGCAGGAATATTTTACTCCTGTGAACTAATCCATTGAAATCTGAGAAAATTATTCAGAAATGAATTAGTAGACATGCTGTTCTCCTCTTTCAATTTATATATAAAAGCCAGTTGGGGGAATATGAGATCTACAATCACTAAAATTTAAACAACACATTGCCAGTTTTTTAAGGTAACTAAAATACATTGGTTTTGAAAATCCCACAGATAAGCTATTTGTTCTGACATCAACATGCCATTTTTTCAGTTGACCATCTCCCTAATTAGCTTAGAAACCAGTTCAACTGAAATGCAATATGAAAATTCAAAAAGAAAAACTATTTTAAAAATACATATATAAGTTATTCAATGAATGTGTAGGAATAATGTACCCTGCTCAATGCATTTTTCTCACTAGGACAGTAGTAGCTTAAAAACTACATCTGTCTGCACATCACCACATCTAAGTCATTGGGCTAGTCAAAGAGAAAGATTCTTTAGGATATAAAATGCAAATGAAATTTTAAAATCACCATTTAATTGAAGATTTCCTGCCTCTGATTTAATTTATAACCAATAATTTAATTCACTGTGATTTAAACGAATATGTGTTGCCTCAAGTTCCCTATTCCTCTATTTCACGTTTATAAAATGAGTAATAATAGGATAATTTTCTTACTTTTGCCAATATGCCTTGTTAGGAAGAGTAATGACTACTACAGCTAAAGTGTATCTTGCTTTTCTCCACCATGCGTTGGTCTTTTGCTGATTACCCCTGCAAAGAAGGCAGCCAGAAACACAAGGCATTTTTTGTGATGTGGACATTTGTCCACTAGATGCTGCACTAAGCCCACCTACTTATTCCACATACCGCCCCCCTGCCTTAGAGCCCTGTGCTTCTCTGGTAACTCTTCAGTTATCAGAGCTACCTAAGATAGGGGGTGCACGAGCCTATGGAGACAAGCTGCCTTCTATCTTGATTTCATCTTTCTTTTTGGACTGTGATGAAGAATCTCTACTGTGACTTGCCAAAGTACACATGTTACTGACTATGAGTTTAACTCCTATATGTGCTCAGAAATACTCAGAAGTGTTCACTTTGTCATCCTCTGTGAGACTTAATGCTTCTTTGTTCAGTTTTAGTCCCCTTTGAAAGAGATTCAGCTTTGAATGTCCACCTCATGGCTTGTGGGGAGTGCTCTAGAAAAAGAGAAGTACAATTAAAACGAGGCGCAGAATTTGTTGTCTGCTCTTGGGGTCCAGCACTGCCCAAGATAAATCCCAGCTCCAAGAGAGCAGCAGAAGCTGTGGCTCATTAGCAGAGAGGAGAGCTCATGCTCTTCAGAAATGAGAAACTTTAGACAAATTTTCCCACTCTGAGTTTTCTATTGCCTAACTCAAACTGTAAAGGATAGCCTCTTGTGCCTTTCTGCTATCTAACTGTGAGTTTCTACCATCTAACTCTTCCTATTTGAAAAACAGCCAGCCCAAACAGCTACACTAAGAGAGAAGACAACACTGGAGTGGAAGAGATGGCAAAACAACACCAAGGTCCTTCCACATAGCCACGCATGTTATGGGCAGAACCAGGGATTCCTGCGGCCTCTCAGTATGTCTAGGAGCCACAGGGGTTGTTTTAACAATTTAGTTTCACGCTCAGGTGCTTAAAATCTTTTGCAGATTTAACTTTGCCCAAATCTGTGTCAAGCCATTTCCTCAGGAAGTGATCAATTAACTCAAACAAATATTTCCAAAGTAACATGGAATAGTTCTTTGCCCAGACTTTTACTCTGTGTAACTTTTTTTTTGCTACACGCCGCAGTTATATGAGTACATGCACTCCTGTACTTCTCATATTGCTTTCTCAGTCACTTGAAGAAGGTATTAGCTCCTTCCTCAGCTACATTTCAGCCCACTTATCCTTATTGGAACGGATCAAGCAGTCATAAGAAACTTAAATTTCATTAACTGTCATTATACTGTTTGAATACTTCTTACATGTATACTCTGGTGATGGAGCTTATAAAGTTGGTAATAATGAAAAAATGAATCTTATTCTTGTTTAGCTTAAATGATCTCTATCAGGAACAAATACTGGGATTTCTATTCATCATACTACAATTGTACTGTATGAAACTAGCTGCAGTCAATCTTGAAATTGAACTGTTTTTGCTAAATGTTATGCAAAGCCATTTAAATTTTCTAATAAAACACTATACCAGTGCTTAAACTCCAGCTTTCCCCTTCCAAAACACATGCTCTCCTATTTTGAAGTTAGTTATTGTATTCACAACCAGGAAACAGATAGACAATGGGCTGACTTCCCAAGCTGTGCTTGCCTTCTTGATCGACAGTGAGAACAAGGGTGGGTGAAGGCATCTGGCTTTAGGCCACCTTGAAACAGGAGCAAGATAATATTTACAAACTGAATGACGGTCATGCTCTTTTTTAGTGCCAATATCTCCTGCTTGCCACCAAGTTTCTCATGTGACATTTAGCTTATGACCTGGGAAAGCAAAATAAAAGCCAGAGAAAGGCTGCTGCAATGCTGCTCCTTCCCCAGCTACTTGTCCTCTGCATCTGAGCGGGGGAGCAATCAACAATGGATGCTTTTCTACTG
>VXAV01008677.1:99799-128877 GCA_013399715.1 Alectura lathami | reverse complement strand
TTCAGCAGTTAACCATTGTTCTGTCACAGAAACATCCCATGTTGAGTTACTTGGAAGCCAGCATTAAGTCTCTTCTCACTGATGATATGTGGAAGCTTTGGGGACATTGCTTTCTGCAGTAGAGCCAGAAACAATGCAGCCAGAATTTCTACACTGGCATCCAGGCACAGTACTGGAATAACATAGCATATAACAATGCCTCCTAATTTCCTCAAAACACTAGTGCCAAATTCTGCGCTTTATTCTAATTTCTGGGGATGTACTAGCTGACTGCACCATCATTCCAAAACATAGCAAAATCAAGAAAATATCTAAAAATAAGAAAAACACCAGTGCTGGTAAAGAATACAAAATATTTCCCCACACAATGTTTGTGACTGTAGAAAAAAATAGTATCATCAGTATCCATTCTGACAGCATTTTTGGACTTGCTATGCCTGAGCCATGGTGGAGCAGTGCTTGGTCTGCAGTGCCTTCAGGGAGCTGCTTTTGTTCCTTTATAATCAAGGTGTCAGAAGTGCAAAGAAGTGTCCCTTTGTCTGCTGCTTCTGCAGAAGGAGATGTCACTGACACCATTTCTACAGCCTACTCATTGATTTGAGGACAGGCAATAGATAATGGGAAAAGAAAATGTACCCCAACAAAAGAAATAAAAGGAAAAGATTGCCACCAGGAAAATGAAGATAGTTAAGAATCAGAAAGGTTAACATTTAAATTAAAATAGAGAAATTGAACAAAAGAAGTTACAAAAGCAGCCCTGCAGGCAGAAGTTACTAGAAACACCCTTAATAAAATAAGTCTAAGCAAGTGAAAGGAGTCAAGGACACCTTACAACTAAAGTCACAGACAGAGAGGTTGGTGGATTTGCTTCTTTTATTTTGTTTTCTTATGCCACAGCAGCAGCAAAGATTGCCAATTTGAAGCCTGTAAATCTTGTACCCAACTGAAGTTGTGCTTAAAGGGAAACCAGTACTCCAATGAGCCAACTCCTTCACTGTAACTTTGGCAATACTTAATGAAAGGGGCAAAAGGTGACGATTCAAACAAGGAGTTATTAATAAATATGGAGAACACAAGGTTTTAAAGACAACTTTTCTCTCCACATTTCTTGCTGTGGTGAGATTTTGTTAAGGCCGAAAATGCTGCTAAGCGCACTCATCTCCTCCATGTGTTCGCTTGTTACCAACTTTCACAGAACATATATTGCTGCAGATTGCAAATATGGTTGCTGCTATATATACCATTATGCCCTATACTCTGACATCAAATAACTGTGTAAAGAGAGACTTGCATTTTGGTTACAAAGGCTGCAGAAGTCCCCATTACAAATGTGTCAGCTGAGCTTTAGACTTAGCTGGATTTGATCACAGAAGGGAAACATACAGGGCAAATAGACCTTCTAAGCTTCCAAAAAGAACTCCCTAATTTTATTTAATAAGATAACAGTAGCAGCACACACACAGCCATCTGTGTTAAAAGGTAATTTAACTAAATAACTGCTGAAATGCACGAGAAGTCTGTCAACAGAGAATTCGGATCTCACCACTAGAACAGCAAACCACTGAAGCTGATTTTTGCGAATGCTGCAGCCTTCTTGAGCTAAAGCAATATCTCAGTATAGCCCATGAGCTAAGTGAAAATTGAAAATTCTTAACATGACTAATTCGGAGCTTACAAAGCACTTACTAACACTGATTGCTGCAATTATAGTGCCAAAAACATTGAGAACTTGGAAAAAAATATATAAAATAATTTGGATATTGCTGCCAAGCTCTAAAATAATAATAAAAAAAATAAGGTGCATAGTTTATTATCTGTAAATTCATGATGAACTAGACTCTCTGAATTTCCCTCCACCTGAAGCACACGTAGAAGACTGAACACACACTTTGATGCAAGCATTAGGACACTTTTCATGGAAAAAACAAAAACAAACAAACAAAAAAAAACGTGTCTGAAGATTTTTCAAGTCCAAATTTAGAGATCGACCTTTCCTTGAGCAGCTTTAAATTCTGTCTCAAGTTTCTCCCATATTTCTAGAAAGCTTTTTGAAAATGTACAATATCCCTTCGTTCTGTAAGTGTTGGTACTTCCTATCTTTTAAGACACGTTTTTTCTTGCTAGACTGTGTATAGGAAAGGGTCATTTTCAGAGTTCCTCAAGGTATTCCCAATGTGTAATGAATGAGAATAAGCAGAAAAAAAAAAAAAAAAAAAAAAGTAGAAGAAAAGAAGCATCATATACAGAATGAATAAGAGGATGAATGTCTTTAAGTTATGCTTTCTCCTTCCTTGAGCAATCTACTGCTTATAACCATTATGTTCCTCCCTTGTAAACTTTTCTTCTCAGAGTGCTGAGTGCTGACATTTACTCCTCTCTCCCATCTATTCCTCTTCCACTTCTTTTTCCATCTGCCCTGATAAACCTGTTAAGTCTGCATTAAGAGCTGTGAAAAGAAGAATGTTTGACAAAGTGATTTGACTGCTGCTGATTCTGGTATCATCTGCTGTCATTTGCCACCACTGCTGTCAACATTAATCATCAAAGAAAGCAGCAAGCATAGCTGCTACAGGGCAGGGGTTCTGGGGAAGCAGGCTGGCATCTTTGACCCTTTGAGTCTGGTGGAATAGCTTTGAAACGTTCAAAGGGTTTGTGTGTGTGTGTGTGTGTATGTGTTTATTTCTATGTCATTCAAGTTGTAAAATTGGACTCAGCCTTTCAGATAGTTTAGGTGTGCTTTTTTCTGCATTATTAGTTTTCATGTACCAGGACACAGGTACAAGTCCTATGAAGCTAGAATTACAAATGAGTTTTGAATCCCAAATCAATTGTCCCCATGAGACTGAAAGATGTGTGAGCAGATGTACTGGGCACCAGTACTGAAACACAGAAAGGGGCTCATCACTTTCATAGAATCATAGAATCATGAAGGTTGGAAAAGACCTCTGAGATCATCTAGTCCCATCATCAACCTGACACCAGTATGCCCACTAAACCACATCCATACTTTAACAAGATCTATCAAGAAACAAAAACTCTTGCAATTCAGAATTTGAGTCCACTAATTAAAATGGCAAATAACAACACGTATGTTAAGCCTGGCTATGTGAATATCAGTAATTAATTCTAGTTTATCTGTTAAGGTAAGAGACAAGAGAAGTGCACTAAATGTATTCATGTTAAAGAACTTAGTCACATAATCTTATGCATAGACATTTGAAAATTAGTCCCTATTTTATCATTATCCCTGTGCACTCAGGCAGACAAGGAAAGGAGAATACAAGCTTAAAATCATACAGCCAAATTTCTGAATGGCATAATTTAGTTAAAGACTTATTTTTATCACTTCATACCCCCTAGACCCCAATAATGTAAAACAGTCAATACACACAACTATGGGATTTTTTTATTTAAGTCCTGGAAGTATTTACTAATAGCAAATGTTTCTCTTCCTATTTCTGCTCCTTGTTTACTAATAGCAATTGTTTCTCTTCCTATTTCTGCTCCTTGTTTTGCATTTGTTATAATTCTTCCCTCTGATTTTCTATGAAAGCAGTAGTAAAATGTATTTTTTTTTCAATTGTTTTTCTGACATCTCCAGTGTGTGCAGTTTCTTAAATCATTATTCTTGCACCTCCTTTGATACAGTCTTTTTTGCAATACCTGCCAACTTTTACTTTTTTAATCTAGTTCCTGTCAATCTATTACAGACTTTCTCTGAAGTTGCATTTGGCATAGGATTTTTTTTTTTTAGTATAATTTTAAACATTCATATCTTTCCCATCTGTTTTACATGACAGTAATGAGAGTCCTAAAATGGGATTCTATTTTTGCAGGGCTCCACAAAAGTGCCTTCTGTGCAGTACATTGTTTAGTGCTACTCTTTGCATAGCGCCATTAATCTCTGAGGGACGGATGCTGATAGTGGGTTTTAGTGCCCTCAGCTTCCATTAGAGTCAGAAAGAGTGGAGGATGCTTCTCTCTTCGCAGGAAGTTTGGCAGAAGCAGATGCTAATTGGCCCACCGGGAGAAACATAAGCGCACAGATATGTGTAAGTGTGCTTGTTTTTGTTCAAGACTAACCACAGATTAACCTCACTGTTTGTCTGAAGTAAATAGCAGTTGTTATTTTTTGCTGAACTCTTATAGTCTACACTCAGAAGCCACAGTAAACAATCCAAATGCTTGTCTCATTCCAGTTTCCTTTACTGACAGTTGGTTTTGGGAAATAATAAAAATGTGTTCCTTAAAATAATGAAAATATGAAAATATATTTCTCAACTTGAAACTGTAAATGCTAAAAACAGCACAAAACAACATTACTGAATGTTCAGAGTCTGAACAATAATCTAGACTTTTATCAACTCGATTAGGTTCTGTTAGGCCAAATGGAGAATATCTGTAAGCATTCCTAATCTATTTTTTTTCTTAAAAGAAGGAAATGTACACTACCTATGCTCTGCAGGCAGGAACTGCCCCTAGATGCTGGCAACCTAAATGATAAGGAAGAATAGATTCCATTTATGTGCCACCATATTTCATAATAATAACAAACAAATGCATCCATTGCTAACTATGTAAGGATAGACCTGCTCTACTCTTCCTGAACGAAATAAATCTTTTGAAATGATCTTTCTTTAGTAAGGTAGGAGTTTGGCTAAAGGAGTTATAGCATGAGGGCATATAACTCTTAGACCTTCATGGGTCTTGGGTATTTTATTTGTTTCCTTGCTGGCCCATCCACAGCGTTTCTGGCAATATCTTTCTCAGGGTCCCAAGGACATCTAAGTCCTAAAAAATCATACCCATATTTCATCCTAACTACCAAAGACATTGCTTGCACTATCACACTTTTAATGCAGGAAAATCAAGCTGACATCAAATTGAACTAATTCAGTTTTAGAAAATATTTCTACTGAACTGGAAACAAAGATTTTAAAGGCTGATAGAGATGAGATACTGACTCATACAGGATTGGTTGTACTGGAGTACTGAACAGCTCCATCTCCCAAGCCGGTCCATCTCTGTAGGCATGACATGGGAAATTTTGACCAGAAATTTTAGTTAGACAATGTCAAAAATATGAATGTTAGCGAATCCCTCCTTGCTTGGTAATGTGGTAACATTCACCTCTAGAAACAGAGCAGAAAAAAATGAAACAACTTCAAGAAACATTAAGAACTAACTGGAGGTTTATTTCTACAAGAGATACTGGATTACTCATTATTTACTGGGATTACTGGTATGATCCCTATCATCCCTACTGTATCATAGTCCTTCTTCTACAGCATCAGCAAAATCCCAACATATTCTTTTCTACAACCTCGCTGGAAGGAATGAGAACACAAGTATGTCCTTGAAAGAAATCTTTGCACTGGACAGCCCCATGGTCACTGATTACTTGAGAAAAATGCTCAGTTTCACTCTGAATATTTTAAAATTTGTATTCATGGAGTTGCATTCCTACTTACAGACCAAGATTATTGTATATGACAATTGCTAATAGTAAAATTAATCTTGTTTAAGATAAGTTGTTTAAAATGTCAGTGTCTGGTCTAAGTTAGTCACGTTGGATAGACTTATACCAGGAAACTTAACACCACCACAAAATTTTGCCAGGTGCTAGAAGTCCGTTCACTTCTTGTTGCAATCAGTGAAGACAAGAGAGGCACCTCCAGAGGGCAATCTTTCCACCTAGCTAGGGTATCTGAAGTGTAAGTACACTTCTGGGATGCACTTTCCTCTCTATTTCTTCCCTGACTGCAGAGGGAATTAGGCATTTATCATTGAAACAGCTAACCTTAAGACAAACCCCACCTTAAAAACAATGCCTCAAAGGGAATGCCATCTGGGCACTCTTCAAAGTAGATCTGTGGCCTCACTGAAGTAACTGAGCAGGCCTGGAAGACACATGGTTGTCGTGGTGGTGTTTTCATATTATGTATTCTACAGCATCCTCTGACTCCAGATGAAGTCGGGGCTCTATTGCACTATGCAGCATGTGCAGCCACAGGATAAGGTCTTCAAGCCTATACAGAACTGTAGCTAGAAAAATGAAGGCTCAGTCCTAAGCTACGCATTGGCCTGTGTAGGCTGAGAACTGGATCCTTAAGGAACAGCAAGGTGGCTCTTTCAGAGTTGCCTGATGCCCACTGAAACATTCACTGCAAACTGGTGCTACCTTCTCACATCCCTGGAGAAGCAGGTTGAGGTTCACCAAGGGAGAAAGAAAGCAGAACATAGACAGGTTGCCACCCCATTTCTGTAGCACGTGTTGATCTTATTAGAAGACAGTAATGTGGATTTAGTAATTTACCATGGTCTGTTGCCGCACTGGTCTAAAGGGAGTTTGCAGACAGAGTCAAGGGGCAGAGGTCTGCAGGGAAAGAATCGAGGAACAGCCAAGACCAGAGGGGCTGCTGCTCTATTAGTTCAGAGCTTCTTTTCTTTGTTAACAAAACCAAAGCCCTAGAAAAGCAAGAACTAGGCATCTGTAAATGTATTTTTTTTTTTTTTTAAGACTGAGCACTGACACACTGACGCTGCCAGTGATATGCCAGATCAGGTGCCATCCTGCAGAGATGAGGTGGGACAGGGAAGTGAGAAAAAGGAGCCAATTAGAATCATAGAATCACAGAAATCGTCCGAGTTGAAATGGACCTTTAAAGGCCATCTAGTCCCACTCCCCTGCAGTGAACAGGGACAACTACAGCAAGATCAGGTTGCTCAGAGCCCTGTCCAGCCTGACCTTGAAGGTCTTCAGAGGTGGGGCATCCACCACCTCTCTGGGCAACCTGTGCCAGTGCTTCACCACCCTCACTGATAAAAACTTTTTCCTCATATCCAGTCTAAATCTCCCCTCTCTCAATTGGAAACCATTTCGCCTAGTCCTATCACAACACACCCTGCTAAAGAGTCTGTCCCCTTCTTACTTGTAGCCCCCCTTTAGATACTGAAAGGCTGCTCTCAGGTCTCCCCGGAGCCTTCTCTTCTCCAGTCTGAACAGCCCCAGCTCTCTCAGCCTGTCCGCACAGGAGAGGTGTTCCATCCCTTGGATCATTTTTGTGGCCCTCCTCTGGATGCGCTCCAACAGCTCCATGTCCCTCCTGTCCTGAGCACTCCCCATCTGGACGCAGCACTCCAGGTGGGGTCTCACCAGTGCAGAGCAGAGGGGCAGGGTCACCTCCCTTGCCCTGCTGGCAATGCTTCTTTGGATGCAGCCCAGGATGCGGTTGGCTTTCTGGGCTGTGAGGGCACACTGCTGGCTCATGTCCAGCTGTCATCCACCAGTACCCCCTAGTCCCTTTTGGCAGGGCTCTGCTCAATTTTTGCATCTCCCAGCTTGTATTGATAGCGGGCGTTGCCACAACCCAGGTGCCAGACCTTGCATTTTGCTTTGTTGAAGCTCATGATGTTAGCCTGGGCCCACTGCTCCAGCCTGTCTGGGTCTCTCTGGATGGCATCCCATCCCTCAGGGGTGTCGACAGCATCACACAGCTTGGTGTCATCCCCAGACTTACTGAGGGTGCACTCGATGCCACTCTCAATGACAATTGCAGTGTGTAATGACTGGGTTGCTTTCAAAGATACTAGAAGGGATGAAGTCTGATCAGTTTACATTTCATATTCTGATCCAGTCGTTGGCTGAAAATAGCACAATTTTATTTTTTACTGTTCCACAACGCCAGCTTTCCCGTGCTAGAGATAGAACAGCAGCTGCTGAAACGTTCAGCTTCTTCAGTTCCTTTGCCACTAGATGGCAACTGCTTAACTTTCCCACTGCCCTGGAGAAAATGTGTAAAGCATAAGCTGAGTGTCTTCTCCAGACAGACTGCTCTGGTACAGTTTCATAATATTCTTTTGTTGCAGCTGTCTGAATATTAGCTTCTAATTAGTTCAACTCATTGCAAAATTTGCACAAGATGAACATGTTAAAACAGAATATGCAACTTTAAAGAAGACAGGGAATCAACCATTAAATAAATCAGCCCATGGTTTCTAAATTTTTCAGTCTCAGATCCTACCAGTGGGCTAGGGGCTGCAATGAATAATCTGACAGCAGTTTCTTATTTTATTGCTTTTGTTTTGTTCTGTAGAGGTAATAAATGTGGAACAAATATTCTCAGTTTCTCATGATACAAAGACCACAGTCTCATAATAAAATTGATAGCCTTGAAACAAAATGTTTCCATTCTCAATGATTTCCCATTTTTCTTTGCAATAATTCACTGAATTTAAGTGGGCTTTGTGTGCAAGTCACATTCAGAGACTTTCTGAAATTTATTTCAGTAAAAAAAATGCTCTTTATAAAAATAAATACGTCTATATAGCGCATTGCCTAGTTGGAAAGCCAAGGCACATCCTGAGACCTCCTCCCACGTCCTCTCTCTCTCTCTAAGAAATGTCTGCTAGACAAGGAAGCTTGCTTCTAATTTTTGTCACACTGGTATTATCTAGAATAACTCTGCTGGTATTATTTGACTCAAACAGATATAAATTATATTAGAATCAAGCACATTATTTTCAGACAAATAATAGCACTCAAAATGTTCTATAACCTTTCTTGTTTGTGTTCCCTCCCATGAAACAAGGAAACATATTTCTTCCTTACATATCCTTTACTCAGGGAAAACGCAAAAAATATGATGCCTCACTTTTTCCTGCACACCAGTTTTAAAGACCTGTCTGTTCCTGGCTCTGCATCACTGTCAGCCAGCCAGGCCACCCATGATTGTTCTTCCTCTCTCTTCACATCCCTCCCTGGCTTTCATCACAGTCTTTAATCTGTTTCTCTTTAGAGGCTGGGAGTAGGTGACTTTCAGGAGCTCCTTCAAGAATGTTGAGAAAGCAAGAGTCCACCCTGGGAGTTCATCCTGCCCTGTGTAAGAAGATTTTGACTGTATGCTTACTAATTAGTGCTCTCTCCAAGAGCTTAGTTGGAGTTTTCCTAAGACGTGTGGAGACTTACCCATTCGATGCTATGTAAGATATATGGGAATGGTGCAACTAAATTTTTAAGATTAAAAAATCTCAGTAGTGCTGTGGAATTCGTCTTCTATGCCCTGCAGTATATTCTGTATGCAAAAGGAAACTCATTTTTGCAACACTGGTATTAGGAACCTAAATTTTTCCTGGATGTATTCTTTCCTCTAGTTAAATTGATTTCTTAAGAACTATTTTTCTTATAATGGAATTAAAAGAACCTGTCCAAGAATAAGCTACTGGCAATTATGTCTCAACTCCCAGGTAGAAACATCCCTCCTGTGACCACAAGAAGCTTAGGTAAATTTATAGCTAGGCTTACACAAAATGGTTGCCTGTGGCAGTGGGGCATTGAACTGACTGATTTTGCCTTCACCCCTGAGAAGAGCACCAATTACAAGTGGTGACTTGTAGTTCTGTCTGTCTGTGCTGACTCTCCACACAGGATGAACTCACCCACAAAGAAGAAGTGACTGGTGTACAGCTTTCAATTGTTTTAGAAGGAGGTGTTCTTGGTGATTTTTGTAATGATTGCACATGGATGTTTTATTACTATATTTGTTCTTACTTATACTTAGATGTGGCATGGACCACTTGGATGGAAATCAATAAGAACCACAACAACTGCTCAGCCAAAAAAAAGCCCCAACCAACACCTAATCAAAACAAGCAAAAACTGGGTCAAATTGTAAATCACATGAATGGAAGAAAGGTACTCAAAACTCCAGATTGCTTTCTAAAACAACCAAAATTTTTCAAAGCCATATCAACACCACAAACAACATGCAGCTGAGAGAGACAACCTACCTCAAGAAATAGTGAGAACATGAAAAGAGCAATGAAACCTTGCAGTGTCATCAAAACAGGAATTCCTGAGGTTTCATGAATAACAAGGCACTAGTGGGTGTGGTAACTGCCCATTAAACTTCATTTAAATATGTCTGGACTCAGAGCTGATACAGTCCTGGCTGGGTTTTCAAAATTTTCTTAATTTGGACTGACATTCTGTGCACCTCCAATAGCATTTATGTGACTAATAACTTAGCCAAAGCTGCAAGTTTTCTGCCTGTGAGTCATAAAGCACACATAGTTAAAAAGAGAAGATGAACAGCCAAAATGTGATAACTTTGGAAACACAAGCTTTTTTCAACAAATAGATGTAATATAGTGTATTGTGTACAACAGTCCTATTCTGTAAGAAAAACGGACTGTGTGCATTTGTTTGTACTGTCTTCACCTATGATTATCCAGCTCAGTGCAACTCACGCAGTAATCCTACAATCTGCTCTGTTTCCCAGGCTGCTCTTAGACTTTATGCAAAATCTTCAAATATGCTGAAACAGCTTAGGACCTTGGGACTGATTTTCAAAAATTAAGGTTTTGTCTAAATGGCACATTGCAGTGTAGACACGGTAACTTGGAAACCAAAACCGAACTGACAGCTTGAAACTTTGTGTGGGCCTTGACAAGAGAGAGGCAGGCAGGGGCTGAATCCTCCTAACTTAGATATTTCTAGGAAATTGATGTGTTTTGTTGTTGTTGTTGTTGTTGTTGTTGTTTATGACTATCTTCTCCACCTCCCTTAACTGTGAGGGTCAAGTGGGAAGTGAGTAGTAAAAAGTGAGTCTATGCACCCCGTGTACTACAGAATTACTGACAAGGAACAGAGTATTTCCTTGGCACATCCTAGTAGGTAACCAGAATGACACTTCCATGTGTCCTGTAGCTGTATTTCTATGTCTTAAATTTGTAAGCACAGATGGAACTTTTAGATCAAGCTTTGTCCCAAGAAAATCTAAAGAAATTTTAAAACGCCAACAGGTTTTATTTTAAAAGTCTGAAAAAAATTTTTGTTCTTGTCTTTTAGATGCAAAACTAAAATGTGAAACAACACTAGAGAAGTTTGATGTGTTTTAGCTCACACAAACTATTTTTTTCCCCTAAAATCATCATGTATCTTGTTTTCTATTGGCTAGCAAAATTAGAAAGTCAATTATTGACACTGTTCTGTGTGAAAACCTGGGATCTCAAATGGAAGGAAAGAAAGAAGGGGGCAATACGCAGTCAACACACTGCAATAAGATCTTATAAAAGCACTGAGAAATATACCAAATAAGCCACAACCCAGGATTTAATTTCAATAATTGCAATAATCGTTGTGTTTGTTATCTTTCTAACCCTTTATTCATACATTACAGAAAGTTTTATTTGAATATATTTTTATATTAAGGTTTCACTTTTCTTTGCTGACATTTGTAAAAAGAATGAAAAGAAGATAAAAGGAAAAAAAAAAAATAAGAGTGTAACATGCTTCTGCAGTAAGTATAGTGCAAGTTTACTTTTATGAAAATTAAAGGAATATTAAAAGGAAGTCTATTACAAAGAATTTACTATTCCACAGTGGTCTGCTAGTACCAAGGCATCACAGTCAGTCATTGTGCCCTGGAAAAGGGTCAGATGAAAGAGACTGATTTCTTCAAGATCACTTGCTGTTGCTGAGGCCAGTCCCTTCTCCATTTGGAATGATCAGGCTTTTAACAAGATAGAGGTGATTTTGCTACAAAAAGAAAAACGCACTGCAGGTTTACAGAGTACTTATCCTGCCCTAATGGGAATCCAGAGCCATTTTGTTAACGATACCCAAAGACTCTAATTCTTGCTTCTGCTAGGTGTCCAGCTAGTCCTGTCTTTGCCTTCATTCTTCACTCTTAATGCGTTCCTTTTTTTTTTTTTTTTTTTTTTCCCCTTTTTTTTTTTTTTTTTTTTTTGTCCCCACTTTTTCACTTTTTTCATCTTGGCAAAACACTATTTGTCATCTAGAGGAGTTTTAGATTTAACAGCTTCTGCGGCAATGAGTTCATCCCCCTAATGCTGCATTCCAGACTCTGGCCTCCTTCAAAATATTGTATCAAGTTCAAGCTACAGAGGTTAATTTTCAACACCTTCCTTAGGGCTGGCCTTAAAAAGAGTGAGCACCTCCTCTGGCACTGACAGAGGACACTGAACAGCAGACAGGAGTTTATGGCCTCACAGAAGAGATGTGAGTGGTAAGAGGACCCATTTCCTTCAGTGAGCTTTCACATCACTGCCATCAGAGAAAAGCGTGAGGAAAAACAAAGGAAGACGATAAGGAAGTAACACAACAAGAAAAACATGTAAGAAGAAATATTAAATAATACCTCTGAAGACAGGAAAACAATTTTGGACGCCTATGTCTGTGACATGGGTGTTATCCCTTAAGGGATGGACACCACAATACATGCAGGGTGGGACAGTGCATACAAAGCATCCTTGCTCCTGCTCACAGCATGGGCTCTCCCACGGCTGTCCATTGATACAGCTCATTTTTGAGCTCCTGAAACAAACTGTCTGGGGCTTTCTGTGTAGCTCCCAGTGGGGAGTACATCTTTTCTAAAGGCGTCGTAAATTCCAGTTTGTTGCAGTCCAGGATGCTTATATAGAGTTTTTATAAGGAGGCAAAGTTTTGCTCCTTTCTATTGCTTTATTACTGCTGCTGAATGCTTTTCAGTGATTTTCCCATTTATTCCTCTCTTCTGTTCTCATTTTCCACCTTCCAAATCTTCTCTTATCCACTTCTTTGCAACTGAAGCTCTGTCAATGTGCTGGCATATCAGCAGGATCTTGTCATTGGGCTATCTCCATCCCTATTGCCAAGCATTTGTGTTTCCATAATGAACCAGAATTAGTATTTTTATTTGGTGGACTATAGGAGGGACATTTTTTACATGTAGCCCTCATGTCACAGCTAGGCTGAGGGTGGCTCTAACACTTGGCTTTAATAAATTCCTATGGAATTACATATAAACTTAACATGCAGTGCAAGCACCAAAGTGTGTAACATAAAATTAGTCATTTCATTTCATTCCTAATGCAAAGATAAAGGGCAATGTACCAGGTTTTGACAGAAGGTTAGTGAAGTAAAACTGGATTGATATTGAGTTCAGTCTGACTAAATTTCTTTCTTAATTATACCTGGAAGTGGCATTTAAGGAACATAAACAAAATTAATCTTTGGAAGGTGCTATAAATATTCATACACAAAGACGTAATAAAAAGAGGCCTGAAGAAACTAGAAATAAGATTACATTCAGCTTAGAAAAAAGAAAAAATGCACCCAACAGAGGAAAACCCCGAAATTCAGGCTTAATTTTTGATAAGTAATTTAATAAGCTTGTGATAATGAAATAAATCAGATCACTGTATTCTGTGCACAGTGATGACAGTTCAAACTAGTTATTTTTGTATATTTTTGCCCGTGCAACCATCAGAAGAAAAGGTAACTGCATGTTCTTCCAGCTGTTTGCAGACAATCCCTTAAGAAGCCTTTGCTAAAGCATGTTTCTATATTTAATCTAAGGAAAAACAAACAACAACAACAACAACAAAAACTACAACAGAAAAGAAAAAGCAGATGAAAGGAAAAACATCTCTAAGTTTTCTCCAGCCTGTTTGTTAATTACCAAGTGTTTCAGCTGTAGTCTGATTGTTCCCAGCTTGCTGTACCCTGCTTCCTCCTCCCACTTGTTCCTGTAGAACAGCTCTTGTTCTGCACCTCTTGGCACCAGCAGCATTTCCACAGCAGGCTGATCCCCCTCTGCTGCACACCCCCACTTTTAATTCATATCTCTGGCTGTTACACACATATACAACATCATTACAAAGAAGCACTTTACACAGATTAATGTTGTGCTTCACATGGGCTAATAAATATTGTTTCTCAGCAAGTGCATTCTCTTTATCCTTCACTGTATATGTAAAGCACTTGGATTTCACCAGATGCCACAGATCCTGTCCATAATTTTATGCTGTAAAATGAAGCTGAAAGAGAGATATGGGACTGAAGTAGAGGTCACTGGGTTGAAGTGGAGGTAACCTTCTTTATATTTGGATATCCTTACTCATAGAAGAGGAAAAATACCTGAACTCGTACATGCTCAGAGGGCTGGAGCACCTCTCCTATGAAGAAAAGCTGGGAGAGCTGGGCTTGTTCACCTTGGAGAAGAGAAAGCTCTGGGAGACCTCATTGCAGCCTCCCAGTACTAAAGGGGATCTTATAAACAGGAGGGAGACCGACCTTGTACATGGGCTGATAGTGATAGGACAAGCGGGAATGGTTTTAAACCCAGAGAGAGGAGATTTAGATCAAGTGTTAGGAGGAAACCTTTTACGCAGAGGGTGGTGAGGCCCTGGCACATGCTGCCCAGAGAAGCTGTGGATGCCCCATCCCTGGAGGCATTCATGGTCAGGCTGGATGGGGCTCTGGGCAGCTGGAGGTAACCAGCCCACAGTAGGGGTTTGGAACAGAATGGGCTTTAAAGTCCCTCCCAGCTCAAGCCATTCCATAATTCTTTGACTTTATGATGAAAATTATCCTTCCTTTGTAGATATGCCATTTGCACTTGGAAATATAGAATCTAGCTCACACACCAGTGGAAGTATATATAAACAGTTATCATCTATGACAAAATATTTCCCAGTACCCTGATAGGAACAAAAGAATGTCTCCTCTAGTAGATGTAGGTCCATTTGCTATATAATATATATATTATATAAGCTATAATATATATATAATATATTTTTATGTTTCTGCCCTCTAAATAAATAGTCAGCATGTGGGTACTGCTGCATAATTTTCACACGTTCACCACTAAATCAATTTTAAAATTCTGCAGCGCTCAAATAAATATCTGATTGGATCTCGTGTTGATTAAAGGCACTGTTCTCACACATCAAACTTCACTGGGAGCACTAGGTGAATGATGCCATGTGAATGCAGACTGCAAAGGGATTTCCCAGCCAAAGTTAAAATCTGCCAGCAAAGTTTGGCAAAACTCTATATGACATTTTCTGCAAGTTGGAATTCCATTTCTATGTTTTAATTCCACATTCTCAGACAGTTTTTCTAGTTTCTGCTTCAACATCAGGACTGATATACATTTAAAATACAGGTCAGTGCCTTTTACATAGTTTGAGAAACATGACATAACAATACAAAATCCTGAAAAGTCTTAGTCACATTTCCATCTACTGTTTTTAACACTCACACGGGGAGCAAACACTAAAACACGTTATACATGAAACACGTCAAAAGAGGAGAACTCAAATATAGTGTTGGTTAAAATTTTCCTGCCAATTCTCTGTGAACTCTGGACATTCATTTATTTCCTAACTAGCTCCTACCGTAGCTATTTTATGATTGCTGTTGTAGTACATGTGATTTGTTAGCATGCTCAGTGGATACTAGGGAAAGCTGTTCTACATAAAACCATTGGCAACAGATTGAAGACTTCTCTAGCCATGCCTCTTTTATCAAAACTGATATTTTTATGATCACTCAGAAAGTAGGTTGCATGAGCAGCTGCCCTAAGCTATTAAAACACCTGATGTATCCATCAGCCACAGTTCCACCTGAGGTGTTAAGGAAACCTGAACTGCTCTTTAAAAACCTTCACAACTTGTGGTTGCTCATCCCAAGCCAATGCAACAACCATTTAGCCACATATCTTGTGGCTTCATTTCTTGAAACCCCTTTCTATTTTCAGCAGGGCAAGAATTTCCCATTTTCACTCTGTTATAGTTTGAGTGGGGCTCTCTCCTCTCGCTTTGGCTATTACTTCAGAGTTAATTCTGTTAAACGCAGATTTACACTGGAACATCTCTCTTCAGACACCCCAAGTTCACACTCCACCAATGTCATCGTACCTTTGTTCCAGTTGTATTGTGTAGTATCATGATCAGAGCTACAGGATGTATGGAAGCAACATTCAGCACCGTAAAGCATTTTACATTTTCTAGTGTTTTTAGTTCTCACTAAGCTAATGATACTTTTATTAAATAAAAGGAAGTTTTGAGTAGGCATGATGTTTCTGTCACATTTATAACATGGGAATGAGTCATATGTCTCATACCCACAGTATGGATCAAATTTTCACAATGAACTTTTATGCCATGTTTTACACTGCTACTGAAATTAGCACACAGAATTACTATTGGTGGCTTTTTTTTAAAGCTAATGGGATTTTAATTGTACTTAGAGTTTCACACAGAGCACAGTCTCTCAACCATTGCTGCCATGGGGTCTTTTGTAACTAAAGCCATAGATTTAATTACATATGGTATCGTTGTTCAATACTTGTCCTTCTGCAGCCTTTTTCAGAAAAAAAAAAAATACATTTTCATTAATACTTTTTTTTTTTCTTTTTTTTTTTCTCAGTTGTAATGTGCTAATTTAGAAAGACATTGATATATTAGATTCTTCTGTGGAGGTATTCTTCACAAGTACACTGTAATTCTATTTTTTAATTTATTTATTTCACAGTTGAAAGGTACAAATATTTTTGAAAAGTGATGTACATGCACTACTTAGCGTTAAAGATATTAAAGGAAGGCAATATTTAAGCACCCATTCTTCAGGAAAAATCAGAGCTGGCAAACCTTAATTGAGATTACACCCATCAGACTTTTGTACAGAAGAAAGAAAGCACAACAAACATACAGAAGTAAAACCCATAGAAATAGCATGCATATGTTCTGTAAATATCTTGCTCTGCTTTCTGAGCCTTGTAGTTTCTTTACCACACCATTAACTTTCACAAAACTCCAAAAATAAAGATGCATATGGTGACTTTCTTGTGTATCACCTTGTAAAATTTATGTGTTATGCTACAACATCTCCAAACCACTACAAGACCTCCCTTTCCTTTTGCACAGAACATTTGTTATGTATCTTTGCTCTCTGTTACCAGTGCTTGGAACAGGAGGCAAGTTATCCTGAACTAATTGGGAATTTACCCTGCAATGGATGCAATTCAGTCCAAGCAGTTGCATATTCAGCTCTTGGTACATCTGTTAGTTAAAAGATATATTCACTTGGATTTGTCATTCAAGATGCAGTCCTTGTGCACAGCTCTGCGAGAATACCATATGTGACTAGTTACCACAGTCCGCACCCAAAGCACACACTAACCATGGCAACACAGGCATCAGATGTTGCATAAGCACCCTGACAAGGGCTTTATTTTTGAATTTGCACACACAAGAGTTTCAAAGCCAAATGCTTGCACATTTGCTTGAAAATGGAGCTCCTGAAAAAAAAAAAAATAAAAAAATTAGATAAGTGCTTTAAAACCACAGTTAGCAGCTGGGTTTGGACACTCTGGACGAAACGTTCAGGCTTAAGTTCCTAAAACTGTTTCAATTCAATTTTAAGTAAGTATATAAGCAGTCTAGTTATAAGTGTGGAGAACTGGAAGCATATCCCCTGCTCATCTGTTTACTCCAAGGGATGAGACTCCCTGCAAACATGGCCACTTGTAAGGACTAAAATTGGACACCCCCATAGTTCAGCCTGAAGCATCCAGGCAGGGTGCTGGGTCTCCCCTTCCAAAACTGCATTTTAATTTCTGTCTGGATGCATCTGCAATGCCAAAACTGGATGCTAATGTCCACACACGACACTCTCCTAGGTAAAGCCAAGGAGCCAGGGCACTTCTTGTGTTTGCTCAGTTGTGTGAACACCACAGCACTTGGGATTGATTCTACAGGAGAATTGCCCACATTATGACGTAGCTCTGAGATGCTCCTGGTGCCCAGGTGGATGCTTCCCTTGTCTCATGCGCTAACACTGTGTAAGCAGAGATGACAATTTAGTACGGCGCACATCACTGCACTGGGGCTATCAAGGGGTGCTGGGGAGGTAAACTGTCTCATCACTTGTCCTCAGGCACAATTCCTCCCTGGAGGGCTGTGCCTGATCACACAGAGCTCCACGATTGGTGTCTGTGAACCTATTCCTACCCAGGGAGAGGGTGAGGAGAGTCACTCTCCGCCTTTGTTAAGCGCTTTGTCCAAGCCAAGACCCTCTGCCCCCTAGGCAGTCATGTGAGCTGTTCCCATATTTTTATAAGCTAATTGAGCTTAGAATGGAGTTAGTGTGGCACATCTCTCCTCACCAAAAGGCTCAGCTGTTTGGAGATGCTCAGCTGTGAGTAATGCCTTCGGCATGAACAAAGGATGAGACACAGGGCTGCCGGTCCTGTTAATGTGCCACGGTGAGCGCACGCAAGTTGGCCAGAACCAGGCCTTGAGGAATTAACTCCAAAAAAGCATAATGCTGTAAAAGATGCCATTTCTCTAGAATGTTTTCTCCTTTTGATTGCCAGCAAGAGCAGCGTGTTGACCTGGAAACCCACTTCTCAGAGGATGCTGCCTAAAGCTAGCAAAGGGGTCAGCGTGGTGCAGGCTGCAAAGCAAACCAAGCAAGATCTGAATATTCAGAGAAGCTGAATCAATCCATTTCTGCTGCAGAGAACAAGAGAGAGGCTAGAGGGAGTCCACGCTCCACTGCTTAGGAAAGGAGCTGCTTGCCTGGCTTTGAAACTATCTCTGTTGTCCTAGAAGGTATGTGGAGAAAATAAAGTATGGTCATGGGGATGACCTGGCAGACACTTCTGCAGGCCGCCTTGTGTTAACACAGGTGACAGGAGAAGGTCTCTTCACACCTTTCTAAAAGAGTTTTGAAAAAAGACCTTTAGAGAATCGGAACACAAAGCAGAAGCAGAGGAGAGGTAATCAGAGTAGAAAGTTGCAAATGAAGCAATGGATATGAGTTGTCTGGTGTGAAAATTTAGTTTAGCTTTATAACCCTGGCAGTAATATCTGCATTGACATTAAAGATTGCTTGCCTTGACCATGATAACCTATCTTATGTTTTATATTGCTACCCATCAAGTCATATCAGAGCTCCTGTCACATAACACTGATAGCGGTTTTAATGTTCCTGATGGATTTTATGGCTGGCACATCTCCATTTCAGTGATAAGTAGTCTCCTCCAGGCAAGTTTTCTCATTTGATATTTTACATTTTATTATTTTCTTCTTTTTTGCTGTTGGCTAAAACAGAGAATCAGTGTCACACCACTCTTCTAGTGGAGCCTTTCTTGCAAAGAGGAAGGTTCTGGAGGATTTCCCAATATTGATCAGAGTCTGGGTTTTCCTGCATTGATCTTGTGAATCTGCCCATAATTGGGTCACATAACCGAGTACTCCCTGAGCACAACTGGGTTCTGCTGTTTGCAGTCTGTGTTGCCTTGAAGTGTAGCTGTCACGGTGGTTCACCTGTCAGTGTATCATTGATCCACCTGCAGACTACTTCATTAATTATTTTAGAAATCAGGGCAAAAGCCTTAAACTTGCACCAGAAACTAACTGAGATGAGAGTTTTTCATTTTTCACCACTCTAAGGGGTTAAGGAAAGTGGTTATAAAAGAAGTGGTTATAAAATCTGATTGTACCAGAACACGTCCCTGTAAGGGAAGCCAGGAAGTGTAGGAGATCTTCCCACAGCAGAGCAAAAGAATATCTCTTTTGTGTCAGAATAAATCTCCTAATATTGCAGTATTTGATGTAGAAGTGTCTTTTACCAGCCACTTACTTTACACCTTGATGGATACCTGGATATTTAATTCAGTTGCCTGAGGCTTTAAACAACAGTGCAACTAATGATAACCAATCTGTTTTTGTAAATTCATGGTGTGTGCTGGGGTTCATCTCAAACTGTTACAAGGTTGTAAATGCAACTATTGAAATACACCACTTACTGTTGTTTTGTAGTTTTATCTTTAATAAAACAACAGCAACAACAAACAAACAAACAAGCAAAAACACATTAAAAAATCATCCTGGTCTTGTTCATAATAGGCTGACTGGGACGAGCTCCAGACACAGACCATGTAAGCAGCTGCACAGGACAACGGAATGCCAAAAGAAAGCAAAACAACTGTGACTCCACTACTTATTTTGACCATGCCAAAGCTCTAAAAGGCCACGCTGGCAAACACTTTTGCTTTAAAGAGAAAGATATAATGTATTTGAGCCATCCATGGCTGTTTAACTTGACTGACAAGTATCAGGAGTAGAAACTCCAAATCTTGCAGGTTTTTCCCCCTCTCTCTCAATCCTGCTGGCATTCCTGAGGCGGGCAAAAAAATTCAGCTTCTCATCCAAGCCAGGAGGAGACAAAGTTCAATTTTGCTTGTTCTGCTGAGATGCTTTTAGTGGCACTTACAGGAATCAGACATTGGAGATGGCCAGTTTGCATTTTTATTCTATCAGAAAACATGTTTACACAGACGAGGGCAGGCAGATCTGAACTCCCTCTGATGTCCCTGATCCAAGCCAGCACAGATCCAAGAGCTCTGCAGCTGCTTGCAGCTGGGGCATTCTGTTTCTGGGTGAACACAAACATCCAACAAAGGGAGGGGAACTGATCTACCACCCCTACCTGGCAGCACGCAGTGCCACTCATGTCTGGTACATCACCCCTGGAGGTGGGTCCCCAAACCCTCTGCACAGATGTAAGTTTTACACAGGGGAATATATTACCTGAGCTGGTCAAATTCTAGCCAGCCCCAGTTAGCAGTGAAGGAACATTATTTTCCTTGGAAACATTCTACATTACACCTCTTGGATCTCCCTTCTGGTTTTGGCTATAATNGATGTGCAGGGAAGTTTTTTGACTAATTCATGTGCAGTTCAAGTCAGCTAATCCCTTTGTGAGACAGCTTACCTGGCAAGTATTTAAATATAGCATAAAATCCTGTGGTTCGTGTTAGATGAATACTTGTGGTGGAAGCCAAAGAATAGCTCGTTGATTAATGTGAGTAGCTATTTCTCATGAGTTATTCCATGTGATTATTTGCAAAGTCCTGTTTACTGCTTGGTGTACTTGACCTAAATTCTGCAACACTACAGTGCAGGAGACACACGATTGTGTTGGCTTCAAACAAATTAAGGAAATGTGTTCTCTTTCATTAAATATAAACAACACAAGCAGCAAAGTACCTCTATCTTATTTAATTTAAGTTTGGTTTAGGTTACTACTTTTTAAAAGTTTTATATTTCCAGAGGGTACAGATTTTTTGCAATTAAAAATGCATAACATAATTGTAGAAATTGTCTGGGGGATGCCAGAGGCACCAACAATTAGGAAGGCTTCAGCACTTAGGAATTCATGGGACACTTAAGCTTGAGATCCAGGTAATTTCATTAGCTGGGCAGTAAAATGATTAATGGTGGAACAAACAGCTATAATTTAATGATTTCATTAGCTTCACAGGAGAGTGACAGGACAGAGTACAGCGGTCAGGTGACACTTTAAAATACCGGCGTGGAGACCTAAACAAGGAAAAGCTGCAGGTTGAACTCTTCATCATTTTGTCCTTCAAATCTGTCACCTGGTGAGCAGGCTGGCATGGTTAGTGAAGTTAGGTCTTAACTTTCCTTAGAGTAGCATTTTTGCTGAGACTTTTGTGGCCATAGGGTATTTTAATTTATTTACTGTTGAGGTGGATTGGATGGATAATTCCTCTGAGCTACTGTTTCAAAGGATTTTGCTTGATTTAAGTGAGAGTTGTAACAACCTCCACTTGATTCATGCCTGGGAGATTTCCTTTAGAGTAAACTAGACTAGAAAGCGATGGGAGGAAGGGTCCCTTGAACTACAGGTTATCAGTGTGAAGGAACCAGGGAAAACACCCTAGTGCCCTGTGGAGTGAAAAGTCAGCGGGAGCTTAATTCATAATATAACTGGAGATGCAAGCTGTGATAGAAGTACAAAATAGTTGTTTACTGTCATAAAAGTCAAAGAACAGGACCTAGTAAAATTTAGCATGCCATAGTCTGATCCAACATTCACTAAAATATTTGTGGATCAGTAGCATTATTTTACCTACTGTGTAAGTAAACAGGCTCCTTTAACTCTTCTTAAATTGGAAGATTGATAGAAATGAGAACCAATCAAATGGAAAAGCAAATGACATGTCAAACTTTAGATGACAAACATTAACAACATATTCAGTGTTTTAGGAAATTGGATAACATCTGCAAACTGAGGCATAGACAATATTCAGCACTAGAACGTAGCTAAAAATCTCTCGCTATCTGTAAAATGGAGATATTATATTCAAGGCCAGGCTGGATGGGGCTCTGAACAACCTGGTCTAGTGGGAGGTGTCCTTGCCCGTGGCAAGGGGGTTGGAACTAGATGATCTCTCAGGTCCCTTCCAGCCCAAACCATTCTAGGATTCTACAATATTTGGGGGTTTAAGACCACTCTCTAATGCTCTATTTTAAATTCAATATGAGTTCTTCTTATAAATATGTTCACCCTGTGTAAATTCACAATAATCTGTCAGACATTCAGGTGGGCAATCCACTCTAGCAGCTCGATACATGTTATGATCCAGAGTGTGTGGTTCTTATGGAAGTTCCCAATGACCTCTCCACACAGAAGAAATGAGCCAAGAACCACAAAGGATTCGGTGTGAACCCTACTAAAATTGTTTATCAGTAAAGCACTTTACCTGTGTTAAGGCTGAAGGGGATTTGCATGCTTTTATTTGAATTTGTCCTCAAATGACCATCAAGCCCTACATGTCCTTAATGGAGAGGAAATATTTTCATTTGAGTTTTTTCTTCTGTGTGTAGTGTACAGAATGCACAAGGAATATTACAACACTCATCCCTACACCCTTTCATACTTTCATGCAGCTTTCAGGTTTTGCAAGATACAGAACATTGGTTCCACTAACTACGAAAGAACAATATTTTAACCATAAAACTAAACTCTAGGAAAAATAATAAATCTCTAAGGAAAACTCTGTCTGACATAGACAGGCTTGATACTAGTTCTTCACATAACATTGACTTTTTTTTTTGTGAATTTTATCTTACATGCAATTTTCTTGTCATTCACAATTAGGGTGGTATAGTATTGAAGCATCTTCAGGTTACTCTGAAGCTTAGATTCTCTCACATTCCCATAATGGATAAATAAGTTTTTGTGTAGAACTGTAAACAGTGTTGATTAATTATATATATATTTTTTTCTCATTAGGAAAATCTCTGTAAGACAAATAGAATGTAGGCAGAATAGAACTAGTAGAGTTTCTCTGCAAATGTAAAGTCTAAAATCAGTAAGCAATAGGTATTTTTACCTGTGAATGTCACTATTCTTTTTATCATCATGGCGCAAACACCTTTTAGCCAGTCTTGTCTTTGCATCTTTGAAATCTGTTCCACTTACCATCTAACACAGATCAGAGCACTGCTATAGTCCATCTGTTCTGAGACCGTTCTTCCACTGGGATACAACCTGCTGTTACGATTTTGAGGCTTCAGACACACAAATAAGCCCTCCTTCCTTCCCTAAATATAACACTGATTTTCTGTAATCACTCGGTTATTCTGTGTGTCAAAGATAAGAACCATGAGCCAAATTCTAGTCATCTTGCTGCCAAGTAGCACTTAAAATTTCATAGATGGCCTATGCCATCCTAATCGTTAGCTTAGCATGGATGTTAGACACTGAGAGGTAATGTGCAAAAGTTGCCAAGCACCATTCCGAGTGCTAAACCAGACAGGCTGTGACTGCTGAATGCAGTTTCAAAAGAAATCAAATTAAGGTGAGTTCCTGAAACAGTGCAAAGCAACCATTTCTGTTGGGAAAAGGGAAATGGGGCTGCTCACTAGATGAAAACCCAAATAATGCTATCTCAGACTGGTCCAGAAGGCTGATGCAAGGTGATTGCCTTTAGTTTCATTTTTTTCGTTTGTCAGAGAAAAATGATAATACATTCTCCAGATAATGACAGTAGCAGTGGAGTGTAGAAAGAAGAGCATCTCATATCTGCAATGGACAAAGAAAACACCAAATCTAATTTCGCTAGTCTTGCCTTCCTGATTATTCCTCTAAGGAAGAACTGAAGACAGTCATGTTATTGCAGAATGTGCAACGAGTCCAGCTGTGAGCAACACAGTAGTATGTGTCATACTACTAAGTATTAAAACAACTGAGTGCTAATTTATTGGGAAGACCAAAGTGAAGATTTCAAGGATATATTATGCAATTCTCAACCATTGACTTACAGGTGATTTCTTTAGAAGTGATGATCGGTTACTAATTGTGGTATCTCTAACCAGATCTGTGTTTTCAACAGAAAGCTTTATTTATTCTAGAAATTAATTTATTTAACCAATTCCTGCAGGATGACACTACGGAATAGTTCTCAGAATAATTACTAAAAGAGAGTCTCGATTAACAAACAACTGATAAGCTCAATATTCATATTTGCCAAATATCTAGTGTACAAATGCAAAACACATAGAGTTAACTTCAGATTAGAAAAGATTTGAGACATAAACATGTTGCAAGGATGGCCTTCACAACATCCTGGCAATAGTAAAGGATCCACAGAAACATGAAAAACTTAAAAAACTAGGAAATAAACTTGGGTAATGAAAACTTTGACTCTGTGTTATTATCAGCTTAATATCCTACAGTTTTATTGCGATTGTCTAGAAGTGGAGCATGGTTTCAATAAAATTCTAATTCAGTACAATTCACGAAAGTGCATTCTGTCATATTGTATGACAATATTCCAGCATAACTGGAATTCATATTTTATTTAGCATACAGTGTCCCTAGACTTAGTGATGTGTAATTTATGAAAAACAAATTTCATCTTATAGAAATAATTTGTCTGATTTTTTTCTTATTTTTTATTATTAATTTCTCTGTCTTCATCTATGAGCAGCACAAAAAAATAAAAGAAAGTGAAAACGTTTTGCTGGAGACAGCTCATGCCTAATGGTGCCTACAAGAAAGATTTTTTTATCTTCTCTATCTAAAAGACAGTGATCAGCTGATACTCTGAGCTGTGCAGGTATACATTCCTTTCTGATCTTTTGATGTCTTTGAATTTAAGGGGGAAAAGACATGTATTATTCAAAGAAATACTATTATTCAAAATCATTATTCATGATTCTTAAGAATTTCACATTATATCACCCTCACATAATCATGGAATGCCACAGAACATAGCATGCCAGAGATAGGTCAACAAATAGGGCTAGACTTCAGACTTCATGCACCGTGGCCTCTGCTGCAAAATATGAACTTACGAAACAAAATTCTCAGCAGGACTGTATTTCTAGTTTTATACCACTTTTATGATTTTATTAGTAGATAACTTGGAAAGTGTTTTCTAATTGTATAAATTCTATACCACAACTTGAACAAGTTTTTCATTTGTTTATCTTGGATGGACTGCATTTATAATCTATAAGGTAAAGTTTTTTAAACTCTTGAAGAAGTTGATAAACTCCATGTGTGTTTTTACATTCAAGTCTTAAAAGTTACATAAAATAAAATTTAGAGGGAGACGAGAGAGCTTTTTACAACCAAAGTAAAGAATCAAAGTATTGTAAAGCTTCACATTTGGTTGCTACCTTCCCTGTTGTATTGTTATTTTATTGATATTAGACATTAATTTGGCTAAAATATCATACAAAAAATATCTGAGAAAGAGGAAAGGGATCAGGACATAAACTAAAATTTTCAGTGAAATCTCACGTCTTGCAACAGTGATGGCTAGAAAAATCAAAACATTTTGGTTTTGCTGACCCATTGCTGAGTCACAGTCCTAAAATAAAAATCATTTCCTTCTTGTTTGTTCTAGAAACTTCAAAACTGCCTCTTAGCCACAAGGCCGAAATAAGGGAGTCACTCCGGCCATTCAAGAGATTTTCAGAATGATTGCAATAATAAGCCAAACTTTATAATGAAGTACAGCTGTAATGAACATTCACACTGTCACATGGAAGATTTTTCCACTGGGACATGACAGTATCCTCTACCCTAAGTTTTTCAGTAGCCAAATGACATCAGAGTTGGCCATTCTCCTTAGCTATAGCTCTCCACGTCATTAACCCCCTAGAACATGCTTTCTAAAAACCTCTGGATCCTCGGACAGGATGCAAGCCTGAAATTCTAGAGATAAGTGGCTCTGCTGTTGACTATATGAAGTGGCTTTCAACTTATTTACTTATTTGTTTACTTATTTACTTCCCAGGTTTGTGTCTTTTCCTCTCTCTTTTGTGGCCAAAATAGACTATTGTCTTCACTTACGTGTGTATACCAACACACATGGCAGGAGGCCTTCAAATTCAGCTTCACTTCAGATAGAATACTTACAGTATTGTTCTAGGATTAACTATCCTTATTATCTCCTATTATCTCTGAATATGTTCACCTCCAGTCTTTCAGACTTTAACTTGAGGTGTCAGCAGTGTATCAGCTCCTTTCACATTCCTGACCCAACTGTTTTCTCTCACTATATCTTTTCTGCTCCAGAAGCATAAAGCCAATAGGATTAATAATTGCCAGACTTCTTTGTGTATTCGTGCATACATACACATATATAACTATTTAATATTTATGCAATGATAATAAAATAATTTATAATAATAGTTTTTATGTGAACACAAATACATTTTTAGCTGGAAGAATATGGTTTAACAGAAAATAATAAAAAAATATTTTTCAGTGATTTGACACAAATATCTCTTTTATTGAGTTTCCTGCCTTTCCACAAGATCACCATGTGTCACCCACTATGGGTGCTCACAAATAGTCTGTATAAAAGAAGTACCCAAAACCACAGCAGGTGTTTGCCTGATAGTGATCACATGAAGGAGGAAGACAACTTCCAGATGGATTAAAGAGTAAACAGGGAATTATAAAGTATTTTGAAACAAATAAGGAGTTGTCTTGAAAAGACATTTAAAAGAAGCATTAAAATCCATAATAGTCAGTAAATGTTTTGTAGGGGGACAGGGCAGCAGGTAAAACAGGTTTGATGTTGCCACATGTTTTCCCATCAGCACTGTAACCTCCCTCTAACTGTGTGTTTAGGACTTTTTAGAAATAGTTAAAGAAATAACTATTTTATTTCTAACTATAGAAAAGTCTAGACTTATGTTAATATTTCATTAGCCTCTAATATTATGGTTAATCTGTATAATTCTGATAGTGATCCTTAACAAATAATTCACTCCTTAGTGGTTAATAACACACCAGTAATAGATCAATGAACTACCTCATTCCTAATTTCATTTACTTTATCAAATTAATTCTTTTTCTTGTGATAGTGGTAACCTAAACCAGACCTTCTTCAGGCTCCTACTCAGCCTGCCCTCTATGTTTGTCTGGTGCTACTACCTCCACAACAAAACAATCTTTTAGAATCACACATCACTTCTTTCTCCATCTTTGTCTACTGAAGTTTGACTCTTTCTGAACATCTTAGTTTGAAGGCTTCCTAGAGACAAAGAAACCCAACCAGGAGTCCCCTAGAAACATTAATTGTTCTGGAGGGGTCAGTGGTAACCATCGCAACCCATTCTTCTCCCTTTTGTATCTGGACAACACCCTGTTGAGTAACCCAACATATTTATACTGGAAACATAATAACTAAAATAACCAGGCCAACATATGGCACTCATAAATTATTACAGAAAAGTCCTATATCTGTCACATGCTGTCAGTGAGCAAGTTTCAGAGAAAGGCAACTGTCCCCTGAGTTACTGTATTCATGCTGAGAAGGTTTTGACTGGTTTATTGAGCATGCAGATTTAAATCTTTTCTTTCAAAAGGAAAAAGCAAAAGAATAATCTGTATACCTCCTAGACCTTTTTAGCATGCACCACTACCAAGTTCCCTTCCCTCCTTCTCCATCAGCCTATCCATTAACCAGCCATATACTCTGAGGCTGAGAGCTATGATTCCTCTCCCGCATCTGCCCTCTCTTCTCCAGGCTGAGCAGTCCCATCTTTGTCACCCTCAGTACATTTTCAGCCCAGGTGACCACAAAATAAAGTCTAATCCCAAATGAGGGCATAAGGATTCAAGAAAGTGGTCAGTTTATTGGACAACTTTAAACTGCGTATGGAGTGGAGATGTTCAGTCTAAAGCCTAGTCCAAAATAAAATCCCTGAGACAATTACTGCAAGCATTTAAGGAGTTCTGTACCAGCTGCTTTGATCTTCCAATCAGTTTGTAGTGCTCTGAATTACTTGCTAACATACACCCAGGACTGACTCAATTTTCCACTGATGCCCCCAAGCTCTTTGAGTCTAATGCTGCATCCTAGTTTCTGACACCTGTAATATTACATGGGTCTCGTAACATGTGATGCTCTTGTTAAAACTTTGCCTCCTGGAAATGCCTGATTTTTGCAGACATTACAGCCTTCACCTAACAAAGGACAACTTTTCTAAAGCTTCTAATTAAAGGGAAAAGCTTGAAAATGTCACATGAAAGCATCCTACCAACTATAAACTAGCATGCAAATGTAATAATCTAAAAGGCTAATTTTTCAAAAGTCACTTGTTTTGACTCTGAGGGTAAATGTATGATTTTGTTTGCTTCGATCAGAAGGTTTGCGAACTACATACTGAAAAAGTGACAACACTCCTTGTTTAAGGAGTTGTTGGAAGACATATCCTGGGAAACTGTCCTTAGGGACAAGGGATCGGAGCAGAGCTGGCAGCACTTTAAGAACATCGTTCTGAGAGCACAAGAACTCTCCATCCCCCGGAATAAGAAATCAGGCAGGGGAGGCAGGAAATATTTTCATATTTGAAAAGTTGTGGCTGTCAGGTGAGGTCCCCGGCGACTGGAAAAAGGGAAACATCATGCCAATTTTTAAGAAAGGGAGACAGGATGACCCGGGGAACTACAGGCCGGTGAGCCTGACGTCTGTGCCTGGGAAGATCATGGAGCAGATCCTGCTGGAGGAGATGCTAAGGCACATGCGAGATGAGGAGGTGATCCGAGACAGCCAGCATGGCTTCACCAAGGGCAGGTCGTGCCTGACCAATCTGGTGGTCTTCTATGATGGAGTGACGGCATTGGTGGACCAAGGGAGGGTGACGGATGTCGTCTGCCTGGACTTGTGTAAGGCCTTTGACACGGTCCCGCACCATATCCTTATCTCTAAAGTGGAGAGATGTGGATTTGATGGGTGGACTGTTCGCTGGATAAAGAACTGGCTGGAGGATTGCAGCCAAAGGGCTGTAGCCAATGGCTCTACGTCCAGGTGGAGGCCGGTCATGAGCGGTGTACCCCAGGGGTCCGTCTTGGGACCGGTGCTCTTCAACATCTTTATCAACGACTTAGACTGTGGGATCGAGTGCACCCTCAGCAAGTTTGCTGATGACACCAAGCTGAGTGGTGC
>VXAV01008677.1:80549-99692 GCA_013399715.1 Alectura lathami | reverse complement strand
GGAAGGCCAATGGCATCCTGGGCTGCATCAAGAGAGGGGTGGCCAGCAGGGAGAGGGAGGGGATCGTCCCCCTCTACTCTGCCCTTGTGAGACCTCACCTGGAGTACTGTGTCCAGAGGAGGGCCACCAAAATGATCAGAGGGCTGGAGCACCTCTCCTATGAGGAAGGGTTGAGGGAGTTGGGATTGTTCAGCTTGGAAAAGAGAAGGCTCCGGGGAGACCTCATTGTGGCCTTCCAATACTTGAAAGGAGCTTACAGGCAGGAGGGGGACCGACTTTTTGAACAGGTAGATAATGTTAGAACAAGGGGGAATGGGCTAAAACTGAAAGAGGGGAGGTTTCGGTTGGACATCAGGAAGAAATTCTTCCCTGAGAGAGTGGTGAGGCGCTGGAACAGGCTGCCCGGAGAAGTTGTGGCTGCCCCATCCCTGGCTGTGTTCAAGGCCAGGTTGCGTGGGTTCCTGGGCAGTCTGATCTAGTGAGCTAGTGGTTGGCAGCCCTGTCCACGGCGTGGGTGTTGGAACTTTGTGGTCCCTTTCAACCCAAGCCATTCTATGATTCTATGATTCTATGAATACACAAAGAACTCCCAATGGACAAAGTAAACACATCATAGAAAATGTTTTTTGCTCTTTTTTCTTTGTTTGTTTGTTTCCCTAGCTTTTCTAGCTTTTAATGACCACAGGTGATTAAAGTAATAGGTACAGCTTTGTATCTAAGTGAAATTTTTCAGAGTGATTTCTTCATTTCTTCCAAATAAAAAACAAAAAAACAAAACAAAAAAAAAAAAAAAAAAAAAAAAAAAAAAAAAACAAATGCTAGCTCCCACTCTGGTACTGGTTGAAACCAGAAAGAAATCCTTGGATATTCTGAGGAATAAGCACTGCCAAGTGCTCCTTGTTCACTGACTGATATGTATGAAGTCACACTGTTGTACATCTTCACAAATGACAAATCAAAATATTGTACTTCCAAGGGAGAAGGGAATACAAAGAGCAAAACATTATTGGTGCCACGCCTGGTGAATATGACTCCTTTTGTGCAAAAATTTGGCTTATGTACAGCACAGGAACAGGCTATGCAAAACCCTTGGCATGGTCTCCATTCCCCTTAGTTGCTATTTCTCAGGGTCCCAGACTGAGGGATTTCACTGCTGACCTATGCCATCTGTTGTGTAGAGTAGCAGCAAGACAGAGCCCCAAGAAGGGCAATATCCTGGTGAGCCACTGGCAAGACACAGCAGGGTCACCCTGTGCCACCTCCATGGAGTGCATGGAGAGCCTGGACATCCAATAGCAGAGGATGCTCCCTGCAATATTCCTGCCATGTACACTGCACACCCACACAAGAACCAAGGACAATCTGGCTCCATGTGCTAGCTAGCAGAAATGCTAATATTCCTCTATCTTTTCAGCATCTCCTTAAGCCTATGCCTATTAGTTTTTCAGCTTAATCATCTCTTCAGCATTGTTTAATCTCCTTGAAGACTTGATCTCCAGAAATAAACAGCTTGCAATATAAAAACGTCCATCATGGCTTTATATTCATATATTCATATCCTTCTTGCCACATTTTATTAGTGTTTATTTTAATCGATAAGATCGAGCTTATGAAACCAAATTATAACACACACTAAAGTGTTCAAAATTCAAATATTGATGTGTCCTGATCTTATCATGCAGAGAATTCATTGAATATCCTTGGCTAAATGCTTTCTCTCATTTAGAGAAACAACTGGATATGAGAAGTGTACTGAGAACTCACAACAATTTGTAGTGCTCAGTGAACTGTAATAAATATTGGTTTACAGGCAATCTTATCCTCTGACTTCTCTTCCACCTATCATCTTTTGACTCAAAGTGGTAAAATTATTAACAGTAAGTCTCTTATAAATAACCTTCACATTTTAGTTCCATTGGTAAATTAATATTTTGAGTGTCTTTTACTGCACTTAATTCCAGTAGCTGTAGTCTGCATTTTGAAACATAGCTATAGCCTGAAACAGTCTGACTTTGGAAGATCCTAATTTTCTCATCTTAGTAATTTTCATCCTAGAATTTCACAGTTTAAAGCCAAAGAAAAAAGTATTGTTTTCCACCAACAGTCAGTTTTGAAGACTAAACCAGGAAATAGAAATTCCTGGTGAATTCCTCAAGCTAAAGCCTAGAAATTGCTTTAACTCAGCGAGAAATGGTATACGATTGGATCTGTTAGGTATCAGATGGCAAATGGTGAAGAAAGCAATGCAGAATCTTGCAGATGTTTATTGCCTTTGCAGTAGTAAGAGCAAATCCAAGCTGCTACGAGGATCACACCTATGTAAAAACTATTTCCATCTTACCATTATAGTGTGTGAATACATCGACACTCATGGTGCTGCCTGAAGTTGGGAGCTACTGGTGTTTCCCTTTTAAAATTCAGGGGACAGGTACCAAGAAGCAAATTAACTTGGCCAAGGCCAAACCACAAGAAGGCAGCACCTGCTAAATCCTTGCCCTAAACCAGTACCCTATGCATCAGAGCCAGTCATCTTCTGTGTCTTATAATGTTTGCATGTACCAAGAAATGGACAAAATAATCAGGTACTATGGGAGTATACACAGAATGGTGACGATTAGCGTCATAAACCAAGGTCACAGCTACCTCTCACTTGACATGTGTGGCTTACGACGAAATGATTATTTGAAAAGGAAACATTTCACTTCTTTTTTTTGTTTTGTTTTGTTTGGAGAACAGTATGGTTAAAACCAGACAAACACAACTGCCAAGAGAATTTGAGCTCTTCTCACAACATTTCTGATGAACACCAAACTGTTTAATACAAAAATATAATTTTGCTCATTCATTCTCCGGCCCTCCTTGTTCTTTTTTGGCCCTATATATGCTGTTTGCTACCAAGCAGACATTTAGCATGCATTCCCTTGCCTTCCACAAACCTCTGAAAATAAGTTCATTATTGAGAAACTTGGATAAACAGAACCGGCTGTCATTGCAGATAGCCCTTTTGTCAACTTCATGTTCTTCCTAATGTATTTGTGTCCACAAACCACGGGGAGAACTACTTCTCCTGCTCTGTCACTCCACTGATCTTCTGCCCCTCAAGGTCTGCTCAGTGCTTAATCCTCCAAGACGTGCCTGTGGGAATTAATAACATTCATCCTGCTCCAAAGTTATTTTGATGCTCGTTATGCCCTTGGGACATGTAACGCCAACAGATGCAAAGCTACATAAACCCTCAGCAACCCTTTTCTGGCAGCAGGATAGAGCAGATAACTCAATACAGCAGTAGGAGACAGTAAGAGGGTGACAGGTGCCATGCTCTGAAAAGTGATTTCAGCCATCAGAGGAACACATCTATAGCCAATACATGCGCAGCTCCTGAAAATGCAAAGTGCTGTTGCGGATTCACAGTAGATTTCCAAAACTTGTTTAAATTATTTTATTCCAGTGTTTTGGCAACATGTTCCTCTATTAATAATAGCTCAGGAAAGTATAAACTAGCAAGGAAATTACCTGGATTTTGCTGTTGTTTTTTTTTTTTTTTCTATACATAGTCTTTCAAATTTTTTTTTTTCTAAATTATTTTTCTCTCCCTCCACAAATCAGATTGCTTTTTCAGCAATGCTGCTTGATCTATATACTGCTTCTAACACTAATATATTTTAAAGTATGAATCGAACTTCCAATTAAATTCTTACTATAAAAGATTAAACTGAGCCAAATATGGTATGAGGGCTAAAAACCAAACAAACAAACCACTCTTTGAGAGGAAAATAAAACATTGGGGACTAATGAAAAGAATGGCTTCTGTAAATCAAAGGACGATTGATTAAATTGAGGGAGGAGGGGAAATGGAATATTATTCAATTACAGACTGACTGTGAGCCTCTGACATGATGTCTTGTGAGAAGGTAATCATAGTCCTACAAAACAGAGAGCATGGCAGTTCTAGAAAAGAGAGTAATACTAATACCACTGGCAAGACCTCATTGAAAAGATGGAATACCATGGTTTTCATCTTTTTTCAAACAATTGAGTTTCAGACTGAATAGTTGCAGAGAAAGTGAAAGTTGGAAAAAGACACAGGGTAAAATCTGACCATGAATCATTCCGTGTGGAAATTAAATTTCCAACTGTAAAAGCAGAATGAACCGTTCACCTGGAGGATCAGGAGCAAGAAACCAAACTAACAGCAGAATGGAGTTTGACATAGTTATCTAAATAACAATATGAGAATTGTGTTTATGTGTATATCAACAAAATAAAGCAAGAGACTCTGATCCTGAGGCCAAGTGATATAAACTGGCTAGTGTCCAAGTTTAGGCTTACTGCCTTCCTGAGCAGGTTCCTCTTGAAAAAAAAAATAGCTGGAGAGCTGGCAACAGAGGCAGGGAGAAAGCGAACCATTGCCCTTTTTCATTTAGAGTTTCTGATGATGACAGATCTGTTCTGGCCGATTGTTCAAACTGGGAGAAGATTTGGGCAGTGTGCAAAGTGGACACAAAAGCTGAGCAGACACAGAGGATGGGGGGCAATTGCACACAAGCAGAACCACCAGCTCTGCTGAGTCTGATACTGCCTTTGCACAAAGACAAACTTATTTTCCATAGCTGATTTCGCTGGAAAAATCCTGATTATCTTTAAGAGGAGAAAAGAGGAGATGCTGTAGGGAAGCAACAGGAGCAGATGAAAAGAATACACCAGCTCCAATCACTGTGCTGCACTGCAATTTAAAGGGCTTGCTAAATATGTCATCCATTCCTATCACTTTTCAAACTATCACTCAAAATAACAAGTATAGAAGAGTCTTGTTAGAGGATTAGGGCCTCCTGGTGCCTGGTGTTGCACAAACACATCTCGAGACAGAGCCTCTGTCTGCATAGACATACAGCTAAGGCAAACTGGAAAGGTTTCTCCTTGCAGTGCAGTAAGTCATACTCAACATGTAATACAAATTATGTTTGTCACTTGAAAGGGAAAAAGCGAGTAACACTTCATTTCTGTCTTTGTCACTCAAAAATATTGACAGCTTTAATGCTTTGTATTATCTTTAAGCAGTCATCCTGAAATTAGATGCCAAAATAAGCAATGTATTTTCCAGGTGATGTGAGGTTCTGAAACGTGCTAGCTGCTTTGTGGGAGGAGAGAGGATTTCGTCCTCAGGGAAAGGAGATTTTCTATGCAGCAGAAGTGGCTCTGTAGCACATCCTTCTCTGCCTAAATAATGTGACTCATCTGATCTCAGTCTGGAGCTTTGCAAATTATGATTTTGTAAAAACATGAAAAGTTCACACTAAGTTCACAGAGCTACACAAATAAGCTGTTTCCCGAGCAATAGATGATCCAGCAAGCTGAGCTCTGTGCTGGAATTCAGCAGCCCTGATTCCTGCTCTTGCATATGCTACTGATTATTTGAGTGACTTCAGGAGAATTGATTTCTCCTTTAAATCTCTTTTCCTTCACTGCCCCTGTCTTGTTAATCTCCTCTTGTGCAAGGTCTGAAAGATGAAGTCTGTGCTGATAATCATTTTTCCAAACTCATAATCTTTTTAGAAACTATCTTTTTGTTGGCCATGATGGATCTTAAGTTGGCCTGTTCAGATCCACTCTAGATGCTGTCATAGGACCATTTTTTCCAGCTCATCAATTTGACCATATCACCCTTCTCTTGGTATCCCAGCATGGGTTTTCTCTTCCCTGCTGCGTCTAATAGAGGCTTTTCTTCACTGCCAACACTCCTTGCATGCTGTCCTTGGTAATTATCTCCAATTCAGTGATGAGAGGGAGATTCTCTTTCTGAGTAGTAGATGCTAAATACTCACATAACCCTTATGTACCTTTTCACATGCTGGATCTAATACTGAGGATAAAATTTCCTTGGCATCTGTAAACTACCTCACTTTTCTCTTTTTGCTATTCTCTAAAACAACATGCTTTCCCCACTCTACAAAAAAAAAAAAAAAATCCAGGTTTGACTGCTTGTATGCTGTTTCAACCACCTAGCCAACCTCAGCTCCTTGTTTCTTTTTGTTCCTCATCTAACCATTTGTCTCCCTTTGTTATCCCAGGTTTTTCACCTAGATTGTAAGGTCTTTGCAGCTGAGACATCTTTCTGATCTGTGCCTGTACTGTGCTTTTCTGATTCATGTGTCAGGCTCCCTGGGTGCTATGACAATATGAGCAGTAAAGCACCGAATGACAATTTGGCTTAAGCATCACAAGAGAAGAACGGGGGAAAAATGAGAGCTGAGAAATACACAGATAGTCCCCAGGTGTGTTTTCCTTTTATAAGCGCACAGATATCCAGTGTGGAACTGGATTAATGAAAGAATAAGGTATCAGAGAGGTAAGAGTTTATGGCAAGAGCCTGAACCTTTCTCTGGACTCTGATCCCTACTCGTGTCAACTTTCTGGGGAAGCCCTACCTTTTCCAGTGCTTCAGCATATACTTTCACAGCTGGCACAATGCAGGGAGGAATTAGGTGCATCTGTGACATATTACCAATCACTTCACTAAGCTGGAGGTTTTTAAGCACATTATACTTGATTTCAGCATGTCTAGTCCAAAACTGTAACTGCTGCCAAATAAACAGAAAACATGTGTAAACCATAGTCAGTGGAAACAAGAAGAATGATTAGGTGATGAAGGCACACAACAGGATTCAGGAATTAATCCAAATCATTCTTAGGCTTTTGGTTCTTCATCTCCTTTGCCAGAGACCTTCTCTGACCACAAGAAAGTTACTCACTATCTGGCAGCAAGAAAGCCAGAAATGACGAGCTGTTCTAGTGGTCACCATCTTCTCTACCTGCTGTGATCTAGGCTTTTTTTTTTATTATTATTATTATTTATTTTTTATTTGCAGTGAAAGTCACTTTTGCACATCCAGCTCAACAACTGACCTTACATAGAAATGTATGTTGCTGAAGTAACAGTGCTGTTCTGGCACCTGGTAGAGAACTTTTAGTGGAAAATGTAGAAATGGATTCTGAATGAAGATTTTAGTCTAGTTCTCAGGGAATTATTCCTGACAATAGTCCTTATTTGTGCACTGCTCTGGCTACTGGTTTATCTACAGCCTTTGTTAAAACCTTCAGGACTTGTCCCTGATTTTTCCATAGAGAGAAGATTTTTGAAAAATGTATTAAAAGAAGTAATAGGGAACAAAATACTTGGATTACTACTAATACAAGTGTCACTGGAAGTTTTGCAAATAACTGATTATGGAAATGTGTGAGCATGCAACTTCTAAGAGCTTTCATAAGCTTCATGCAGCCCAAAGAACCATGCTATAAATGTTTTCTCAGGTACCTCCTGATGACATTGATACTCTTTCAAATCAGAATTAAATTAAGCACTTTTTGGAAGTTAATATCCCTGAAATCAATTCCAAAAGTTGGTTTAGTGTGCATGGTATTTCAAACTACCATAGCAATGTCATTGCTTAAACAAAACAAATAAAATCCATAGCTGCAGTGTTTTTTCATTTAATGAAATCTTGATTGGTAGTATCCAGCCAGTATGCCCAGAGTGCTCAACTCAGAAAAGGTATAATCAGTTTGTACTCACTTGCGGTTGCCGCATAAATTGGCAACATGAAAACCTGTAACAGATGTCTGCTCTTTTTCCAAAATAACACTGAGAGCTATCATAGACAAGAAGGTGTCTGTGTGTAATCTGTAGTGTATCATTTAAGCTCTACAATGTTCATTAAATTTCTAACATCTACCATTTTCTCCAGGGTTACTGTACAGCCCTTCCAATGCAGAGTTCTCTGGCTTTAATCAGTAAGAGAAGGGGAGTGACAGAGATACTGACAGGGAACAGTAATTGTCTACATGGTACTGGCTAGATTTATTCTCTCCAAACAGTGTTTGAAACTATTTTTAAAGTTGCATCAAGAAGACAGTAAAGTCCTAGACCTTGTTGCTGTTATTTAACCAACAGCACAAACAACAAGGTGTCTCTCACTATGATCGGTAAATGAGAAATCAACACCTATGTGCCAGTTGCACCTTTGAGAATTGCTACAAATGCCTCTACTTGACGGATTTCACTGTGCAACAAATTCTGAGGCAGAGTAGAAGAGGCAACTTTCACAAAAATTGCTTTGCCCAGAAGAGGTGCAATATTCACCCTCTAGTTACCAGAAATGACCCTCAGAAAGTTCAAAAAAGAGTCCTCAGTAGGGGTAAGGAGTGAAGCCTCAGCTAGACACAGTATTTGGTTAAGTAACTGAAATCCTCTGTAGGAAGCCACAGTTCATCAGTTTGGCTAATGTTCTGCCATGGCAGAGGACAGAGATATGTGCATTTGTGACTAAGAATTCAGCCCTGGATAAGCATTTCACCTGCTGGAAAGGAGCTCGGAGGAGAAGGACCTGGGTGTCCTGGTGGAGAACAGGTTGCACATGAGCCGGCAGTATGGCCCCGTGGCCAAGAAGGCCAACGGGATCCTAGGGTGCAGTAAAAAGGGAGGTGATCCTCCCCCTCTACTCTGCCCTGGTGAGGCCGCATCTGGAATACTGTGTTCAGTTCTGGGCTCCTCAGTGCAAGAAAGACAGGGATCTTCTGGAGAGAGTCCAGTGCAGGGCCACAAAGATGATTAGGGGTCTGGAACATCTCCTGTACGAGGAAAGGCTGAGAGAACTGGGGCTGTTCAGCCTGGAGAAGAGGAGACCAGGAGGGGATCTAATCCATGTATATAAACATCTGAAATGCGGGAGCCGAATGGACGAGGCCGGGCTCTTTTCAGTGGTGGGACGAGGGGCAATGCGCAAAAACTTGAACACAGGAGGTTCCATACAAATTGAAGAAAAAAACTCTTGCTGTGAGGGTATGGGAGCACTGGAATAGGCTGCCCAGAGAGGCTGTTGAGTCTCCTCTTGGAGGTATTCAAGACCCGCCTGGACGCCTTCCTTTGCGACCTGCTGTAGGGAACCTGCTTTGGCAGGGGGGTTGGACTAGATGATCTCCTGAGGCCCGTCCCAGCCTCTACAATTCTGTGATTCTGTGATTAAGGAGGTAGGAGAGCTTATTGGTACCTCCCTATTGATATTTTACAATATTCTAGAGGAGAAACAAAAAAGAGGGCGTTGCTCTGGAAGTATAGTAATTGTGTCATGGCTTGTAACAGACCTACTGCAAGCAGGTCTCTACTCATGAGGCAACCTGATACTGAAGGTAGGACTACTACCAGCTTTCCATCACTCAGGAACTCTGCAAGGACAATTCTCCTCCAGACAGCTTTGGCCATTGCAAATATCCTCAGCAGCACCTAAAACACGGCCATAGGTCCCACAGTTGGTTATATGGAAGTGGAGGATTTTCTGTGCTCTCCACATGGAGCAAAACCACTTCCAAGGCTACATTGTCACTCTGTGTCACCTATGACTTACAGAATTATTGTAAAGGGATGCTAAATGTGTTTTTTTTTTTATTCACCAGAATGAATAGAAATTATTCATGGAGTATAAGTCTATAATTATTTGATTTTTCTTTGCATGACCTTACAAGCCTGGCTTTTCAAGACAATAGTAATGGATTTTTGTTGAAGACTATTTGGACTTTGTGAAGACAGTTTAAATATTTCTCAGCAGCATTTTTTCACTGCTCACAGAAGACAGTGAACTTACAGGAGAGATGAGCTTGACAGACCATGAAAAAATATCAACAGATTGATACTTAAAGTTATACTTACTTAACAAAGTAATGTTTTACAAAGGATTGGACAGTTCAACCAAATTCAATTGCCTTTCTGAAGACAGAAAATCTCACTTTTTTTTTTCCTCTCACTTAAACGAGATTGTTATTACCAAACATATGAGCAAAGATTTTACCCCAACTGGTCAGTCTATCCACTGGTGAGCTGTGCATTTGCAAATGGGATTACACTTCCTTGTACTGCTATTCCTTACATTAAAGCTTCACAGCTTCTCCTTCAAGAGTCTGCTAATTCTCCTCTCTTCTCAAGTCCTCTCAACTCCTTCCTCATGTTTTATGTGCTTTCACAGTTTCTTCCTCTACACACGGTCTGTTTGCTTCTTCTACCTTTCTGTTCCACGGCAACTTTCATTCATGCTTAACTTAGTTCTCTTGCTATGCATTTTTCCCACTGTGCCCCTTAACTTTCTTCTCAGAAAGTATTTCTTGTAAATGTAGTCTCAGGACAAAGTACAGTCCTGTTCAAGTCCCTGTCCAATATGCATAAGACATGATTCCCTCTATTCACTGTCATCCTGTCCAAGCACTCATGTTTCCCATATTTTATCTGTGTTGTGTCATAAAATCCTTCAGACTGAGGTAAGCAAAATGGCAGATGTCATCAGCAGACCCAGGATTTCAGCCTTTATCTTCAAGAGATAGCCTGCTAGATAGAGATTTCTCCTATGTCTACATAATCTACTGAAGAACAAATACTATGTGTGTTGTGCTCAGCACTGTGACTGTGCACAGTCTATAAATCACCAGCACTAATGCACACAACTATCCAAACAGCTTTGGGGAAGAACGTTGCTTTTTCCCCTTCATAAAATATCACAAAAACTCAGGGACCATATTGGATATTAAGTGGGCAAGTCAATAAATCACCTTTAAACTCGTAAGCAGGTGTGGACACAAAAGGATAATGGAGGGAAATATCACAAAGCTCTAATATTGGTAATTTTTTCACACTACTAAACCTAGAGGGAATTTCTTTTGAAAGAAAATAAGAATCCTGTTTCCATAGTAACTTGGTGCTAGGGCCCCCTTACAGTCCAAATTTAGCAGAATTGTATGTGCGATTTTATTGAGCCAACTACTATGCACTTGAGGCTACGATGAAACCACTAACCTCATTGCATTTGGGATGTCAGCTTGAATGCAAACTGGGAATGACAATATTTCGAGCAAGTCCAAGTGTAACACTAAAAAGTAACAGCATGCCTTAGAGACAAGGGAGAAATTATAGGTGATAACAGGACATAAGCTACCAGCCTGAGAATGACTTGAAATATCAAAAATTTCTATGAAATTGCTTAGCATCTAAAATTGAATTATTTTCATCCTACTCTTGACATTAATTTACTTACTCCTATCAAACTTTGTACATTAGCAATGTTTTTTTCCCACTGTACTGTAGAGATTGTCAGTATGTAGATGCTGCCCTGTCTTTATTCAGGAGAGGTCATGTAGCTTATGCGTCCATAAGGAGATATTTTACCTTTTATACCTTTTAGTGTACCAGGACAGTCTGTAGAGAAATCTTTGTACCTTACCTGGCAGAGTCTGTGTTCTGAATTTTAAACGCTTGGTTAAAAAACAGCCCAAGAGATCAAAGTGCCTCTTGCTTAACTAATGTATTTACTGTCCTTAAAAACAAGTGGAGAAGGGTATCGTAGTTCTGAAATGTTGATAGGTGCCTAGCAGAGGCCAAGTGAAGATCAGATGGCAACAGAAAGAAGATAAGAGCAGAGGTACCCTAATGAAGATGAGGCTCATTTGAAAGGTGCCAGTGCAATGTTTTAACATGAAGTCCTCAAAGTACTTCTTGAATTTGGTAATGACTACACAAGCTGTAAGCTCAACACGTTTGGCTGGAACAGAGTAGGGGAGTCTCTCCCGGCCTTCAGCAGCACTCAGCAGTGTGTTAGCCACGTTACGCTACATGGAGAGTAGGGCCTGCTTTGTGGAGTTAATGGCAATGAAGTACTGAAAAAAATGATGCCCATTTTCCCACTGTGTCAGATATTTGAGAAGTCAAGAGCGAACTGAGACACTGAACTGTGGATTGCGTCAAATACCTCTTGGCACTAGAGAGGATAAATATTTTAAAACAGATGCATTCCTCGGGTTGTTGCTTTTTTGAAATCATCTATTCAGTTTCAGGATCAAATCAATACAGCTTTAGCTCTAACTGTCTGATCACAGGTTCATTTTGCTACACACTTTGTCCTGTGCTACCATGCTTTACCTCTGCTCCAAAGCTGATGAGGGAGAAAATGGCCATCATAATCTTAAAAATCAAAAGCCTGACTTTTACGTAAAAGAAAAAAATTGTGTTAGTCAGTAGTAAGTAGCTGAATTTTGGATCTATATGGGTAGTAGACAATTACACACACTGATTCAATTAATTAATACAGACTGTAGCTAATTCAAAGGTACAGAATGAGCAAACTGCCTTGGGGAGTGTTGTAAGTATCCCGATAAAGTGAGACCACATTATTACACTAGCAACCTTTCTCTTTGCTTCAGTATCAACATTTCAGTTGCCTTTTGCAGCAAATGAAAGGAAAGAAACCACATTTCATCTTATAATCTTTTAAGTGATTCCCCCCAAAAAAAAATACCTGAAAGGACAAATAAACAACAAATTAAAGATCCTTTTAAGACTTTCTCCTTCATCAGGAAGACAAATTAAGGTACTTAAGCATCAGCCTCTTGGGAAACAGTGCTGAAGATGCAGAGGAAACTAATTGGCTGACTATAATTTGCATATAAATATTAAATATTAATAAGGTTAATGTTTTGTGAGGTTTAACCAGGAGTGGCTGTACAGCAGCTATCTAAATGTTTTACTCACAAACAAGGTGGAATGCAAAATGTTGTGTCCACTAACTACTGGTGCATCCTCTAGAAATCCTCCTCTGACGTCAGGTCTAGCAACGGCCATAGAGAGGAGGAAAAAGGAAATAAACTCCCCCTTTAAGCTATCTCCTACCAATCCCTGCAGCTCTGGCACAGCTCATTGGACCACTCAGGGCCTTGTGGGTGGTGTTGGCACTGCAGCCTGTTAGTGGTGGTGCGGTTACTATCTTCCCTATTCCCAGCCCAGGGTGGCCTTTCTGACTAATTCCCATCACACCTTGGAAGAGAGCAACTGAGGCTGCAGTGCTGATCCTATGGGCTAGCTGCTGGAGAAATTATCTCTCTCTTAGCACAGAACTTACACAGTTCAAACCTACTTCTTCCCCTACACATAGAGGTTTTCTCCTTACAGAGCACAGTGAGTGAGATGCACCTTGGCACTTGCTGAGGACTTCTAAGGGTCAACAATCCAGCTGAGGCAGTTCAAAGCTTTTTGCAGAAGTTTACACAAAATATGCAGCTTGACCATTCCTTTAGACCATAAGTAGCATTTCCATGGCAAAACCACACTGTTTTATTTGCCCATGGATGTTTAAAATGACTTTTTGTGCTGAGACCACAGACATGTCTGCAGAAGCATGCCAGTCACAAGACGATTTGTCAGCACCAGCAGCAGGAGATGAGCATGGAATACAGACTGCTTGTGTGCACTAACCTGCCCTCTTGCAACAAATGTCTGCTTTCCAGCTAACTCATGCTTAAAAATGTCTAAAAACAGGAGTTAAATCAGTTCAGGCTAACAGTGCAGTGAAAAGCATCCCTTAAAGGCAATCAATAAAAGGATTGATTCTGCTAACATACACTAATCTTTTTTCTGTTTTTCTCCTTCCCACCCAGGGTAATCAGGCAACAGATGCAAGGGCTGATCCAGAAATCCTGTAGTGTTCCCGCCTCAGTTTCCTCACAGAGGTTCCTTTCCAAAGAGGTAGCTTCCAAGCCTCCAACGCCATGGGCAGCATGGACAGAGGCAGTAGCCACTATGCTACCAAGCTGCCGCCCTGTTCCCTCCAAGGCCCCCTGGATCCATGTGGGAAAATAGGCTCTACCTCAGCAGCAGGATCAGGCAGCCAAGCGTGAGATAGCCATCTCTGCTGAGCAGCTTGTGTGAAACAAAATAAGCGTTAAGGGAATGATAAAAACTATGTTTCCAGAGAAGTTCAATGGAAGTTTTTAACAGTGCATGTTTTTGTGTAGTTCTGCCACCTGAATTGATGGTATGGTAGTGAGTAAGTGACCCAGTAAATCGTACACCCGTCTGCACAGTCATTTTAAGGAAAACCCTGTATTATTGCCAGATTGGAAACAGTAATGCAGAGTTTTCCTCATTCTTCCTCCATCTAGGGGAAAATCTAAGAGGTTTTGTAGTGTTAAAGCCATAGAAACGTTGGTTGCATTTTAGCAGGTAACCTGACTCAAAGACTAGAGTTGTTGAAAATACATTGGGCATAGAAACCTCTTCCTGATAGTTCCCTTGTGCCTAAAAATGGGCATCAATGAAAAAGTAATTTTAAAAGAACATTTTTTTTTTTTGTGGCAAAGGAAACAAAAATGAGTCACCATTAGAAAAGTCAGTTTAGAAGATACTTGCTGAAATGTATTTTTCCTTTCCATCTAGTCTTGCCTAATGCATACATGGAAATCTTATTAGCCATCCATCTTTGGATATCCCTGTCTACTCTGGAGCAAATCCTTACTTTGCCTATTTAAGCTACTACTAGAATGTTTATAAAGGAGAGAATATTCACAGAAAACTTTCAGAATATTTTCTAACCTCTCATCTGCACTAAGTATTCCTTTCTGTCTTTCACCATGGCCACAGCGTAGCTTCACACACACACACACACACACACACACACACACATTATGCTGCTATAAATCAGAAGTTGGCAGGTGCAAATCTCCAGCTAGCGTAAATCGTATTGGGAAACCAAACAGCTCTTTGTAAGAAATCCTGATAGATAGGATAGATAATCCATTGGGTATGTCATGGACTACTACGCACGAGCAGCAGCATCCAGTGTACTGACTTCCTCGCGCTGAGCACCATGGGTGCTCAGTTACTCTAATGCTTCTAGGAAGGATCAGATTTACCACTCCTGTGTAGACCATCTGTGCATCTGTGAGCCACTGCTGACAAAAGATAGGCAAATGTCTGTTTCACATAATTTGTCTTTCTAGGATTTTCATGAATGGTTGCACAGATTTTATTGCCCAGATTTTTCTTTCAGGGTAATAATTAATGACTACATTTATATGTAACATAGAGAGAAAAATCTACTAACAGTTTTTCTTTAAAAGCATATTACTACAGATGAACCACATTTAATAATGTTCATATTTATGTTTTATTCTGTTTTAGTTCTGAGAGTCCAGTGAAGTCAAAAGAGTGTGGTTAAATGTTGCTGGTATCGCTACGAGATTAATTTATCCTAAACTTTTTTATAACACTAGGAGCAATCTTCGCTACCAGATATCACAGCTTCTGTTACGGAGAATAGCCAAGATTTTCAGTTGTAAATCAGCTAGGCACAGTAAAACAGATGAACATATCAGGAAGAAGTCTGTATTCAAATTATTCCCCCTAGTTCATGAACAAAGCTCTAGGAAACTGCACAACTTACTGTCCAGGCTTAATTTACTCTACAATGCCTGCTCTGTTAAAATTTTGCTTCATAAATGGCCTTTAAGGCCAGGAAAAATAGTTTGTAAGGCCAGCTACCTCTCTTTGTGTTGAAGGAAGACAGATAAGATGTGAAGAAAAATTTCAAGCAGAGTAATTTTCTTTTCTCTCAAGAACTAAGTAACAGTTGGCATTTCCAATAAGAAAGGCATCAGAAATCCTAAAAGGCCACATCTCAAGAGCTTTGTTCTGATGCAACAAAGCTTTCCTATGTTACAGCTGCCTCAAATATGTTGCTTGAGAGTGAATGATTGAATCGTAGCTGGAAAAATTAGTCTGTGTGGAGAGAAATCACTCAGCAAAGATGTAGCTTTGAGAAGCGAGGAAAGATGTGCCACTGAGAAGGCTGGGTAAGAAGGACGTCTTCACTGTTGAGTCATCCCTTTCTCTGATGATTTTTTCCATAGTCACCTACACATCCATCTCAGCTACCGGATGTGGAGACTTCTCCCTCTATGGAGAAAAGAAGGAAAAGGAAAACAACGCAGGTAAGAAGGCATCCACCACTCCCTAGCTGGCATGTAGCTGTGGCACAGCAACTGCAGAGCACAAGCCCAGTGTCTGGAGTGGCTGGGAATCCATGACAACACAGTGGAGGCCTCTAGCATGGAGATTTAGAAAGCCACAAATGCGAACTGTAGGCAAAGAGGGGTAGTCAGATGAATTGATACTTTGTGAACTATGGCTACAAGTTTTGCCTTGTTTCGTGAAAACTAACATAGAACAGGTTCACAGATGCACTCTGTGGTAAGGTGAAGGAAACCCACTAACGAAAGGGCTGTAGATACTTTATTAGGCAAAAGAGAAGGGGAATGTGCTTTGGTGTTGCAAAAAATAAGGCACTGTCATGCACATAGTGAAAAGAAACCCCCCCAAGAATGTAGTTATTAGACATTACTACAAGTGAGTTCACAAGAGTACTGAAAAACATTAGTCACACTGTCAGTGACTATGCCAAAGCATTTATTCAGGAGATGACCGTGACAGAATATAAAACCATCACAGAAAAGCTCTGTTCACAAAGGGATACTGGGCCACTAAAACAGAGGAAATAACTTGTTTGGGAATCTCTGTTTCATAGGAACAAGGACAAAGAGCAGAAGAAAGGAGGAGGACAGACCAGGAATGACTAAGAGATAATGCCTAGCTGTGGAGACCAGGGACCTCAGGTCTCTGGAGAGGTCTGAAAAGGAGACCTCTGGAGAGGTGAGAAAAGGATTATCCTGCTCCTAGCAAAAGTAAATCCCAGGTCAGGAAATCTACATAAGTGTAGTCTGCTTAGATACTGACAAGGAAGAAATCAGGAAACAACAACAAGAAGAAAGGTGAAGTCCCAGACCTGAAGAAAATAACAGCACTGTCTGTCTAAAGGAGATCATGGCAAGAAATAGAGAGCCCCAAGGATAGCTGTGAAACCCTGAATGTACAAGAGGACATAATGAATTTGATCATGGGATACATACGTAAACACAGCAGGATGTATCTTCTCATTCCTCTGCTAATATTAGTTCAGCTATACTCCTGAGAAATTAGCAAGTACAGCTTTCCAACGTAAGCAGCAAAAATAAATAAATTCCCAAGGTAAATGCCTGACAATATAGGAGAGGCTCAGGAAACACCTGTATCTGTGATCAGTCCACTTAATTAATCATTTTCTTGTACAATTACTGCAGAAAAAAAAANNNAAAAAAAAAAAAAAAAGAAACCTCATTTAACATGCAGAAAAATTTTGTTTCAAATATTACAGCTGCTTAAAAAAAGTTTAACAGTAACAGGAGAAGAAACTAATCTCTTGGAAAAAAACAGAGGAACAGAGATCAATATTTGGCATCTCCAATTCTATAGATTTTACATCAAGTAAAATGATTTTGTAATGGAACTGATAGCACTTCTTTTCCGGTCTGGTCTGCACTCAAGTTTCAGTTCTTCGTACACTTGAATAATAAAGTGATGAGCATTGCATACTACATAAAGACAGGCAGAGTACCTTTCAATAGACTTCAGTTCCAATCGTTTACTCCAGAGAAGCATGTTCTTACATTTAAAACTACTGGTCTCCTAGTACATTTGGAAACTGAGCTGCATTTGTGGCTACTAAATTATTGTGGGACAGACTTATTCAGACATCTTGTTGGGAACTTTAAAGGATGAATAAAAGTTGAGCAAAGAGCTAGGAATGGAAAATACTACTTGATCTTCTACAGCTTTATATCGTTACAGTGGGGAATCTAATTTTATCTCATACTGGGATAAAACTATTATAAATGAAGTCATTTCTTCCCTGTTCTTTCATATCTTATAGCAAAGTGGGGAGTTGTTCTGATTTATCTGATTGTCTCCCAAGAGGAACTAAATGGATGGAAGGGTTAGCACAGTCTCACTCCATGAACAGAATTTCATGCTGCTGACTGGGCTTTCCCTCATTTCCATGCCATAAAGACACATTTAGATTTAGAGTCAAATCAAATAATGTTATTCTTACAAAATCTGATGACTAATGCAACAAAAGCAAACTAGCATAATCCATGAGGGTACTAACAGCACATAAAATATTCAGAAGACTAAGACAGGTCAGTTTGTAAAGGCAAGGAAAGAAAATTAAGTCACTTGTACAAAACAAGTCATCACAGTCATCAACATTTTCAGATAGATAGCTATGAAGTAAAAACATTCCCCCCCCCCAAAAAAAAAAAAAAAAAGATGACCAATGAGTATATGTAAGTATTAATCAGGGCAATAAATTGTTCATAAACCTCAAAAATAATGAGGCTTAAAAATAATGCTAAGAATTTCTAATTCTATTGATTCTATTGCTTTTTTTTTAAAGAAAAAATGCAGTACTTCCTGTAAGAGGTCTAAAAGAAAACTCATTTTGCAGAGTGTATTTATGGCACCATAAAAACTCCAGTTTTAACTGAAGTTCAAAATAACAAAAGCACAAGTAGAAGAAAAATCTTTTGTGTTTACCAAAGAAATCGAATGTACCTGAAACAAGGCTGGAGCTGGACACTCAAACCCCCTCCTGGTACACTCCCTGCCACACTGACATGATCCCCTATGTTGCCTCCCCAGTGCTCCTGGGCCCTAAAAGAATACCCTCTATCTGGAGATATTGTACAAAGCCTGGGGAATAAACACATTGGACTAATTCTTCTCCAAATGGTCATTGATTAAATGTCTACACAAAACACTGACTGATTTAAAAGTGATCAACAGTCACAGAAAGGAAATTTCCGCTACCTTGTTTTATTGGTTTTAAGAAATACCCCTGTAATACATTTTGTTCACAGCTGCCATTGGAAAGGCAAATTGGAGGATAAATGTTTTTTTCCCAAAAGTCACCTCTGCCCACAGGTGGTACATCACATAACAAGTGAAACAGCTGTTATGATGCAGCTGCACAAAAGCTGACAACATTTAAACAAGAAGCCCAGACAAAAGGAAACTGCATAACGGTACCATGAGAACACAACTGAGGTAGCATTCCAACTTTTCCTTCAGGATAGCGCATTGCAGAGATCAGTTAAGTAAAGTTTGAAATGTGTTTCTGTATCTAAGCTTGCAATATTCCCAGGGAGAGAGACAGCAAGTGTCTTCAAGCAATTTATATTTTCCCATATAAGAGTAATTTCATAATTCTGAGCCTTCTAAGAAGATGACGGGAAAAAAAAAATAGAGAAAACACTAAGAACAAGAAGAATGATTTGTTTGTAGAACAGTAAGAAACACTGAAAGTCCTTAGTGGGATGTGTTTATCTCTGTTTTAACTCCGGAAATGTTGCTATACATTTTGCCCCATTATATACAAAGGGTTACGGTTGTACAGAAGTACAGAT
>VXAV01008677.1:51659-63686 GCA_013399715.1 Alectura lathami | reverse complement strand
AAAAAAAAAAAAAGAAATCAACTGTAATGAACAAGGATCAAAATGAATAAATATTTTCTCAAAGTTAAAAGCTGGTGGACAAGGATGACCAAAACTACCAAGGATGCTCTGACCAAGGGTTTCTTGTAATGAGTTCTAGGCAATCATAAAAGTACTTCAACAATATATCTTCTCCTTTTCCAGCTTCAGATAGATGCTCCAGCCAGAAAGAACAATCCAGGTCTTGTGAAAATCAGGAAAACTGATTACTGGAGTAACCGAAGCTCAACTGCTAAGCCAGTCTCTCTTTCACTGTACTTCTCATATGCAATATGAGAAATACAGCTGCCTGCAGTTTCAGCAAGAAAAAGTTGTGCATAGAAAGAAAGTTGGTGATGCAGATCTCCATGTATTCTTTACACTTAAGTTTCCAGAATAACCCTCGGTATAAAACCACATGTGTAAATGTATGGCAAAGTCACAGGCAAAGTACCAGTCTACATTCAGGCCATATCTGATTCTCATGACACAACCCCACATGAAAGTGTCTAAGAAAACAAGAACTGCACAACAGCCAGAGCAAATCTGACTGTCAGTAACAGCAAAGAAACATAGTGATTTCCAAACAACATCACTCAGACTGTAATTGTTATGATGATAGTCACATGAAGAACTGTTTTTCCTAAGTCAAATTCCACTTCTTTTCCACCTAGAAACACATTTTTCTTTGGTTATCGTTATTTTAATGCACTTGCAATTAGTTCTTCAGAGGCATCAAGCCAATATGCAATGCAATATCAGCACCAAGCACTCTGAAGTCATGTTCACTACCATTTACATTTCATTCATGTTCTAGTATATTCGTACTGATACATGCTTGGGACTGTATTTTCAGAGTTGTGCTTATGGTAGCTAAGCAAATCTCAGAAGCCTTCTGCCAGACACTTAAACAGAAAGAAAAGAAAGTTAAACTGAAGCCAAATACACCGGAGGTTAAAAATTTCTTCAGAGAAATGGAGGCCAGAGACACGTTGCTCCTTGTATTCAAACCATAATTTCATACGACCTTTGATGAAGGATTAAATTTCATGACTGCTCTTACAATATTTTTTTTTTCCTAATTACTATTATAACACAAAACATAAAACTGTCATGAATCATCTTACTCATTTACATGTGTCTGGCAGAGAATAGTACCAGCTGCTTCAGAAGGAGGGGCAAGAAATCTGAACTACAGTAGAATAACATATCTAGTTTCTACTTGAAAGCATGGAACCCATATTTTGTAATCACATGTCACTTTTCCAGGGTTTCTTCTCTTTTTCTAAAGGCTTTCCAAACTCTTGTTATCCATGGTATTTTGTCACAGAGTTCCAGTGATCATAGAATCATAGAATCATAGAATCATAGAATGGCTTGGGTTGAAAGGGACCTCAGAGATCATCTAGTTCCAAGCCCCACGCCGTGGACAGGGTTGCCAACCACTAGCTCACCAGATCAAACTGCCCAGGAACCCATCCAGCCTGGCCTTCAACACAGCCAGGGATGGGGCAGCCACAACTTCTCTGGGCAGCCTGTGCCAGCGCCTCACCACTCTCTCAGGGAAGAATTTCTTCCTCATGTCCAACCTAAACCTCCCCTCTTTCAGTTTTAGCCCATTCCCCCTTGTCCTAACATTATCCACCCATGTAAACAGTCGTTCCCCCTCCTGCCTGTAAGCTCCTTTCAAGTATTGGAAGGATGCAATGAGGTTTCCCCGGAGCCTTCTCTTTTCCAAGCTGAACAATCCCAACTCCCTCAACCTTTCCTCACAGGAGAGGTGCTCCAGCCCTCTGATCATTTTGGTGGCCCTCCTCTGGACCCGCTCCAACAGCTCCACATCCCCTCTGTACTGGGGGCCCCAGGCCTGGACACACCACGTGAGGTCTCACAAGGGCAGAGCAGAGGGGGACGATCACCTCCCTCTCCCTGCTGGCCACCCCTCTCTTGATGCAGCCCAGGATGCCATTGGCCTTCCTGGCTGCAAGAGCGCACTGCCGGCTCATGGCCACTTTTCGTTGATCACAACGCCCAAGTCCTTCTCCGCAGGGCTGCTCTTAAGGAGTTCTTCTCCCAGTGTGTACACACACCTGGGATTGCCCTGACCCAAGTGCAACACCTTGCACTTGGCCTTGTTGAACCTCATCAGGTTCTCGTGGGCCCACCTCTCCAGCCTGTCCAGGTCCCTCTGGATGGCATCCCTTCCTTCAGGGGTATCAACTGCACCACTCAGCTTGGTGTCATCAGCAAACTTGCTGAGGGTGCACTCGATCCCACAGTCTAAGTGGTTGATAAAGATGTTGAAGAGCACTGGTCCCAATAAGGACCGATGATGTGCTGTTGCTTTCAGTAACATGTCCTTTCACTAGTACTAGCCTCACTGAATGTATCTTTGGTGGAAAGTGTAGGAAAATTTCAAGACAGGAAGAAAATGCACCTTCTTCATACTGCTTAGCACTATGGCCTCTTAATTCATCTTTTTACTAGGCATAACAACCTCAGTCTTTAAAATCTCTAATCCTGAAAGCCTTCACTCACTAGTGACCTTCTTGTAAATAAAAACTGATCAGTTTCAGATAGGGACAGTAGCTTTGTTCTTGCTGTAGGCTGATAACATTTGAGATCCAACAATTAATTAAAGAAAGAGAAAAAAACTCCTGTTCATTTATTTTTAATTTAGCCCGGAACTGGTATTTCCTGGTAAAGAAAGGGAGGAGAACAAAGCAACTTTCCCCCTTAAAGAAGGGATTAAATAAAACAAAGTCTTCCCTAATGGAAAGGAAGAAGTAATCAGCAAAGAGCTTAGTTATTTGAGGGGGAAATTTGCTGAACATAGGAAAACTTAAATGAAAAACACAGGACGCTGTTTTCCAGCTGGTGAGCCATTTTATTACTAGAGGCTTAGGCAGGGATGGAAGTGACATGTTCTACTAGTATGGTGAGGGAAAGGCAAAGGGTAAGACAGTGTCACAGCTCACTGAAATGATGAGGAAGAAGAAACTATTGTCCCAAGGTCAGGCCTGTGAGGAAAGGGTGGGGAAAAATTGCAGTGAGGAATGGTGGTGGAAAACCACCCTGCAATGTGTGTAAGTCCAAAATTTGACCATGTTATTATATTGGCCTTCTTATTATAATTTTCTTCTATACAAAATGCATTTATATAGCATGGATAGAGCTTTGTTTTGATATAGCATTGCCTTAAACTCACTATACAAAGCAAAGTCTCAGAGGGTTACAGCAGTCAGCTACTGAGAGGCATAGGAAGGAAAAGAAGGAATAAATCCTTGGAAGAAGATCTGGAAGACTTGAAACAGTAAAGGTAGAAATTTTTCAGGCCCTGTCCCAAGGTAGCCACTGGAAGGTGTATACTGCAAGAGAAACAGGCAGTATTTCAATGAGAAAATGTCACTGGAGAGATCAGAGACTGTGTTGAAAAGTATTGCTCCTTAGATAAGTTTGATGCAAAGCCAGGAACTAGCATCAAATGTCTGTTGTGGAGAGATTGTACATGTGTGAAGAAGAGACAGTCATGGCAGATGCAATTTTGGCATAATAAAACTGAAGCAAGATCAAAATAAACCAGGGAAACCCAGAAGTGACTCATTGTTGTTTACAGTTAGCAAAGAGAGGCAAAAGGTAGTGCTTCTTGGGTCCTGAGGAGGGGTTGAGGGGGTGGGTGTTCTGTGCAGTCAATTGCAAGATCAGTACCAAGGAGCCTCGTCCTTTTAGGGTTAAGCAGTCTGCAAAGACATTCATTTGGAAAAAATTATTACAGTTCCTTTCTCTTTTCTCTTCTCCTCCAAACACCAAATTGGTTAGAGGTTGCACACTGCCTTAATCTGTATAATGCTCAGGGCATTCTTTCTGCAGCCCTTCATGTCCAAGGCTGAAGTCAGCCTTTCCCTTTGACGCATCCCACCTACACACCCTGGTTGCTGTAGCTGGCTTTTTTTTTCCAGCATTTAAATTGCCTTTGCTTGCCCTCACCATTTTCCATTCCTTGGACCCTAGATTTTGTTTTCTAAACCTATGCTATGCTAGTGGAATACCTGATGCACTGGAGAAGACACTCAGGATGGAACGCTGATCTGAGGATAGCCCCACCACTTATCTTCGTGGTTGGCCCTTAGGGTAACTCTTGTTTTTCTCTTTTTTCTTTCTACTTCTGTTTTTTGTTTGTTTGTTTGTTTGTTTGTTTGTTTGTTTTTTCCTTTTATGTTAGAGTTTATGTTTGCTACCAACTACAGACCACACAAAAAATACTTTTATGTCTTTGTTTCATCATGCTTTGTGCAACAACATCCTGACTGAGAGCAATGCATCCATTCATGATTTATTAGTGTGTCAAGAAAACTTTAAACATTTTTCTGTATTAAATGTATGAATTCCCATAAAAACAGAAGACAACAAACATTTTCCTTTGACTTAATACCACTAAAAACAATTACACAGCAATAAGCGGCATGTTACGTTTAACTCTGAACTCTTTTTTAGGTTGAGATCTATTGCATTTTCTATGTGAAAAAGAGTGACATAAATATTCACTTGAATGTCAAAACTTTTGTGAAATTTGATCTGTTTAGAAGATCATGTCAGCATTTAAATCTAGATGGGGGGTAATCTCAGGGTCAAGTCAAATGTTCAATTTAGATGGCTAGTTAGTTAGGTCTTCACAAATCCCCTGGTAACCAGCTTCAACTTTTAATAAGCTGGTAATTATCTTAAACAGTCCATGACAATTGAATTGCTTGCTAATTTTACCACTTATAGATATATAGCAAGCGTACAGCGAATGTATTGTACAAACATTTGTTAATTAATTCTCACAAAACACCCCCTCCCTAATGCAATAGAGTCTGCATTTTCTGGTGAAGAAATGGAAGCAGTTCAGGTCTTCTACGATCACATCTACACTTGTAGGCCCATAGATCACATCTACACTTGTAGGCCCATACTCAGCCTTTCTTCTTGCATTTCTAGCCATGTTTACCCCTGGGTTTTGGGTCACTTTTGGAGTTTATGGTATTGTTCAATTGGACAGTTATGTGTCAAATTTAGGGTAAGTTCTACTGGTTTCTCAGTTATCTAGTTTTACTGACTCACAGAGACCAAGCTCATAGGAAGATCCTTTGCCTCAAAAAACCCTAAATCTGACATGCAAGTGAATATATATGCTCCATTTCCTTCTCTCCCTCCTTTTGTTTGTCTTCTGATACCTTTGCATCACCTTCCTACCTTGCGAAAGCCACACAGCCCTCGGAAAAGAGCTAGACCCAAGTGTGTTCTCCTTTGTTTGATCTCTCATAATTTTAAGGCAACTGAGATAAAATACAACAATTGAACATCGTTGAAATAATGGGCCAATGTACCAGCTGGGCAAGAGGGAAACATGCTGCAAACAGCTTAGTTCAATTACTCACTGCTTACTTTTTGAATATTAATTAAGTGATTTTGAAGCAAGAACTGAGACAAAAACAAAGGAAAACAAATCAGATGATCTCATTGTCCCACTAGCACTTGCTTTTGCCTCATCTCCAGGGCATCTTGGCTGACCCTTCACAACACTTTGCTCCTCCTCCCACATTTTTATGTCTTTCTTCTGTTACTTGTAAAAGGAGAAGAGAGAAAATGCTGCCAGACCAGTATTAACAAACCCGTCCTTGCTGCTTTGAAGGATGGGATTAATTTGACCAGATGGAAATGTCTGTAACAGAGAGACCTACATCTCAGCTAGTCACCAAAGCTCTCTCTGGTAAATGGAGGGAAACTGGCACTTTCAGGACAAAATTAATCTCATCTCCATGTAGATATTTAAACTAGGTCATATGAATCATGCCTCAGAAGAGACAATTCCTCTCTACTGACACCAAAGGGAGCCTGAAATCACTAGATACAGATGTTTACATCAGTGATGTCTAATTATAAGCAAGCTGAATGCCACCTGAGTTCTTTAGAATACTCTCTTGCTTTGAAGGCAAAATGACTTTTTTTCACTCTCCTGTTACACACTTGGCTAGAAACAAGCATGTGGTCTTCCTTCATCTATCATGTGATTCATTACTACAAAAGGAAGCTTTCATAAGGAATTAATAACATCTCAAAATCTCATGAAATTCAGCAAGGAAAAGTGCAAAGTCCTGCCCCTGGGGAGGAACAGCCCCAGGCACCAGCACATTCTGGGGGCACCCATCTGGGAAGCAGATCTGCAGGAAAGGGCCTGGGACTCCTGGTGGAAACCAAGCTGCACATGAGCCAGTAACGCACCCTTGCTGCTGAGAAGGTTAACCGTGTTCTGGCAAAGTACTGCCAGTAGGTCAGGTAGGTGATCCTTCCCCTTTGCTCAGAACTGGTGAGGCCACAACTGGAGTGCTGTGTCTAGTTATGGGCTCCATAATGCTAAAGAAACATAGATGTAACAGAGTCCATGGAAAGGCCACAAAGAATATAAATGGACTGGAGCATGTCTCCTCTGAGGAAAGGCTGAGAGAGGCAATGGGCACCACTGAAACATGAGAGGTTCCCTCTGAACATCAGGGAGCATTTTGTTACCATGCAGGTTACAGAGCACCGGCACCGGTTGCCCAGAGAGGCTGTGGAGTCTCCTCCTTGAAGATCTTCCAAACTGCCTGGACATGGTCCTGGGCATCCTGCTGGAGCAAGGGTTGGACCAGATGGAACAAGAGGAACCTTCTAATCTCAACAATTCTGTGATTCTTTTTATAGCACACAGGGAAATAAGGATTTGAAAGCACTGGTGAGCACTCTAACTGCTTCTGAGCAAGAGTTAAGGCTTTTCATTGGTCTTCTAGAAGAAAAGAAATCATCTTTCAAAGTCTTAATATTTTCCTTTTCCAAAGGATCTGTGTAATGTGATTTGATTTCTAATTAAATGATGCTTCGTTTAATGTCTAACCATGATCATAGCCACAATAATCCAAGGATATAAGTGAAGCCAAATAGCCGTGTGCACTTGGAAGAACTTCCACTCTTTTTCAACCACTGGATGTGGTCCAATAAAAGAAACCATCTCTTCCACACAAGCATTGTTTTAGTCATGATTATCTATTCACTTTTCCATTTTAAGTGGGAGATATCTATTTTGCAAGAAGATCTGTGTTTCGAAAGCGTTCCTGACTTTTGCTTAGTGTTCAGCCAGAGAGACGCTCCTAAAAAGGTACTTAAACAAGGACTGGGGTTAAAGAGATGCATTCCTTGAAATTTCTATTATCCTATTTATTACTATTTTTTCAAAATCACTTAGCATGAAATTGCTGATAAAATATATATTGAGAAAGATCTGAAGGAAAGAAGGATACATAATCCCAGGTTAATGGAAAAGAGATCCTGTCAAACTAACATGCTATCTTTCTCAAATGGGATTACAAATTTGGCTGACAATGGTAACAATACTGATATAATATACTTAGACTTCTGTAAATCATATGACATGGTGCTGCATGACATTTTATTAAAAACAAAATCAAAATGGCACACATTAAATGGATTAAAAAGTGTCTAACTGAAAGAATTCAGAGTGTAATTACAAAGAGGGCAGCTGATCAGCTGTGTTTCATGGGCTCCTCAGAGACTAGTCCTGGCCTCATGCTTTTTAAATGGTGACCAATCTGGGAGAATTACGGACCAGATTTAGCAACAACGGAAATAAGGTAGTGTGGTAAACGGTGCAGAGAACAGGTCACTGCTAGAGATCGATGTATTTTTTAACACAGACAGCAATGAAGTCCTAACTCTGGAAATAAAGAAAGCAACCTTTCCTCACAGGAACTTTCCAGAGAGGCATGGTCTGCTCTTAAACAGATGGCAGCCCGGGTAGATACAGACCAGAATGGGAATTCCCAGTGCAGCAGTGTGGTTGAAGGAGCCAACATAACCCTGGACATGCACATAGGTATCTTTATAGGGAGCCAGGGCAATTATTACCTCAGCTCCGAGGCTGCGTCCAGCTGTGGCATGCACAGATCAGGAAGCCTGCTGCAAAACTGGAGAAAGCTCAAAGACAAGTCACGAGAGGGATGAGAGCGCTGGCAATCATGCTTTGCAGTGAAAGATGCCAGGAGTGTAGTTTATTTACTTAATCAAAGGGATGATTAGGTGATGCTTTCACCACAGCCTGGAGAAATTCATGGGGGGAATAAGCCTTTGCAGTGGAATCTTCAGCCTAGTGAATTAAAATGTAGCAAAAAAACCTGAAAGTGACCCAAAAACTGAAAGTTGAGATTAGATAATTCAGGCTAGAAAAATGACATACATCAGCAACAGACTAATTAACCCTTGAAATAATACATTTGTAACAGTTGTGAAGGCGTCTCCCTCATCAGAAAGTACCTGATAGAAAGATCTTTTTTCTAAAAGGTATGGCAGGTTCCAACAGTTGTATCCTTCTTCAAACAATTCATGATAGTTTTACAGTCTACACCACCAGACTGGATTAATTATGATTTTTCTGTCTAACTTGAAAATTTGGCCACTTAATTTTGTTTGCAAATGAAAAGTGAAGTTTTGAAACCAAATCTGAAGCAGGATGAAAATCCTGTCCAAAATATCTGCAAATACATGTGAGTTAACTACCATGTATTTTCTTCATCTGTCCTGCAGCTTTGATGAAAATTCTCTTCTGAGTTTTACTCCTACAGTTAATCCTCCTTTCCTAAGGTTTTAATGCTCCTCTGTGCTATCAAGGGAAGGCAAGCCTTTCCAATTACTTATTTTCAGAGATTTCAGTTTGAAATTTGAGAATTTCACATCTTCAGTGAGACTAAAATGAAAAATGCTTGTGCCCAAGTCTCTTCGATTTGTTTTTGTGGGATTTGGATTTTGTTTTATTTGTCTTTCCAGAAGAACTCTGGAAGCTATGCAGTTATCAGGACAATTTACACTATTTCATACACTCAGATCTCTCTGGAGGCACTAAGGGAAATATCAGCCACCTCTGAGAAATCAGTGATGGCTATGCTTTTATAATTTTTTTACTATTATTTTTATGGAGTTTTTGCGTGAGTCATTATTTTGGTATTGAGACACAGGTGGAATGCAGTCTCCCTGAATGTGTTGCAGAGTTCATTTCTTCAGTGTGCATCCACAACTGAAAAAATATCATTTATGCTTTTTCACTATCTCTACTTTCAAAAGACAATTGTTTCTCACCGTCTGTAAGGATACCATGGAAGAAAGATTGTGGAAGTTTCCCCCTCCCAAAGGAGGTACAATCATTTTACACATTCACTCCATGCCAAAAGCATGGGGTCCTGGACAGGAACCAAACATTGCAGAATGTCCAAAATATGTATACAACCAGTAGCAGTAAGAGAGGACACATCTTTGAAGACTATACCTGGAAAATGCAACACCCCATTCAACCACAGAACTCAGAATACCTTTATCTAACTTAGCATGAGCAAATGGGGCAGAAGAAAGATGAAGTCAGAAGTGTGTGTACACAGAAGCTAATCATGAGACATTTTTGGGCAGCCTTTAATTGTTGCTAGTTATTATCAACTCCATCCACCACTGATTAACAATCTTCTTCACTTCTCCCCATCAGGGTGCTAAGGCTCACTGAATTTCCCAAGAAAAAGAAAACCTTACTTTTTCCTGAGTCTAACATTTTGTATTCAGCATTGTTGTCAAGTTTGTTGATCTAACTTCTCTGCAATCTCATAAAAATCAAAGAGGTAGTGGCATCTTTAGTACCCAGGGCAATGATATCAGCAGTGATTTAACAGCAGAGTACTTCACTTTTCATCACTTTTATACAAACATAAAATTGCCATATAGAGACATGATATTCTAGGTACTTGCACATATTAAAACCCCAACAAATTTAAACATATTTGCAGTCCTAGATCTTCTCAATTCTCCTCTAAAAAAAAGGTCAATTATATATCTCTGATAAGAGTAGCACACCAGTGAAGCTCTAATGAGCCCACATTAACATGAGAGATACCAAATAGAATTGAAATATTTTCATTGGTACCAGCACTATCCAGAAATTTCTGAATGAAGAAAAGAGTGTCCAGTTTCTGTATCTCCCAGCCAATATTTTTGTGATCAACTCTGTCAACTTTAGGTAAGTAGCCCATATCCCCAGCGCATAACATTCATATTTGCTTAGTGTTTATAAAGAATTGTGTCTTAGTAGTGGATTTAATTTCTTATACTTTACTCTTACTCTTAGCATCTCTGTACCAATTCACTCATTTATAATGGCCTTTAAGAGAATATTTTTCTGGCATAAAGGCTAAGTATAGTTCCACTCTCACTATATTTAGAAAACCAGAGCTGCTGTTGTGTTATTAATTTATTCTAATTATTGCCTTCATTCATTACTTGTTATGACCATGTATCGTAAATCAGCACTTGAAGCTTGGCAGTGTTGAAGTGAATACTTAGGTATTATAAATGCTTGCAAATCTGGGCAAGGTTGATTCAAGTGGGAAAATCAATCTAAAGGAGTCAAATGATGCATTTCTTATTCATTAAGAACTACTATTTGAACAACATGAGACTTGATTCAGATTTCTTATTTAACAGAACTCCTATTAACATCTCTGGTGTGACTGCAAAAACTGGGCCATAAATGAGAACTTCATCTTCCTGCCCATAAGAGTGGGCAATAGCAGTATATAGTAACAGGTACTGCAAGCTACCAAAAGAAAGAAATGCTGTGGTGTTATTACTGTTGTAATTTTGAGACTTCTCTTTGTAGAACCATGTTCAAGAGTTCAGTAACCCTTTTCTTCCAATGAGTTATCTCTTCCCTAAAATTCTACCTTTATTTAACAAAAGAATAACAGCAATACAAAGAGCTCAACTGTTTTTAACTCTCAAGGCCAGATTCCACATTTGTTAAACAAGTCCCTTATAAAGTTCACAGTCTTGCTTATTTTATAATCTAGGCAAATATTTTATAATGAGATAAGATATATTACAGAAATAGAACCAGATATTCACAACCTACATAATATTATCCTTTTGCTTTTCTCCAAACCAAATGTGGTAGAAATTCCGCACTAAATTTGTCTCCTTTCTAGTACTTTCTAGGACTAACCTAAACTTTGTCTTGGTGTCCAGTACTAGAGGAACCTGCCACATGATTTGTAGTTACAGCTATACAGCTATGAGTACACTGAGTCAGACCGTGTCAGACTTTATCAGAATTACGAAAAGGAATACCTCAAATAAAAACTTCCAAGTAGAACAGTTTAAGAGTCTATTCTTAATTAAATTAGAGAAAGTGAGAAACCAGTCTTTTCTCTTTTGAAATCTTGTTTCAAAGCCGTTCATGTGACTTCTGAACTGTTCCTCTCTTAATGGAGAGGTGCTAGAGGATGGTGTGTGGTAGAAGACTTGAAGGAGAAAAATATGCATAAGAAAACAGGGACTACACTTGGAAGTCTGTGAGAGTGGTGAGCCCAAATGCCTTTGATTCCTTTATAAATGCCAGACTTAATTTGTTATTTGCAAATATCATAAGACTACAGAAGAACATGTTTTGGCTATACAGGCCTAAGCCTGAAACATTCAGAAGCGCTTTTTCTTTGGAAGACCAGAGCAGCGCTTGGTACAGGTGGTGAGATATGTGATATACACTACTTAATCATGTAGCTATATCATTAATATATGCTGGGAGAGAAGAAGAGTTACAGCTAGATGTAGAAATGTAGACAGAAGTTGGTAGCTCAGCTGGCTTTTGTGATGTTTTACAGCTTNACTGTTTGACACAGCCTAGCATGATCTTTTAGGTGAAGCACAGGAGATAAAAGGGAACATATGTAGAATATTTCTGTCACCACCACTGTGACCCAAAGTTTGCAATCAGAACAAAGAAAGGCACTTTGTTAACCCAGTGTTCAGGTAGGAGCTCATTTCTGTGAAGTGCCAACTGTGTCCACTGACATGAAGACAGCCTTAACTCATGCTGAACTAAATGTGAACCTTCTGGGAAAATTTTGACACTTTATAGGGTATGAATCTGAATCCATTAAAAAA